>WEIT01024142.1:4364-31724 GCA_013389985.1 Dryoscopus gambensis
CAGGAGCTGTCCCACGCAGGAGGATGCCGCCCGCCCGGGAGCGGCGCGTGGGGACGCGGGGCTACCTGGATTTCCCGGGGGGCTGCCAACCCTCCTGCCCCGCGGCACCCCCGGGGGAAGCCCCCGCCGCGCCCCTCAGGGAGCAGGAGCCCAGGGAAACAGAGGCGCGTTCTTGGAGCGCAACTTTCCTGCACAACTCAGTAAATACCCCTCGTTATTTCAGTGTTGGAGCCGGGCAAAACCTCCGCTGGTTTTCAGGCGCTAGATGGATTAGATCCTTGGGACTTGAAGCTGAGACTTAGGACCTGATCCAAAGCCCATTAAAATGAGCAGAAAGCCTTTCAGTGCTGTCAAGGACGTTGGGATTAGGCCCTTAAAGCAGTTTATTTAAACCACGAAAAGCTGCTTCCACCGCCTGGGTTGAAAACTTTGTGGCAGTGGCCAGATTTCAGTCTATCGTCTTATCAACATAGACAGGTGTTGCGGCAGCGGTGGGTGACCTTTGCTACGAGCTTGCCATTTTAAAAGGGTCTAGCATATTAAGCATTGATTGAAGAGAATTAATGACGTTCATATCCTGGTTCAATTAATGAAATTACTGGTATTGATAATGGAAACTTGAATGCTACTTGGGAATGGAGCTGTGACATTTCAGAACATATGTATGATGCTCAAGTGTGTGATCCTAGGTCCGGATTTGTTTCATCCAAACAAATTGTCGATTTTGCTTCTGAAAACTGTTTGCTTTGCTTATTGCAGCACAGTAAAGAGGAAACTTGCTACTGGCTTTTCCCCCCTTACTTTCCTGGACTAGTTTTCATACTTTTTTATTCCAATAAAGAAAAAAAAAGTTCTTTATTGTTTTAGAATTTGTGTTTATAAAGGCTCTAACCTGCTGACCAGTTAAGATGTTTCAATGATTCTTCTGAATCCTAAATTTGATACGATATGGAGATGCAGAAGAAATACCACTGGTCTTTTATATAGTTGAACCTGAGTATTTGTCCTGTGTCACTTTGTATCTTATAAAATTTCACAAATCAAAGAAATGGAGCAGGAAAAGAAAACCAAAAAAACCCATAAAAATGCTTTCTTTCCTGTGAGCCGCAGAATTTGTGCGGGCAATGTTTGCGCGGCAGGGCCCGATCCCTGGCAGCTCCTTCTGCCATCAGCAGCAGCAGAACAGGGATCTAAACCCAAGTCCCATCACTGGGTCAGGTCCTCATTCCTGAGGGGTTTTAATAACTTTGTGAAATCTGTAGGGGTTTTAAAGAGGTTTGAAATGTGGTCAAAATTGCCTTGACCTAAGTTCATCTTCTGACTCAGAAAAAAAAGAATGATTTTATGATTTATTTTTCTGCCAATGAATTAATTCTAAAATTCTTAGGGAGGGGCAATTGTGATATTTTTCACTGCTCTGCAATATTTACCTGCAGTAAAGATCTTTAAAAGGATGGGGAGAAAAAAAGAACTAAAACAAGGTTTTGCATGAGAATAGTCATAGAACGGTAGGAAAGTGTTTCATTTATTTAAGTTGCAGTTCACGGTTTACAGTCCTCAAGATTATATTTGAGTGTAACCCTCATTACAAAAGGGTCTCTGGATTCTCACAGATAAAACTTTTGGGTGTGGTCTGTAAAGAAACCTGTAGCCTCAAGTGGTCTATTTCAGGTGCACCTTTACCATAGTAAACATACATTGAGCAAAAGATCTTTTCAAAATTCAGAGGGACGATTTTGTGCTAAGATACTTGTGATGCTGCTACAGCTGTCCCACAGAAAGTCATCAGAAGAGTATCCTCCTTCCATCAGGGTTGTTGGCTTGCTTGCCTTTAGAAAATCAGGCTGGTTTTCAGCTGGCAATGCAGTGAGTGTGCAGGCAAGGAAGAAGGTTAGCCTAGCTGTAAAATCTGCAGTGTCTCTAAATGTAAACACCTTTGCATTTCACTAGCTTAATTTGCAGCTGGTTTGCAAGTTGGGACAGTTATAAAGAGGTGCATCCTCTGGAATACTGTTTCCATACATAGGATTTCAGTATAGCAAACTTAAGATCAAAGCATGGGATCACTGAAATCTGCACGGTGATGAAATGTTAGTACCTCTTCAGATCAAGACTTTTGAAGAGGTGGCCTTAAATACAGCTGGGACTTGATGGTTCATAACAATGCCTTGAGAGTAGTGGTGGGCTATCATGTAACTAATACAAATATAAGGTCAGTGCTTTGGTGGATACTTGATGTGACATTGGAGTCCAAATAATTAGCTCACAATTCTGTGAGTGCTGAGGTTTGTGAATTTCCTGAGTTCACCCACTTGTCTGTTTCCCTGCATCCGTGCTGGATTTTCTATTTGTTTCATTGTGTGTGAAAATGAATACGCGGTAAGATCCGACCCGGCTGGAGCCCAGCGTCCCGGCAGCCGAGGGGATTGGATTGCTGACATACTGGTTAGGAAGATGGATAGCATAAAGGGTATTTGATGGCTGAGTGATCCTATCGATAACAAGTGTAGGAAGGGTGTGCCGTGATGATTAAGCCAGTGGAGGCCTGCGTGGGTTTTTTAAGATGTCTGTACCACTGGCATGTTTACACACATCTTTTAGATCCTGCAGGATTGTATATATGTGCCAGGGAGTTTCTGTGAACTTTGAAAACTAACCCGGTTTGCTGATAGAGACAGGTCCTCATCCTGCAGTGGCTCCACAAGGGAAGCACCTGTTGAAGTCCATGTGTGTGCCTGAGAGAGGGCAGATGCCCAGGGTTAGCTTGTAATGATCCCTCCCCAGAGTTGGGAATGTGCAAGAACTTAATTGTAACTCTTTTACATGCATAACTAATGGTACTGGCCTGTCGTCATTTACATTTGTTTTCTCTCAGGAGATTTGCAGCAAGAGTAGTTTATTAGCTATAAAATACTAGCTGGTGTTAGAAATGGTGCGTAAAGTTGGTGTCAGAGTCTTTCTTGCTTGCTGCACGAGCTGTGGTTTCATTCTCTGCATATAAACACATGTTGGATTAAATGCTTTTGACCATTCTTCCCTTTCTGATAAATTTGAAATCAGGAAAAAGTGGAGAGGGTTAAATAGAGCCTTGGCTCTCACTGCACCCAGTAAGAGAAAGCTCATTTGCAGCTTAATTTGCCTCAAGACTGAAATGTGAAACGCAGGGCTCAGTGCTGTCTTGTTTCCTTCACTTCAGCTACAGTTAAGCACTTTGTTTTCTTTTATTGGTAATTGAACTTAATTTCTCTGAGATAGAAGTTGTTACTGGAACCAAGGAGTTAATTCCCAGCTATGAATGATGTGTCCGCAATTAATTAGCAGCTTATGCTGAGCATTTTTTGTGCAGGATACCAAATATTATCATAATAGCAAACAGTATATTTCAGATAGCTGGCACGTTCTCTGAATGAGTGATTCCCTGAAACTTACAGCCCTGGGAATTAGAGGCATTCATTTCAGAGCAGTAGGCTGGGGACATATGCTGGGATTTCATCTGTTTTCTAGGCTGGCTGTCGTCACAGTCTGATGCTGTGATCATCACTCTGACAGACCTCGCCCTGGGGCTTTGGGCACTCATGAACCCCACGGCAGGGACTCAAACACTTAAAACCACAAAATCCTCTTCTCTAGGAGCTTTGATTTCCTTGCTGAGATAACATCTAGAAAAAAATGGTATTTGCCTGGAAGAAAGGACTACAAGTTTCAAGTGCGAAAAACCACTGCCTTTTTTTTTTTTTAAGAATACTGTTGCTAGAAGTAGAAATATTTGTTGTCATTCACCTTCTCTTTCCTCTCTTTTTACACTTCCACTCCTTAGAATTATACTATCAGACTCTCCTGTTTCCTTCAACTGGTTTGGCTACTTGAGGCAAGACTTACAGATGCTCATATTAAGGCAGGTGAAATTCATTATATGAAAAATGCCTTATACACAAATATAAGTTTGCAAATGAGATCTACAGGTCAACAACAAAAAAAAAGACATAAGTTTTCTGTTCTTGTATAGATCTGTATGTTCAGATCTAGCTTGCACTATACTTGTAAACCAATAAAATACCAGAAATGCAGTGACAAGGGAAATTTAAAAGTAGTGAAAAAAGCAAAAAGTAGAGATACTACTAAATGCAATGTTAGAAGGATTGAAATACTTTTTTCCCCCTCCCTTCTAGAACTCTTTTAATTGCTAAACTATTTCAGAAGTGTTTAAACTACCTCAGGGGCAGCTGAGGAAGGGAAATATGGAAGGAGAGCCCAATTTGTTAGTGGCAGCTCATGAGTGGTCACCCAGTGCTGGGTGGAATCCCCTGTATTGCAGAGCTGGCTTCCCCATGGTGACAGCAATGCTTCAAAAAAACCTGATTCAAAAAACCCCACAGGACATCCTTTTTACAACGAAGGACACTTTTCAGCATCCTATGACAAAGGTGCAATCTGCTGCAAAAGGCCAAAAGCTGTGTCAGAGGTCAAGTAGGAAGGGCTGTATGTTTTCCTGATATTCTAGGATCTTGCCAAAACAGATCATTTGTTGATTAAAATTCATGGATGGTTGTAGAAAGTAGACAAAACCCTATCCTTCAAAGGGGAAAAAAGTCCTCAACAACCTGACTTGTGGGGTTCCCACCCTCCTCTGACATTCAGTTTAACCATGAGCATGTGTCAGGATGTCCTACTTAAGCAAATGAGTACTTAATGCCATTAGCTTCTGGGTACCCTGTTCCTGGGTGTCGCTGTCTCTGATGCTCAGAGGAAAGTAAAATCCTTCCTGCTCCTTTACTGCTTAAAAGACTTAGGCAACATGGGGAAACAAAAATTCCTGGCTGGTCCTTAAGGTGACAGCGGCCTGATAGACACTGTAAAATAAAATGTGGTGCAAGGCAATATGATAGTGGAGTCCTGGTCCGTGAGTGCTGTGTGTCAAGGCACAGCAGTTCTGTGATGAGAGGTGCCCGCTCCGGCAGTGGATGTTCCTGGGTGCACAGGCTCGTGTGGTGGTGGAGGGACTCGCCCACCCCTCAGCAAAGCCCTTCAGCTCCAGGTCTCTGTCTGTCAGACCAGGCTAAGCAGCAGGACAGAGATTTGCTGGCTAACAAGCTTGGCACCCCAGGGATAGCAGGAAAGGAGCCGTGCCCAGTGCTGTGTGTGAGACAGAGGTCTCACTGGGGACAGACGTGGTGCAAGGAATTCTCAGCATGATGGGTCTGAAATATGCGCTTTGTTTAAGTAAAAGGCTGCTTCTTTTGGGCCTCTTGGGGTTAAGGGTAGAAAGAACTGTGTTTTAGTTATCAAGGAAAATTTGGCCTTATGAGAGGCAGAGCGCAAATGACACATTTGCTAAATGGTGCGTTGTGTTTGCACAACAGCCTCTGTCCCAGCTTGGCCTCCTGGGAGCTCACTGTGTGACATCAAAATGTCCTACCTCTGGAGGTCTCTTCACCACTCCCCCTCTAAGGCCATGGCAGAACGAGGCAGCTGCCAGGTGAGATTTACTCAGTGCCTTGTGTAGGCTGAAAGCAGGGACTGTTCCCAGCAGGGTGCTCTGCTCCTCTGTAAACTGTGGCTGTGCTTCCTTTTTCCCAAGCAGTGGCAGTAATGCATCCCACTGGCTGGACTGCCTGGCTATCACAGGTTTTCCAGAGTTGGAACTCACATTCCTATCCTAAATGTCGAGTCACGGGGACAATACTGGTGCAAGGGCCCCTCTAATGCAAACATTTTTTTAAAATGAGTTGTGGTAGCGGCAGCAAATGGCCTCCATTGTAATGAGGTGGGGAGAAGTGGGGAGGACTGCATTTATAGAGCAGTTTAATCACATGGATGGAGCAGCGTGTTCACCTCTCCTCCTTGCTGGGTCATTTCCACTTTGAGCTCTGCAAACAGACCATCTATTGAGCAGTTAGTATTCAGTGCTGAATATTCAATACTAGACTCTTGTTTCGGTGAGTCTTGGGCAAAAAAAGAAGGAGGAAAGAAGACTTCTCTTTTTTTCTCATGTTCCCTCCCTGAGTTTGCTTTGCATATTGTTCAGAGGAGACTGGAGTCTTCTCAGAAGAGCCAGGCTCCTAGTTTTAAAAGCACTGGTCTACTTTCATAGTACTTTCTAAAGGAATGGAAGACACAGTTTGGAAGGGACTAAATTCATACAAGGTTTACAAATCTGTAAGTCTAGGCACATCAGGACTTAGCAAAGACTTTTTGTCAACCATATTTAGACTGTAAAGCTAATAGCATGAAGTGCTAGTTCTGTGTACACAGATTAGTTCTGGGTGGTATCAATCTTTGTGGGGGGATGGTATGATGATTTATTAATGTCCTCTCTGCTAGTTTTTTGGTAGGCAGATATTCTCTGTTCATTCTGAGAGCTGAGAGAAACAGCGTTCGTTTGTTTCTGCCTGGTGTGCCGTATTTGGTTGTGAATGATGTGATGGCTGCATCCTTTGACGGTAGTGAGCAACAGCTAGATTTGGAGTAGATATCCATAAAGGGAGGAAAAGGGGCCACCATTTGAGTAAATGCAGTATCTCTACCCCTTGTTTCACACTCTTTTTCAGTGAAGTGATTGTTTCTTTCCTACTGCCACGATTATGTCCTAACCCCTGAGTCATGTATGCTTTGCACATGTGTGTCTGTCTTCTCATGTTCTTTCAGTCTGCTTGACTGGATGCTGTTTCTAATGAGAAATATTTACTGTAGCCTCATTCCTTTAGTAGCTGACCTCTTTTCTCCTGATTAAAAAAAAAAAAAAAAAAGCCTTTATACTTACTTTCTTTTCTCCTATCCTTTATTTCTGACCATGCCCGTTTCTTTCTCATCCATTCTTTTGTTTCCTTTCCCTTTCTTTCTCACCTCCTTTCCAAAAACCAGCCTTGTCCCTCCTCTCTCTCCCCCCTGAGCCCCACAACCAGTGTTTTGTGTATCCCCCACCCATATCTCACATCTTTTCATTTTGTCATCTTTGTGGGCCTGTCTTACTGTGTACTACCATCTCTGTGCCAAATTGGCCTGTCTGCTGGATTCATCAGCTCCTGAGGCAGAGGGAGGCATTTCATGGGTACTTGATGCAAATTCTGTTTCTTGAGCCACAGCTCTCCTGCTCAGCCAAATGATTCCAGCCCTGTGCAATGGTGAAGCAGAGCTGAATTAAGGATTTGAAGACTCCATGTCTTCTCATGCACGCTGGTGAACTGAGGGACCATGGCAGCAGCTGGGAATGTTTAACCTAGAAGCTAGTGAGTGGAGACTGCTGCAGGGTGTAAGAGATGGGAGAGGTACCTAGAATTTAAGGCCCCATGAGTTCACATCTGTGTCTCCCATCAATTCTATAGCATAAGAAATTAATGGAATTTGGGCCAAAAAGGGCATCAATAGATTCTGAGCTTTATTCTAGGAAAGAATAGGTCTGCCAGTGATCAAGAGGCATGTTTGCATTTCCTTGGAAGGAAACATTGCAGCTAAACTGGAGACGACAGCCTTTGCACTGGTTCATGCAGCAGACCCTGAAGGACTGAGGAGCCGTAACACATCCTGTTGTTGGAAGCATGAGGGCACAGTTTGCTGCGTGCAGGGTTGGTGCTTGGAAGGCACATGGTGTGTGTGATGATCTTACTGCTGAAAAGATCGGCTGCATGTTGCACAGCTATGTAAGTTAAAGTTCAGCCCTGGGAGAGCTGAATTGGTTGGATACTGGTGTCACTAAGGGAATGTGAGGAAATGTCACTGCACTGAAGTCGGACCAAGTGAGGTTTGCTTTGCCGCTAAATGAGGAATGGCCTTGATGAAGCAAAAACCAAGCAGCCGTTTACTGGTCTGGTGAAACTTACTTTTCAAAATGAAACAATAGGTAACATCTCTGTGTGACTGAGAGAGGGAAAGGGCTACTCCTAATTAACATGCAGATTGAGTTGGAAATGCAACAGCAGTATGTTATGTGATTCCAGAGAAGGAGACAGATAGGAGTTCACAAACCTTGTTTGATCCAGAGTAGAGGCTGCCCTAAACACCAGAATCAATATGCAGAGGCATCTTGTATTATAGGGCTTCTGAGAATGCTTTATCTACATTTGGGATGCACCTTCTTAACAAGGAATATTGTTGACAGAATGCTTAAATGAATGCATTGCATTCAGATGAACTTCCGCACAGAGTGCAGCATAAGAACAGAGCATCTCATAAATTCCAGCTTTCCTGCCCAAGTATTCTGGAGGAGTTAAAAAGTTATTAACTGTGGTGCTTTTTGCTATCAGTTTAAACATGACTTGTAAATTTTTAATATACTTTATCAAATAGTTCAGTAGAAAATCAATACAGGGAGTGAAGACCTGGCTAAAAAAAACAAAACAAAAGAGCTCTCTCACACTCAAGAGAGTTATTCTTTGCATTCTTATGATATCATGGTGAATCTTCACAATGCTTTACCACAATCATGAGTCAAAGAAAAAGAACAAAAACATTCCTGCCAACACCTACGAAGTGCCCTGGACCAATGTCCATTAACCCTGAAATAGTTCCAATAGAATTGTATGCCAAGAAATGAGAACAAAAGAAAGGACCGCAACAAGAGTGCTCGACGTTTTCCCCTGTTGGAAATGAAATAAAAAGTTAGATTAGCAAACAAAACACCGAGGTATCTGACAGCTTGGCAGGGTAGCGGCTCTGCCATCTGCACCAAGGCCATGTGTCACTGTCATCCCTGAGGAGCAGGTCTCTTGGAAGAACAGAAGATGGCTATGCAGGACCGAGGAGGACACTGGCATGATTTCCTGTGGAGCTTGAAGATGTTCCTGACAGCTCACACGCACCAACTGAAGGGTGTGTGCCTTGCCAGCCATGGCACTGAATGAGGCAGCAGGGAGCAAACCCAGGCTCTGTATGGCAGGTCCTCCTTAATGGTTAGAGGGGAGCTGGTTTCTGAACTAGGAGTGTCTGTGTGCTGAAGCAGTCACAGGGAATAGCAGCTGGACAGTGACCCTTGTATGGTCTCACAAACCTTTCATTTGACAGTGGAGGGGAGGAACATTTTGATTACATCACCTATGAAAACCTAAGTCTTAGAAAATTACTGTGTGATTGGCTGTCCCAAGTAGCTTGTTCTGCTTTATTTTAGTTGATTTTGTTAAGTTTAATGTCCTCAGTGGGAGCCAGTGGCTGCCAAGCCATCATGTCACAGACACACAGTTGTTCATAACAATGTGCAGAGGCTAAGCAAGATCCGGTTTAGGTCTTGCTTTTGCAGTAGACTGAGGCTTTGTAGATAAAGTGATTTTTGTTTGCTTTCTTTCAAGCAGTGTGTTCTTCAAAAGCTTTAAATGTGCTGCTGTAACCAACCTGCACAGCACTCCAGCAGCATTACACTTCTCAGGTGGCAGATGTGCCTGTAACCAGCAGTGCTGTGCTGCAAGGTGTGAGAGAGATACAGAACATGAATCCTGCTTCCACTCAGACCAGATGTTGTATACAGAAGGTACTTGAATAGGTTTTTAGTAGTTTGAGGGTCAGACTTCAGGTTTATCTCCTAATCATTACTCCTGTGAGAAAGAGATCATCTCTTTTGCCTTTAAGGGACTGTTTTAAACTAGTGATTTGTCTTATAAGCTGATATGACCAATTGCTCCAAGACATTGAAGTGTTACAAGATGTAGTCTTCACTTGTATTCGTCAAAATATGAGATGTACTGGCTCATTTTTCCTTACTTTCATTTATACAGCGTTTAGAAATTAGATTTGCAGCACTCTAAGGGATGGCCACATCAGGCAGGCTGCTCAGACATTACGAATTTACCAGCTGTAGAGATTAAAAGTTCTCTGTCTACAGCAGTGGTGCAACATGGAGAGCATGAACAGAGAGTTTTTGGGGTGCTGACATGTCTCAGGCAGTGTTGAGCAAGAGCAGCTGTGCAGAGAAAAGCTCAATGGATCTTGCAAACCTCGGCACTTGCTCTGAGACAGACAACAGAAGAAGCTGTCAGGGCAGTGATGGTTTCCTTAATAAGAAAAGATCCAGAATATCATCCCATCAGCTCTCCAGTTGGTATCATGGGCTATCAAAATGGAAATGGGAGGTTCTATGACCTCCCATCACCCTCTCAAGCTTTTGAGTTACTGCTTCTACCTGCTAAATCTGCTATTTGCAACCACTTTCTCTTGGCCTAACAGATCACATGAGCAGCTAGACAGTGTTGCTGGCCAGCTTGGTACTGAGACACTTGGCAAAGAGATGCTGCAGGAAGAGATGAGGAACTCTTCCCTCTGAGAACAACGAACAAATAACTCAGAGGGGTACTAAGACTCCATATGCATGAGAGGAGTTCCTCCTCTGTCACTGGAACTGTAAAATTAAGTCTTTCATCACTGTTAAATACTCATTTTCCCAGCAGGTCCTCTTACAAATCCACTAAAATTTGGTAGTCCCTTTATATTTGCATTATTTACCTTTAGATACCTTTGCTCACAGTTACTTAGAACTTTTTTTTAAAATTTGTCTTGAGAAACTGGGGCAAAAAATTACAAGAGCAATCATGAATAAAGATAAGGAGCTGGACTGTTGCAGCTGTGCCATCCAAGTTAGTATGTAGCTCAGGCAGTGGTTTAGTTCTAGCCAACCTCATATTATAATTCCAGTAATAACTCTATTTCAGTGACAAGCAAACTTATGTGGAAGAAGCACTGGTCCGTGTGTAGCTCCCTAAGTAAATTTTCATGCTTGTTGGTGAGTTGAAAATTTGGAGTATGAGAGCCTATCTAGAGCTGAAGGCACATGAGAGGGATTTTCATGCAATTGCAATGGTTTTGGTGAAATAAATGATTGTGCAAATTTTGTCATTACCAAGGCCTTGGCTATCTCTCTAGGACATGGGGATTCTCATCTCGTACACTTCAAAAATACAGTGATCCCCAATTATGCCAGTGATGTGACCACATCCAGATGAGATGAATCAGAGGATATGGCGTAACTGTGGAAAACCAGTACTGTTTGTACTGCTGTAGGGAATGAGGTGAGCAAAATGCAGCTCAGATTAAGTGACCACAGAGCTTCACTCTGCCCATAAAACCTCTTAATCTCCCTTCAGGACACGCACAGATGCCCACAGGGCTGTAGCCAGCGGCTCTGGGTACAGCCAGTTCCAAGCTGTGTGGCCCAGCCCCCGCAGCGCCTGTGGCCACAGTGGCTCACAAAGGCCAGAAGAGGCTGTGATTACAGGTGGGGCTGTTCCTGCAGCAACGCTTGACCCTCCTGGCAGGACAGCAGGAGCAGGAGCCACTGTGGCTGTGATCAGACCCTTCTCCTTTTCTCTGCAGAGAGGAGCCCAAGTGGCTCTTGCCCATGTGGGAGTAATGAGTGCTTTTGGCTGCAAATACGCTAAGCTAGTAACCATTACCCAAACAAGAGGGAGTAATAATCTCATTAAATGTACTGGCAGTACACAGGCACCTCTGCTGTACCTCAACTGGGATTCTGTAGGGAGAAGCCTTTCAAAGGTGTCTTCCAGGAGCAAGCCTTTCCTTCTGAGGGAGATAACATGTCAAAATAGTTTGTCAGAGATATATTTAAAGAACATTTGTGCTTCTCGTTTCTTATAGTTAATGAAAGTTCCTGCCCTTGAGCAGCTCTCATGTTTCTCTCTGGGGAGTCCCAGGCCTGCCTCCCCAGCTCAATCTTTGAAACACCATACAAATAAAAATATGCTTTTTGTTGAAAAGAAATGCCTTGGTGAGGATATGGTGAAGCTACACAGCTTGTGCTCTGCCCACTTTTGAAAACAAGTCCAGTTTAAACTTCTGTTGTTAAAAGTGTGGTGGGCACACGGAATGGAAGTGAAACACTCTGGTGCTTGAGTCTCAGTGGATGAGTCAGTCTTAGATTGGGATCAAGAAGAGAAGAGGCAAAATTAGCGCCAGATATAGTTCCATAGTTATTTTTAATTCATCTTTCAGCATTTAATTTGGAACAATTTCTATTTTTTTTTGTTTGTTTGTGTAATAGTAAGTTATTCTGTCAGAAAATTTACACTGGGAAAATTACTGTAATTTGAATAATGATCTCCTTTCCCTCATGTAGGAATCCCACAGCAGATACAAGGTAGTTGTATTTAGTGGTATGCAAAATTATGTAACAAATTTTTAAGGCTGAGGAAAACAGTTGTGTGTTTCACTACAGTTCACTCTTGACCTGTGCAAAAGTAAATCGTTGCTATGATATTTAAAGATGGATCTTCAAAATGCCATTAAAACACTATTTTCTTTCTTTGCTAGTAATATTATGATAGTTTCCATACTGTGTCACAGTTATGAGGATGTGGCCATACTACATTTTACTACTAGATATTCCTGATCTATTTTTTTGGTTTTTCACTAGTGCTGATCCTTGTTCAAACCACTGCCCCAGTACAACTGAGGGTACAGCATGCTGGGACTCCTTGTGGGAAGGACTCCTAGAAGGGGAGAGGAAATGCCTTAAGGCTTGATACACTAAAACCACAGCGATGTATTAGACAGGATGTATTTTCTTTTGTGCTCACAAGCACTTCCCATTAGAAATTTAAGGGTTCTCATGTTGTATTAACGATTCATCATCTTATCTGGTCTGATGTGCACTTCTGCTTAGTCACTGCCTGAACTCTCTATCATTCTGTGAGTTTTCCTGCTGTGAAATCCTGCCTGTGAGAACTTTGTGAAGTCCAAGTGCAATAATTAAGCTTTAATGACAAGAAAACCTTCCATCCCCCATGACTCAATGCATGTTTAGAACAGTGGTGTAATGGAATTGGTGCCAGCCTTGGGATGGAACGTCAGCCTGGAGACACCAGGGGTTCTCCATGGGCCTTTTCCTGCAGCTCTGCAGCCAGACTGCCTGGGACAGGCACATCCACATGTCATGAGGACAAGAGCATTCCACATGTAGAGGGCTCTACCGAGTGGGTTCCTTAGGCTGGAACAAGATCTAATGTCATTAACTCTGAAAGAGCTTCTAAAAGTCAACCCTAATTTTGACTTTTGATTTTGTTCGCTCTGCCTCTTTCTTCTTTTGTTTTGTTTTGGGCAGATGTTACCGTGTCTGGGATCTGCGGGCTCCTGATGGGAATATTTAAAAAGTTTAGCAAAACTGTAGTTGTATTTTCTTTTAATACCTGAAGACGCAGTTATTAATATTGGGAGTTTAAAGCCTTGAAGAATGTTTTTCTTTATACAAACAGTAAAAACCAGCTACTTATTAAATGAAGTTATATCTTAGAATATTCATTTATTTATACTTGCAGAATTTGGTTTATGAGATAATACAGCCTTTAAATAGTTGGTTGGTTTTGTCACATTTTGTCATGTGCCAAATAATTTAGCAAATTTGGCATAAACTCCCTGGCATTTTTGCTCAAAGGAGTTAGTTTTCTTCATTCTTTGCTGCCAGACAGGTCATGTATCTTTTCAGGCCTGAAGAATTTCTATCAGCTATTTAAATGCAAGGCCACAAAGAGAAAGCCAGACTCAGGCTGCAGCAGGCTGAACCGGGGTGATTCAGGACCAAAGGAGCTGCAGCACATAATTAAACAGTAACTGCACCCTGCTCCAGACTTTGTATGTGGCAGTGTAAACTGGCTGCTTTGCCCATCAATAAGGGGAATGGGCTCACTTATCAGAGACACTGCATGAACAAGGATGATGAAAATGATTATCCAGTGACGCTTAAAAAGTTTTTTTTTCCTACTACTTAGGCAGGGAATTTGACTAAAGATGGCTGCTGCCAGTTCCCTGCTGCCGAGGGAAGAGGATGCATCCCAGCTTCCCAGCTCTCGGTGCCGGCAGGAAAAGAAAGGGCAGAGCTGGGCATCGGTCTCCCCTTGGCGCTAATGGCAGCCGCCTTTGCTTTTACTCCCTGCAGCTGGGCTCAGAGCCAAGGGAATTATATACAGCCATGGCTGTGTGCTGAAAGGAGGAGGAGGAGGTAGGGTAATCTTTCCCAAGGCTTCTTGCACCTCTCTCTGCTGTTGCCCTCAGCAGCAAGTTTCTCTTCACCTGTAAGACAGCTCACAGTACTAAAACAGGACTGGAGAGATGCTATGAGCTCAGTTTTAGAAAGGCAGCAAAAGAAATCTGGCAGAAAGCAGCCATGTCGTTGTGTTGGCCTTTAGACAAGGAGGTGATACAACCCAACCCCATGCAGCTGAGCAGCACAAGCAGGGAAAGCGTCCGAGTTGCTGCTGGCTTGTGGGTTTGTAACTGAGCAGGGGCTGATTACACAGCACAGGCCCTGCTGGCGGGCTTTCTGTCGTGGTGTCAGCAGCCGAACAGTGATTTTTATACAAGGCTTTGTGGGATTCGATGGGAGAAGAAATATCCTTTAAAAATCTATTGACAACAAATGGGGTTTTTGATGGTTTTCAGAGAAGTACCTCAAAGGAGCAGGCTGTGTGGCTGTGAGGCTTCTTAGGCACAAGTGTGATGGTGAATGAGGAAGATGCACACAGGGACGTGCTTGTACTGATGAAGGCAGCACTGCAGTATGTTCATACTGTGAATACATGGGCAAAGAGGCAGAGGGAGGGGAATAGCCTTGAGATGCCACAACACTGTCTGAAAACCACAAGCACACAAAGCAACAGTACCTGGAGTCTTGTGGCAGGTTCTGGAAATCAGCTCTGAAGGGTTCTCAGCAGACCCTTTCAGAGGTTCTGCACAGGTGCCATTGCCCTTTTGTTTACATGGTGGTGGAGGGGGTGTGTACAGAGGAATATGCACAAGTTTATGCAACACTCTGGGTTTAAAAAGCATTTTTTTCTGCAGGATGTATTTGGTCCTGACTACTCATTTATTTGTTTATTGGCATCTAGTGCTGAAATGAAGTCATACCAACTTTTATCTTCTATAAACCAGATGGGCAGCTTTCCCAAGATGCTGGGTTCCTGCTTTGCCTTCAAGCCTGCTGCTGTGATGGGCTTTTGCTGGCTGGCAGACTGCTGCCTGTGCTGTGCAGGTAGCCTGGTGTGCGGTGGGGGGGCTTATGGAAAGGAGTCTGGAGCCATTTCCATGTCTTTGAAGGTGTTTCTGGCTCTGGCAGTTTGCTGCCAGCAAGGCCTGTTTCCCCTTATTTCTTGTGCATCTCTTCACTCAGTGGGGTTGTTTCCTGTCGTAACTTGCAGGCTTGCCTTGCAGCCTTCCCACCTATCCCTTCTTTTTCTTGCTTTGACCACAGGGAGCTCTCTGAGCATAAACTCATTTCTGCCCATGTTTACGCCCTTGAAAACTAATCTTATGAGGGAGGTCAGTTTATTGTAGCAATACCCAGGGATTTAGGCAAACTCAAGAACTCATATTTCATACTTTGTCCAAGGAAACACATAAGAAGGTGTAACTTTTGCCCTGAAGACCTGTAACAGTATATTCTGCTGAGCCTGGTGCATCCTCTAGAGTCATCAGGGGATGTAAGTTATAGCTTCCAGGAAGAACAGCGGATTCAAATCAATGTAATGCTGTAGGTAACTCATCTGACTGGTGGGAATGAATTGAAAAACAGGAAGGAATAGGAATGGTTGCATTTGCACTGTGGGGTGACAAAGGTTTGAGCAGCTCAGTGGCTGCTGACTTGCTACACTGGACTTGTACCAGGGAGGAAAAGATCTCAATACTGCCTGGGACTCCACCAGTGTGAATGAGGTTGTAGGAGTGGGCTTCAGAGAACACCATTTGATCCTTGATTTAACCAAAATTCACATGAAAGATTGATTTTATACCCATTTGCTTCCAAAACCAGTGGGAATACTCAAAGATATAAGCCTTTGCCAGACTAAGACTGGCAGATTGCAGAGTAATGCAATTTCTGTGTTTCAGTTGATTTTTCTTTTTAATGTATCATGTGATGGGGGAGAGAATATCCTGAGGACCTTTGTTTTTTCTGGTACACAGAAGTGTTTCAGCCTCTGTGGTTTAAAAGCAAAAATAAAGTCCCCAAAAATGAAACTAGAAAATGACAGCTAAGTTTGAAAGCAAGAAAGGATTTTCTTGCTAAATAACCTCAGACCAAGCATGTTTTAACAGAAATGTTAAAGATCACCATCTGTTGAATGCTGGCACTCTATTGAGATTTATCTGTTGCAAGTGTATATTTTATGCAAAGACAAACACACAAAAGAGCATCTTTGGTTTTTTTGCAGAGAGTTGGATTGAACGATGTCTCAATGAAAGTGAAAACAAACGTTATTCCAGTCACACCTCTCTGGGGAATGTTTCTAACGATGAAAGTAAGTAACTTGTCATTCATTTAAAGTCAGTGTGAACATGTCCAAGTGCTCATTTCTTGCTATATAAGTTGCTACATCTTGATGATATTTTTAGTACTTTGTCATTTAAAGAGTCAGCTCACTTGGTATAGTCAACAGTTTTATGAATTTTTTTAATGGAATATTTGCATTTTTAAAAGGAAATAATACTATCTATTGGTTAAAACAGCCAGAAGAATTTGTGTCACTGAATAAAGGTTGGATGACCTCTAAAATGTGCTGTTAGTATCAGCATAGGAGCAAAACCACCTGTTTTGCTTTTCACTGGTGAACAATGCGTGGTCAAAATACAGGAAAAAAATGTGCTGTTTCCCAATACTACTATATCAAAACATAAATAAAAAAATCCTTCCTTTAAAAATTAAACAATCGTGAGATTAAAAAATCATATACTAAAACATGATATTGCTTTCTTTTTAGTCAGAGAGAAAAAACAATGATCAATCTAGCTGATTTTAAAATAACCTTTTTTTCCTTTTCTAATGATAGTAATTTTAGACCTGGATTTTTAGCAATAGCAGGTAATCAAAACAACTTCAAAGTAATTTAAAATAACCAAATTGTTTATTTTTAAATTTTCAAGACAATTTCTAGCTTACCATTTAGTTTTCCCTGTTTATGCAATTTCTATTCTGATTAATTTGCCTAAAGCAAAATACTCTTCATGCTAGGTTTTCTCTCAGGACTTCATATATTCATGTTACAAGATATTAATGCAGATTGAATTCTTTAATTCAGTAACTAGTAATTTACATTTCATAAATATGAGTTTAGAAAGTATATTTTAAATAACATAATTGCTGAAATTCCCTTTTAATTTTTTTGCATTTTAAGAGAATTGTTTACTTTGACATCATGGTAAAATTACATGCCCTGTAGCACAATATTGTAATGGATCATGAAATTTGCTGTATTGGGTCCTTACTCTTACTTGCCTAGGGCTGTCTTCTGAGGCAATATTTCTGAAGGAGAAGGAAGATGTTAGTAGAAACATGGTATTCATGACTCCCAAGCTAAGAACAGTGAACAGGAATCTTTAAAGATAGACGATGAAACTGGGAGATGTTTGGGGGTTTTTGTTTTTAAAAATTAAGGAATAGAAATTAATTTATCTTAAAAAAATATAGTGGATTGTAGCGAAAATACAAACATCAGCTTGTTATTTTGAATTTTATGAGAACCTGTGAGATATACAAAGGTCATTTCACTCTGATGCTATTGCAAAAGTGATGGAAGAAATCTCTAATGAATGAGATGTGTCTTCAGACTCTTAATAGGGTCAGAATTCAAGATTGTTATATGTGTTTTAAATGTGAGCATGAGAAACTTCCACATAGCTGGGGCCAGTAAAAAGAGGAGCTGTGTGGTTAACAAGAGCAGGTGTTTCAGACAGTGCCATTGAGAAGGTGGGATGGTGGCTCATTCTGTTCTCTGGTTCTGGAATTAAGGGGCAAGCAACAATAATGAAAGGCAGTGAATTTAGAAGTGATAAAACAAATACATAAATGAATTTGTTCCACTATTCATGTGCAGAAGACATTGTCACAGCATATAATGGAAACCCAAATGAGAGGCAGAGTTGATTTTATCTAGCTTCCTTCTTAATAGCCAGTTCTTCCAGATGCTTCCTTTGCACTGATTACCAGCATTTCTGCAGTGCAGATAAGAGAATTAATCCACCTGAAAAGTCATCCTTGTTTTGAGGGGGAGGCGAGGGAGGGGAGAAGGTGAAGAGGAGGGAGTCGGAAAGCAAAGTAAGCCACAGCAGCAAGACCAATAATATGTGAAATCCAGAACAAACCAGAAGTTTCACCATAGAAATCATTGTCCTACATGCTCCTTTCTAGCCCTCAAGTTCTTTCTAAGATTTTTCTAACAGTGCCCACACACCAACCAAGAAATTTCCAAACCGTTGTGTCACTCTTTGTCCAGCCTCTGGCATACATTTACAAACAAAGCAGGAGGCCAAATTTTTTGAGAAAACCCACGTAACACTATTTGAATTCTTCAGAATGGTGGTCAAATTGCTGTTTGTCAGTGTAGCTCCAGTTTTCATCTGCAACCAAAAGAGAGCCTCATCCACCTTTCTCTTGACCAGTTTTCTGTGTCTACATACATGAGGAAGCTGTTGGCTGGACTACCAGAGCAAATGTGGGTTTGGTTTTCAGCTGGGATTTTTTTTTGGCCTTGGCTCCACTGTAGATTATGAGAACTTGTGCTGTGAACCGATAATGTTGTTACAGAGCATAATGCTTGCTCTTGAGACTCTTTTTTTCCTGGCTGATTTTAGAGTTCTTAGGGTTTTAGGACAGGAGTAATAGTTTTGCTGGTTTCCTTTTCTATAGCTGAAGTATGCTGCAGAACCATACTTCAGGCCACAGGGGCCCTTTTCAATCTTCCATTCTTATCCAGAGACCTCCAGGCCTCTTGAACCTGCGATGACTCATAGCCATGGATTCACATGATCTCTGTACTTCCTGGGGTGCTTCTTACCCTTTTGGAACATTTTATGACTTCTTCCAAACCACAACTTTTACATTCCAATATAAAAATTATCACTAAATTTTATTTTAATTTCCAGTTTTTAAAACATCTTTCCTGCTGCCACTTCCACATTCCATGTTAGTCAAAAGATTCACAGGAAAAGGGAATGGTACAGCCTTGTAAGCAGTAATTTAAAAAATCCAACCCCATAACATTTTCTGTGTACTTTGCATTGAACCAGATTATCCAAATTGAAACAGAGGTCTGGAAGAACACAAATAAAGGCTTATGAAAGTTTCAATTTCAGTTCCATGGGGAAGGAATTGTGATGTTATTTGATGAAGTGGAAGGATTGTTTGTCCAAATTTTCTTGCTTATTTGAAAATGTGAATGTGTAGACAGTTCCTATGAGATAAATGAAAATATTCAGACTACTTTTTGTATTTCAAAAGTGGTGTTCAAAATCCATGTTCATACTGGCCTTAACGGACTTACCCAGCAGCTTCTTTTTTTGTTTGAACCAAACCTCTTATTCTTCCATTAAAAAAAAGTTTTAAAAAGAGATACTTGTTTTCATTGAAATTTTCCTTGGAGAAAATTCTTTCTTTTTCAGTCATACCTACTCAGAACTATGCTCCCATGTTTCTTAGAGGATTTTAAAACTGTTCTAAAAGCATAGAATACATGCTAATGAGCCTGAATCTCATTTATGGCTGCATGTAAGACACAAGGTAGCTTCATACTATAATTTAATTTCATCTATGGCCAAATCACTTCTGAGAACAGTTAGAATCTGGCCTGCAGGGGCTACAGAGGAAAAGTCAATTCCTCTGAAAAATGTGGAGCTACCTGAACTAAGGGAAGGATTTCCTCCATGTAAAGATACTAACAGCATGTTAGCTCCGTAGTGGTTTTGAGACACATGCAGGCAGCACTGGAAAGCACAGGGCTCTCCAATTACCTCCACAGTGGAAAGAAGAACTTAGCTCCATTTTAGTTATGACAAACAGACAAACATCAACACTTTAGAAAAAGGTGTGTCTTCGCTTTGGGTTGTTCCACTCACTGTGTTTAAGGGAGCAGGCTCAAAGCTGCTGAGCACAACTCCTGTTGTCTCCATGTCTTGCACCAAGAAGCAATAAATCCCTTGAGCTGTACCTAGAATCAGACACCAAAAGTTAGAGGATACCACTGAGAGCTCTGGGAAAACCAGAAAGATACAAATGTGCACAAGATACACACAAGACTCTACCTGAGTGGCTTTGAAACAGAATTTTGAAAGTAAGATGGAGCTTTCAGCAAAGAAACTTCCATGGAGTTTGGGAAGTAAAAGATTGTCCTATGTCTCTGGGAGCTTAAAAAATACTATTTTTCTAGGGCATCAATGATCCCTGGTTTTATTATGTTTGAAGGCCGCTTCTATGCTGAGAGTTTTACTTGCAATTGTCTAAGCTATTACCTGCATACAGTTTCAGATGAGTAGCAGGTTTTCCACCTAATCAGGTACCTTGAAGACACCTTTCCTTGGAAGGGATGCTGGTAGTCCTCCCACTGGCAGAGGAGTGAGCACACTAGATGGGTTTCTCCCTGAGGTGCTGTGTGTGAACACCTGCATCGGAGAATTAGGAACAATGTTTTCCCTTGTGACTACAAGCCCTTTTGGATTTGTCCCAGAAGAATTGTCATGTCTCTTCTTTGACAGTGCCTCAAAGCAAGACTTCTTTTCAGTGAATTTAGTTCCTTTTCCTACAAAATAGATTGGATTTTAAAAGTGTCGAATTTTAAAAGGTATGAGTTCATTTTAATCTACAGTGTTGTTTTAATGTGAATTGATAAAATGACAGGCCAAAAAGTAAGAAATGCTGTTTTCCCTTCCCTGTTTCATGCCACAGAGAGTGATCTGGGATCAGACCTGAGTCAAGAGTTAGATAAAGCATTCTCTGTTCAATATGGATGCAATTAGGTGCCTTGCTGCCAGCTAAAATATAAAGTCTAAGTATATTTATTATTTCCTGCTAGTCAGTTATCTGATATTGTTAAACTATACAAGGTAGAATTAAGTGCTCGTATATGTAACATTGAAAGTTTGTATTTCTAGGTCCCATCTATTCCTGTAACATCTGCAATTCTTTCCACCTTTTTAACAGAAAAGGGAAAGTTTGACTGACAGCTGGTCCATTGGTGCAAAACAAAGTTGCACTGTTTTCTTGTACAGAGAATTGATTTGGGGGAGACAAGCAGTAACTCTGTGAAAAATTCAGCTTTGTTGAAAATCCAGTTGTTCAGTTGGTAATATTCTATGGGAAATAATGCTTAAGGAAATTTTTGGAGTTATGGTTGAAATCCATCCTTCTCCTTCTTGGTTTTAAGGGACAGTTAGTTGAGGATGCTGAAGAGTCTTGAAGAAGGAGCCACAGGAAACAAACAAACCTGAGGAGGGAGACATAAATTGCAGTTTATGACCCCGTTGTTAGTTTGTGTTGTTAAAACAAATCCTTACGTGAGAGAATCGGAGTATGGCTGGTGTGAAGTGTGTCTTGAGGGCAGGTTAGGTAAAGCAGGTAAAGCACTCTTAATGCAAGTGAAAAACAGCTGGGGCAGGAATGGAACGGGTGTACAGACTGTAATATTGTAACTTAGATATTGACTTGATGTCTGGTGTCTGCCACGTGTCCAGAGGGAAATTCAGTCACGTTAGCACAGGTGGGAGCCATCCCATGCCAGGTCCTTGGGCGTGCGGGGCGGCAGCCACGGCCACTCGGCATTCAGGCCCCGTGTGCCCGGGTTTGCTGCACGCCGGCCGCCTGTTTAGGAAAAAACAAACGAAACCCGCAATTTAAAAGTGATTTGAGATGTGTATGTTGGTCCTGTGCGCTGAATAAAAGCGGGCCCTGGAAGGCAGGGAGGGAGTGTGCGGCCCAATAATTAGGGGCCCATTGTCATGCAGATGCAGAAGGGGGGCTGCGCTGGGGGTCCGCGGCGAGCTGCGGAATGGGATTTCCTGACGCTCGCGGGAGCGGCCGCAGGATGGAGGATGTTCGGAGAGCGCAGCTTCCCGTGTGCGGTGCCAGAAATCACCTCGTCCTGGGGGACAAGGGCTGCAGAGCCTTCCACGGTGGGGTGTTATTTGTGTGCGTGGGTTCCCGGGACAGCACAAAAGGCCTCCCAAGAGGGTCTGACGTTCAGAGGACATAGCCCGGCTCCCGTAAGATCCAGCATCCTAAAGCCTCACTTAAATAACTTCTAAAAGTTAATTACGTGAAGAAATGCAACTTGCAGCGTGGTGTACAGGTTTACCTCATTGTTTAGGTATCGAAGCCATCTGTGCCAAATGGTTTCATCGAGGAAAAAGTTGTTACAATCTCAAAATGTGTTTGATACAACAGTGTTTTCCAAAGAATACTCTTCTGGAGCTGCTGATTGTGCTGCACTCAGCTTTCACCCAGGAATGTTTCATACATTTAACAAAACACAATATAATCGGAATTATTCTATACGTATTTCTAAATTGTTTGAAAAGAACAAATGCAAACCTGGAAGAATCCAATATCTGAAGTTTTATTTTAATTATCTTCTTCTTTATTCATCTTTTATCCAAATTTTTCGAAAGTCAGCAAATCAGAGTTGCCTTGGAAACAGTTAATGGGAAATCACATGTAAAGGAATAAAGTATATTACAGAATATACACTTCTCGTTCAGAATTAATGTCTGTAAATTTATAAACATCTAGTACATCCCTTATGGTAGGATCAAACAATGGGTGTATCCAATTATTTTAAATGCCTTATCTAATATAAAATTTGGGTAATGCAACAGTTCCCTTGCAGCGAGTGAAACTGTTTGCGTGTTCTGACATGCTGCTAGAGATCTAAGAGTTGCTCTTTTTTTTTCATATAAATTTATCCTTTTCAGTGTCATTATTCCTAGGCACCGCTCTGCTCCTGCTATGACTGATATTTGCAGGGTTTATTGCCTTAAGCAGTATTTACAGATGGTAGTTTAGGGAATATCATTATTTAAATTTCCAAAATTTAGCCAATATTTTGAGAACGTTTTGGCACTTGAGAACATTTTAGATTTTTAAAAATTATTTTAATTAATTTTAAAAAAAATTCTTACCATTCAAAAATTGTTTCTTTTTTAAAAAAACAGTTCATAGGTTCCTGAGAAATTCGTGATGAAATTACACAGCATCTTTTTTTGTTTCTTAACAGATGAGGAAAAAGAAAATAATAGAGCATCAAAACCACACTCAACTCCAGCTACACTGCAATGGTAAGATGCCTTTTAAAAAAATCAAGAAAATCTATTAGTGTTTTTTTCTTATGCGTTTTCCAGATGAAGAGAATAAGAGCTCTTGGCCGTCTTACTCAGTTCTAAAGATACTTTCACTGTAAGTGTTTAATGTGCCTGTCAGTAACCTGTACAGCATTTCTCAACAAATGTCTTATGGGATTTGTTTGAACAGAGGAAACATCTGATAAAGTTTAGAAGATCTACTTGGCATATTTATTTGCCACTGATTTACTTGCCAGCTGATTGTTTGTGGTTTGTCATCATTGTTGCATTTATTACAAAAAGAAAACTAGTACTGAGATTTTTTTTCGAGACTCACTTTTGTTTCAGTGTCTGATGAAGCCCACCCTTACCGACCGTTTTACTGACATGAGATCTCTGTAATTTAGCGTAGAAGACAACAAAAGGAAAGCGCTTGAGGTTTGATTAATTTGTCACAATCCCCCTGCAAAGTTAGTGAGGAGAAAAAAAGGAAGGGTAATTAGGAAGAGAGAGAGGATAGTTTGTGAGTTAGTCTACAGTGCTATAAAAAATAAACAAGTGCCGTTCCCAGTGATTTGCAGATGTGTTTTAGTCTGCATGTTCTGTAATGTGTACCTGTAATTCTGTAAGTCTCTTAGACTTTTGTTGACTTTTGCCTTAATTTAGGTTTTCAATCCTTGTTTAGATTTCTCAAAGTTGTAAGTGATCAAGTATCTTTCGGAAGGTTCCATGTATCTGGCAGAACAGTGCTCTGTTACAGAGAAGCCTCTTAGCATGCTTATCTGAAATCCCATAGTCCTCAGCTTGTTTTAAGCCTTTTTAAAGAAAGGCCTTTACCTATACGTACCTGAAGTACTCCTCATAGTTTTCTGGATGAAAAGATAAGATTATAGGTAAAAAATGGGAGTTTTTTAAAGCAAAATGTTAGTAAACTTATTTTTCTGCTTCTGTCAGTCTCGTGGGAGATTTCACTGAAAAAACTAGCAGAGAATAATACATTCAGTGTATTTTACTCTATTTTTCTGCCTGTTAAATTACATGATTCTGTGATATATACAAAAAAATTATTTGGATTATTTCTTCTATATTCGCTTTTTAAAGTTGATCAGTGAGGTTTTTAGACTAAAAAAACTCAAGACCTGTGGGTTGATTTTGAATAGGTTGCTGCTAATTCAGAAACCTACAGACACCTTCCATGCAAATAATGAGATGGGCAAATATAAATAAAGGCATTTAGTTTGGAGCTATTGTTTCTTTGTGCCTATTTGTATCACAAAAGTCCTGTTTTTCAGAGGTTCAAGAAAAGTGAATGACTTTTCTTTAACAGACACTCAAGAAAGGGAGTGACTACAGACAGAGAGAAAATTATTAAAATAATAATGAAATGTCATAGCAGTATTTTATTATTTTTCATTATTCACTCCCACAACTTCAACGCAGTTCAAAAAGGATAATAAAGAACTATATAGCTAAAATAAAATAGCAAGCAGGTCTTACCAGTCCCAGATTCAGAGCAGTGCTTATTTTGCAGTGAAGTCAGTTAAGAGTCTTTTTCATGGGAGCAAATAATGTGGTAGCCAAGAAGCCAGCATTAATTAGAACATCCAGCGATACTGTTCCCAACAGAAAACAGGCAAATACTGTAAACAGTCTTTTGCCAAATACTTTCAAGCTTCGTCAGTTATAAAGGTTAGTAAATCCCTAAACTCCTGGGAAATTGAGCCCTGCTGCAATGTACTGTGCACACTAATGCTCATTCAACAGTGTGTGCAGAAAAATCATAGAATTTTGGTTCTGAAAAGGCTGCTTACAGCTTCTTCCCTTCTCTCTTGCTAGTCTACTGGCTTACTACCTGTTTGTTGTATTATGTTTCTTACATGTTGAAGTAGGTCAAATATTCTCCCCTTTGAGTCTTCTGGATCATCTTCAACTTCCTCCATTCATTTTCCACCCAAAATTCCATGAGGTAACAGAAAGCAAAGAAGTTTTCATGTTTTACATCTTTAGCTGCTGTCAAACTGAATTATACAATTGGCTAGTTTATTAACAGGCATATAGGTAAAAAGTTTCCCAGCTTACTAGCCATACCCACAGAACAGTTTTCTGGTAGTTTCCATATGCTTTTCAACATATGTACTGCAGCTTTGAATTGGTATTTCCTGGAGAAATTGATACACTAAATAAAATGAGAATCTCAAAAGTTAGGGTGAAACTGCTGAAGTAGCAAGCTCATTTTGTGTGAAGATGTGGAGTTTCCACTGTTTTGGAAAGTCAGACACATTAGCACTGGGTTATTTGTACGGCAGTAGCACCCAGCAACCCACAGGTTGGTCAGCTGTTGTGATCAGCATTGTAGAAGTGCTGCACAGAGCACTTCCTGAAGGTTTAGCTTTGCACAGAGCCCTTCCTGAAGGAAGGTTTAGCTTTACATGTTGGACAGTTTTGCCTGCTCGGGTGTGGTGGTTAAACCTCAGCCAACAAGTAAGTACCACACAGCTGCTCGCTCACTTCTTCCCCTTCCCTGCTCCCAGTGGGATGGGGAGGAGAGTTGGAAAAAGGTAAAACCCACAGGCTGAGATAAGGACAGATGAATAATTAAAGTAAAATAAGATAATAATAATAATAGTAGTAGCAGTGATGAAAATGGAAAAGAGTAATTAAAGCCAAGAAAAAACAAGTGATGCACAATGCAGTTGCTCAGCACTCACTGACCAAGGCCCAGCCCATCCCTGAGCAGTGATCAGCACCTCACAGCCAACTTCCCCCAGATTATATATTGGGCATNATCAACATTATTCTCATACTAAACCCAAAACCTAGCACAGTGCCAGCCAGTAGGAAAGAAATAACCCTTTCCCAGCCAAAAGCAGAACATCAGGCCTCATAACAAGTACTTGCACACTCAGGGAAGACTAAAAAATGTATCTGAATGGTCCTTGGGCAAGCATGTGTCCTGTCTTCTAACAGCAATCTCAGGGCTGGATTCTAGAGGTGGAAGTGGTGGGGTAAATTATTGACCAGTCTTCAGGATACAGTACCAAACTGCCCTTGCTCTGGCAAATGGACACCTCACAATTGTCTGCAACATCTGGTGTCTGCCAGGTTAAAACTGGTCATGTTTTTACTGTTAGATGCTACTACCACTTAGAGCCAGTGAAGGCAACAGAGTCTTGGAAAACAGAAACTGAGGAAATGTCAGCTGAAACGAAAAAGAGGAGGAAGAAAGCATAGCAAAGACATAAGGGAAATATGTGCATTTTGTCACATGGTTCAGATTGCCATCAGCTTTATTAGTTATTCCTTGTCTGGAATCTTGCTGAAAAGGGCAAATTATATCAATTCCATAGGGAGCTATCCTTAATGTTTGTACCTCTCCAAAGGCGAAATATGTCGAACATTTTAACTGTGGAGGATGAAGAATAGCTGAAGAAGCCAAGAATTGTGTCTGGATGACTGTCAGCCTGGCTAAATTGCCTTTTCCTGGAAACAGGAATGATGCTTTTGTTTTGTTTCATTGATGACACAAAATGAAGTGAAAGGCCTGGTAAATGTAGCATTACTGCCAAATACATCATAATTGAGGAAACTGCCAAATACATCATAATTTGGGAAACTACACAAGCTTGAATTTAACTGTTAAGGCATGAATATAGCAATACCTAGCATTCCCTTCTTATCCCATGTTCCTGTGCTCATTATCATCTGTGAAGCTATAGTTTGGCTCTAAAATGTTCGTGTTTATTTCAGTGGTGAACTGGTTGACCAAGGTATAAGTGTGAAACTTTTATTTTACTTCATTTTGGTGTGCGTGTTTAATTCCCCTAACACAGAATTATTCAAAGTACAGACAACCTGATCACATGCAGTATGGTGGCTTACAGTGTAGGTACTCTGAATAATAACAGGATTGTGAAGCTAAAGTCAACAAAACTATTCTATTTTCTGCCACATTTATAAAAAGAATTTAAAAAGAAGAAGGTAAAGCATAGCTAGGGACTGGATTCTCCCCAGATTCATACTTTCTTATACAATGTTATACTCCATCAAAATTAAGATGTTCTATAATCTTGTGGGTGATTAACAGTAGTTAACATCACAGTTGTTCTGTGGTCTTGAGATATAAAATTAACTCGGTAACAACACTGCAGACATGATATAGAATAATCTCATTTAATCTAGAACTATGTAAGTGTATATGGAGGGAAGCAGTAACAGGGACAGATAAAATTGTCACTCCTGTGGAAGGATTAGGGGCTTTATTCCTATCCTGTAGTGGTACAAAAGGTATCATTTTGAACTACTGGATTTCACATGGCTTTATTACAACACTTAAAA
>WEIT01024143.1:3167-17444 GCA_013389985.1 Dryoscopus gambensis
AGGACTGCATGTGCCTGTTTCCAGAGTGTCTTGCTCACAGGGTTACTGATTAACTTATCAGTGCACTTACAAGATTATCCTGAGACCAGACACCTTCAAGGTCCTTGTGACTTTTATTAACAGAATGTGGTTTGCCTTTGATATTACAATCCAGCTGTAGTTGATTATGCAGCTCTGAGCACATTATTTTTAATTTCTGGAAGTATGTGAGAAATAGCTTATTGTCCACTATATATATATAGATTTCTTGTATTACAGCAACTATTGGTTGAAGTAACTTCTGTTACCTTATCTTAAGCACAAAATTACTGCTTTTTAGATGTGTGAGCAACCTAGATCTTCATCATGAAAAGATGATCAAATGTTCATTAAATTTTAATATCAAAATCTGTGCATTACAGACGGAGCATGTGCAATCCTTTACACTAAACAACATTAAAAAATGTTCTTTAAATTGTTGTTTATGTCCACTTGGTCTGAATTTGAAAGCATAATATTGTTTCATATCTTGTTAGGCGTTTATTAGTTCATGGTTTTAAAATCCCCAAAAGCACCATCAAATATATTGACAAAAAGAAATATCACTCTTAAATTCAAGAAATTGTGGTAAATGAGTTGCCATAACTAAGTGGAAGATTAACATAAGTGTTTGATAAGTAGTTCAAGAGACTGTTCACAATGTAAAAAGTAGAATAACAACCTTGTGATCATGAGTCCCCTCTCCATTATCATATATATCCATATTTTGAGAAGTGGTAACCCCATGGTTACTGGTCTGTTAANTATGGATAAAGGTTTTAGCTCTTTTTTCCAAAACAAAATTAAAGGAGGGATTGTTACTGCAATGTGGATGGCCTGACCCTTTACAGTGATTACAAAGGAACGAGGTGCTCTGGGACCTAATGTCTGAAGTGAGATCTGTGGCAGACAGGTGGCTGGTAGTACAAGGCACACGGTCAGGTCTCATTCAGCAGAGACAAGACACATAAATGCACACCATACAAAACACACTGAATGTGTCATGCCTTAAAGGATCTGTGCTATCTGATGGTTTCCCCGCACACCTTTATTATTATCTCAAGAAACCAAGCATAGCTGGCATTGGTGTATCCATTCAGTCACTATTCAAATGGAAAAGCTTTCCTTCAGGGACCTTTGATACACATTCTTAAAACAAGAAGGAAGTAAACACCAGGACAGCTTTACAAGGGTAGCTGGTTTTTATATGTAGCTTTTTCTTTAGCAAATGTCTCCATAGGGTTGTTAAGTCATGGTACACAAGTAGATACTTAAATCGTTTTGTGGCCTCTGAAATGCATAAAGAAATTAAGGTGTTTCACGTTTCTCCAGCTTGTGTTTACTGACTGCATCTTGGCAAGGAATATGTTGTTTTCTACCAATATTTCTTTGGCAGGTCATAAGCTAAAAGCTTCTTGGCTATGTTTCCTTGTAATAAATTTTCCAGAGAGAACCTCATCAATTTTCTAGCGAAGGCCAAGCATGGTGGTAAAAAAAGTAAATTTTTCCTAATTTTTTTAATTTTCAATTTATCTTCCGGTAGGAAAAATAGTATCTTTTTATTTAAAGAAACCACAGAAAACCAAATCAGCACAATATAACAGCGAGTGCTCTTAAGGAATTTAAAAGTAAGCTTTTCTCCCAAGGTTAATAAAATCCTATTTCTTCAAATTACTATGTACTATCACATTCTACATCTTTTCTCAGGAAAAAAAAAGTATAAAAATAAACTAACATTATAGGGGAGAATTTAAGGACTGGTCTTCTCTATGTGAAGTTACTGTTTTCAGAAATCATGTAATTACATCAAACACACTTGCAGGTTTATCGCTGTACCTCACATCAGAGCTTTGAATCGGGCCTTTTTGGCAGGTCTGGCTATAAAGATGCCCAAAGTGAGGTCCCAGATGAAAACATCTACAAATCACACTAGTTCATCTGTAAATACAGATATTTTGTAAGCCTGGGCTGGTTATACCTCCAAGGCTTAAATATATCCTGTAAAAGCATTGTCCTCTGAATCCAAATTTACCTGTGAAGCATTGCCCAATTGTACTTTGCTCCATCTCTTTACCTTTTCAGCATTTAATGCCTTCCAAAGGACTGCATGTGCCTGTTTCCAGAGTGTCTTGCTCACAGGGTTACTGATTAACTTATCAGTGCACTTACAAGATTATCCTGAGACCAGACACCTTCAAGGTCCTTGTGACTTTTATTAACAGAATGTGGTTTGCCTTTGATATTACAATCCAGCTGTAGTTGATTATGCAGCTCTGAGCACATTATTTTTAATTTCTGGAAGTATGTGAGAAATAGCTTATTGTCCACTATATATATATAGATTTCTTGTATTACAGCAACTATTGGTTGAAGTAACTTCTGTTACCTTATCTTAAGCACAAAATTACTGCTTTTTAGATGTGTGAGCAACCTAGATCTTCATCATGAAAAGATGATCAAATGTTCATTAAATTTTAATATCAAAATCTGTGCATTACAGACGGAGCATGTGCAATCCTTTACACTAAACAACATTAAAAAATGTTCTTTAAATTGTTGTTTATGTCCACTTGGTCTGAATTTGAAAGCATAATATTGTTTCATATCTTGTTAGGCGTTTATTAGTTCATGGTTTTAAAATCCCCAAAAGCACCATCAAATATATTGACAAAAAGAAATATCACTCTTAAATTCAAGAAATTGTGGTAAATGAGTTGCCATAACTAAGTGGAAGATTAACATAAGTGTTTGATAAGTAGTTCAAGAGACTGTTCACAATGTAAAAAGTAGAATAACAACCTTGTGATCATGAGTCCCCTCTCCATTATCATATATATCCATATTTTGAGAAGTGGTAACCCCATGGTTACTGGTCTGTTAAACTTCAATTTAAACACATCTGTCTTTCCCACATTAACTCCTCACATGTTGCCGCTGGCTGGCTGCTGAGTTTCCATTACAGTATGCTGTGGAGACTGGCAACAGGGGCAACTGAGCATTCCTTGGTTTGCTTTAATACCCTTCCAGACCATGTTTTCTTCAGAGTCAGTGTCAAAGCTGACCTCATGTAGCCTGATGTGTACCTATCTATGTCTTCCAGCTGCTAGGAGTCTGACTCTTAAGTGTCTCCCCTGTATGGCTGCTTAGTGAAAAGAGTCACAATGAGCTATTGTCCACAATTCAGACTGTGGACTCATGTTATCTGTACTGCTACATTTTCCAACCAGCTGTGCTTCTGTAAAGACAGCATAAAATACTGTTATGACCTTCAAGACCACAGAAGAGGTATTAGCATGGCGGCTGCACGCTACAAGAGTCCTAGTGATATATGTGTAAAGCCACATTAGAGTAGAACCAATATGTCACAAAATTGAACAGCTTGTGGAAAGCAGAATTTGTATTTAAACATAAAGATTTATAATAGACATTAAGTTTATTAAAAGTACTCAAGCCCTTATCACTAAGTTAAGTTGTTAAGAAGTAATTGTTATCACTGTCAAGGCACTATAATTGAAAGCTAACCAATGCTAATTGGATCATCAATCATCCAAGTTAAGAGCAAACTACATCAGAGATCTGCGGCAATTGGGGTTTCTGTGCAAAAAGCTATGAAGGTAAACGAATAATCATAGAATAATAGGATGGTTTCGACTGGAAAGGACCTTCAAAGATCATCTCATCCAACCCCTTGCCATGGAGCTATGTTCTGTAATTTCCTGGGAGGGGAACTGGCTTCTGAAGCCGAGACATTCTAGAAGTACTAAAATGCTTTGAAGTGTCACCAAAACCCCCCAGTTAAGACATGTGAATGTGTGTGTGTGCTTGCATGCATGCTGGGGGGATTTAAAAATAGAAAACAAAGGAGTTTTATAGTTGGCCTTGAACATTCAGAGTTCTCAATTCAGGACTGCTATAAGTAAATAGGCTTTACCTATGCCAAGTAGAGTAGCAAGTTAGGAATAAATGTAAAGAATAAATTAAATTTAGATTTTCCTGTGTGATAAACTACACTTGCAATGAGACGTCCCAAAGAAACACTAGCACTTACTTAAAATGTTCAGGAGTACATGTAATTTTGAAATATGAAAAAAAAACAAACAAACAAAAAAAAAACAACCCACCAGAACCAAAAAACCAACCAACCAAAAAAAAACAAACCCCAAACCAAACCAAAACAAACAAACCCCTCCCCACCCCCCGCAAAACCAAAACAACAAAAAAAGTCAAGCTGAAAAGCAGTATATTGAAGTTTAATTGGCTTACTTTAATGCATCTGAAGTCACATTCTGTTGAAAATTAATTTATTTTTATCTAAGACTACAAAATTTGGTACCTTACTTTAATGATGACATATAAGATGTTTCCATTTACATATGAAAAATTCAAAGATGTATAATCCTGCAAAAAAATACCCTTGAAACAGAATTATTGTGATGTCATGGGAAGGAACATATTCAATATAAGTCATTGTCACATTTGTGACATGTGGAAATACACTTTTGCTTTCAAAGGTCACATTGTTCAACATAGTTTAAAACTAATAATTGAAGTATTAATTAAAAATCTTCATTACAAAGCCAGCATGAAACAACAAGCAATCTCTACCTCCCTTTTATCTCAGGTACTCAGAAAATAGAAGAAAAATTTAAGGAATTCAAACTGATTTCTGTTTTCTTTCATAGGACTAGAGGTACCAATGTGACTGATTTTGTTAAATGTCATTTTGTTTTAATGAGTTCCAAGTCTTTTATCAACCTTGCCTGCTCAACTCAGCTTTTCCAGTTTATAACTTCCCGACATGCAGACAATTTTTCCCCGGGTTGAATACTTATTAATTACTATTCTCCTCTTCTCAGACAATACTGAAAAATGCCAAGAGAGTCAATTCTTAAAAATCAGTAATGAGACAGTATGAAGGAACGAATGGTAGACTTACTAGAGTTAATAACCCTGGAAAAAATGAAAGCATTGCTTCCTTCTTTTGTCATCCTTACCTACTTTCTGTCAAGCAAAGATGAAAGACTACAATGCAACAAGTCATTTCCCTGCACTATTACATGGGTGTTCACAGGCATGTGAGTTGAAAGATAAAAGACAATTTGTCATCAAATTTTTGTTTGGTACTTACTTTCTTTAGGTATGGAATATTGTCAATCTGATTATTGAACTGATTTTTTCAGGTTACATGATAATGCTCGTGTGCACACCCACCAAGGAGCACAGAGTGACAACAGCAGGAGGGGGACACCCCAAATAATATCCTGTCCTGGCTGCACCTGCCCGTCAGAGGCCCATAGCACAAGGCCTGAGGAGCCCAGTGGCAGGATGGCAGGCAGGAACCCAAAACAAGGCCTCCTGAGGAACAAACCCTGTTGCCATGGCCCTCCCAGTGCTCTCACAGGACCACTCCTGTCAGCATCCAGCAAGAAACCCATCCCCAGCTATCAGGAGCACCTCCAGGCCATGCTTCTCGCTCTCTCCTATAGAGTCATGTCACTGAGGGAATTCTAAATGTTTTGATCATGTGATAGTTCCTATGGCATCAGGCCTGCTGCAGACAGGTGGGGTTCACCTGTATAAAAGGGGGAAAAAGGATTTTAGCCCATGAGTTGCTGTCTGAGAAGGCTTAAAGGGGGAAATAGACTAGATCAAGCTAGGTAGAGATGAGCCTGAGGTGACACGCCAGTGTTGTGGGTGACATCGACAGCCCAGCTGAAGTTCACCAATGCACCCAGCGTGGGTAACAAACAATGGAAGCAGGAAGCCGTGACATAGTTATCACCGTGGAAATGCGGTGGGATGACTGGAGTGCTGCAGTGGATGGCCACAAGCTCTTCAGAAGGGACAGGCGAGAAAGGAGAGGTGATGGGGTGGCTCTGTGTGCTGGGGAGGAGCTCAGGAACAGTGGGGATAAGGCTGAGTGCCTGTGGTGACAATCAGAGGGATGGCCAACAAGGCAGAGATCCTGCTGGGAGTCTGTTACAGACCACCCGACCAGGATGAAGTGAAATATTCTATCAGTGGATGTTTCATGACCTCTAGCCCTGGTTCTTGTGGGAGATATTAACTTGCCAAATGTCTGCTGGAAACACAGCACAGTGGAGAGGAGGCAGTCTAGGAGGTTTTTGGAGAGTGTGGAAGGTAACTTCCTGACACAGCTGGTAAGGGAGCCTACCAGGGCATGCCCTGCCAGACCTGCTGTTTACAAACAGAGAATTGACGAGTTGATTATGGGTTGTCAAAGGCTGAAGCAGTTATTCTTTGTAATAGAGGTTTTATTTCATGGTTAGATCCGTTTTAGAGTCCGTGGGCAAGAGCCCAGGAGTTTCAGTAAAGTCCAGTCTCTTAAGTGTTGGTAGCAATAGCAGTGGCAGCAGCAGCGAATAGGCATTACAGCAGCAGCAACAGCAGGGGTAAGGATGAAGCAGATGCATTCTCAAGTCCTGAAACAAACACATTATATTTCTAAATTACCCAATGAGAAATTAACACAGCCCTCACCAGACCTCTTGTTGACCTATCCAGGTTAAGTTCTAATTTACGATGGTGGTCGTAATTCTTACAAAAAACATACACAGAATATTTCTATCTGTTCCATCTAAGAATGTTAAACTGTACTAGCTTTGTTTTAGTTTTGTCTAGAACAGAGTTAACTTTGCCAAAGGTGAGATTAGAACACTGTAACTACGTCTAAGGACTTCTGCTTAATACAATTTTTTTCTATGCCTAAGGCACTTAAAATGTACTTCAGCTTTCTTAAGACTAAAACTTACTTGCAGTTCATGCCTGTGTGACTTGATATATCTCTCCTCCTCTGCATTCTTTAGTACTGAAGCCTGGGTGTTAGAAAGTCAGGGGAAACTGTGGGAAGGCAGCAAGGGCCTGCATTCCAACAAGAAGGGCTGTGGGAGATGTGGTGGCCAGAGGCCATCTTGGGCATGGTGACCATGGAATCACTCACAGAGTTTTTGATTCTTGGAGAAGTAAGGAAGGCGATCAGCAAAACGCTTGGACCTTGGACTTCTAGAGGGTGGACTTTGGCCTGTTCAGGACACTGGTTCAGAGAGTCCACCAGGAAACAACACTTAATAACAAAGGGGTCCAGGAAGGCTGGACATGCTTCAGGGAGGAAATCTAAAATGCACAGTAGCGGGCCATCCCCATGTGCCACTAGATGAGCTGGCAGGGAAGACGACCAGGCTGGCTGAACAGGGAGCTTTAGCAGTAACTCAGGGAAAAATGAGAGTATATGAGCTTTGGATGAAGAGGCAGGCATCTTAGGGAGAGTACAAGGATGTTTTTAGGTCATGTAGAGAGAAAATTAGAACAGGAAAAGCTGAGCTAGAACTTAATCTGGCCGCTGTTGTGAAAGACAATAAAAAGTGTGTTTATAAATACATTAACAACAAAAGGAGGGCCAAGGAAAAGCTCCATCCTTTATTGGACCCAGGGTGGAAAATTATAACCAAGGGCAAGGGAGAAGGCTGAGGTATTTAATGCCTTCTTGGCCTTGGTCTTTAAGAGTAAGACCAGTTATCCCCAGGGCAGCCGGCCCCCTGAGCTGGTCAACAGGGCAGGGAGCAGGACAGAGATCCTGCAATCCAGGAGGAAATCACTGGTGACCTGCTGTGGCACTTAGACGCTCACAAGTCTGTGGGACTGGATGGATTCCTCCACGGGAACGGATGGAGCTGGCAGGAGAGCTCACCAAGACACTCTCCATCATTTATCATCTGTCCCAGTTAACTGCAGAGGTCCCGGATGCCTGGAGGTTGTCCAGTGTGTTGCCCATTTACAGGAAGGGTTGGAAGGAGGATCCAGGGAGCTACAGGCCTGTCAGCCTGACCTTGGTGCCCGGGAAGGTTATGGAACCGATCATCTTGCATGTGACACACGGCACATACAGGACATCCAGGGGATCAGGCCCAGCCATCACAGCCTTAGGAAAGGCGGGTCTTGCCCGACCAACCTGATCCCCTTTACCAGGTGACCCACCCACTGGATGAGGGAAAGGCTGTGGGTGTTGTCTATATGGATTTCAGTAAGGCCTTTGACACTGTCTCCCACAGCATTCTCCTGGAAAAGCTGGCAGCCCATGGATTGGAGAGGAGCCCTCTTTGCTGGGTTAAGAAATGTCTGGATGCCTGGTAAAAGGTGTTGCAGCCAGTTGGACAGTCACTAGTGGGGTTCCCCAAGGCTCAGGATTGCAGCCAGTCCTGTTTAGTATCTTTATTGAGGATCTGGATGAGGGGATTGAGTGCACCCTCAGTAAGACCACAGATGACACCAAGTTGGGTGGTAGTAAAGATCTGCTGGAAGGTAGGAAAGCTCTGCAGAGGGATCTGGACAGGCTAGATCAATGGTGTGAGGCCAGTTGTATGGTTAAAGAAGGCCAAGTGCTGAGTCCTGCTCTTGGGTCACAACAACCCCACATAGTGCTACATAGTGCTTGAGAAAAACCTTGGCTAAAAGCTGTCTTATGGAAAAGGACCTGAGTGCTTGTCAGAATGGCTGAGCATGAGGCAGCTGTGTGTCCAGGTAGCCAAGAAGGCCAACGGCATCCTGCCTTGTATCAGCAATAGTGTGGCAAGCAGGACCAGGGCAGTGTTTGTCAGTGATTGTGTACTCGGCACTGATGAGGCCACACCTTGAGTTCTGTGTTCAGTTCCAGACCCCTAACTACAAGGAAGCCATTGAGGTGCTCGACCCTGTCCAGAGAAGGGAACACAGCAGGAGAAGGGTCTGGATATTTAGTCCTGTGAAGAGAGGCTGAGGGAGCTGGGCTGTTTCGCTTGGAGAAAAGGAGGCTCAAAGAAGACATTTGCTCTTTTTAAAACTACTTGAGATTGTAGCCAGGTGGGAATCGTCTCTCCTCCTAGTCAACTAGCTACTGCACAAGAGGTCATAGCCCCAAACGGCACCAGGGGAAGTTCAGGTTGGACACCAGGAAGAATTTCTTCACTGAAGGGGTGGTTAGGCATTGGAATGGACTGCCCAGGGAAGTGGTGGCATCATCATCCCCAAAAGTGTTCAAGAAACGACTGGATGTGGCACTTAGTGCACTGGTCTAGTTGACATGGTGGTGTTTGGTCAAAGGTTGGACTCAAAGATCTTGCAAGTCTTTTCCAACTTTAATGATTCTACCATTCTATGATTCTGACTGAGGGGGGCTGCTGCCAAGGGTTGGGGACATTTTTTTTTGTGCAAGGAAAGAGCAGCTTGGGGTCCCATAGGATTTACTATGAGATGCTTGGGAAAGGATCAGAGGTTGAGGTGATTTGGGGAGGACCAGGAACAGGAAAATGAGGAGAGAGGGGGCAATAAAGGGCTGGTAACAGGTAAGTAGTTGGCCAGTGGGTGTGCTTGTCAGCCATGCCCTGCTCCTAGGCAGTGCAGCCTGTCCCAGCTGCTCACCAGAGTCCTTCCTTGCTTTGTCACACTGACAGCCTGTGTGTATGGGCACGTGTGAGTGTATGCTGCATATGCACACACGTGCACACATACGGAATCTGAATGCAGCAGCTGGAGTCACAGAATGAACAGGCACCTACATCTGTGGTGCAGCAGCCACAGTGGGAGTGGGTGTGCAAGCACCGGCGAGGATCATGCTGGATGACAATCTTGGTTGGTGAAGTGGATGTGGGATCCTCTGAGGGCACGAGCCCAAAAGGTTTGGCTACGGGGGAGTCCCAGCCAGCTCTGTGCATGTGCATGTGGGTGCGTGTGTGTGTGCAACACACAGCACCTGGTGTGATGCTGAAACCTCAGGGGCTGCGTATCCTGATACTAGCAACTGAGGAGACTGGGATCAAGGGGTGGTAGCTGAGCAGACTCAGGGTCTAAGAGAGCTGCCAGAGGGACACACCTCATCTGCAAACGTGTTTATTTTATTACTTACTGACCCTATCCTACTCCCCTGGAGAGAGGAGTGGAATGACACCCTCAGTGTACTCTGTGTGAGCACCCGGGTGTCCATCTAGATGTGTATATTGGCTGGTATGTGGTGTGTACACACACTTTATGTGCTTCTGCCTTCTGGAAACACATCTCCAGCCTCCCTGCTGGTTGGACACAGGGACAGCGGCCTTGCCTCCCCCAGGCTTTTGGATCTGGCAGGATATACTGTCCTGCAACATAAATACAAATTTTTAAAAAGTGATAAAATAATTATATCTTTTTATATTGGTTAATGACTTACCTATCCATACAGAAACAAAATTTTATTTATAACTTTAATATTTATTGAGCTTGTTAGGGTATTTGGATTCTGCTCCTGGATTGATTTTTTTCTCATAGAAGTGTTCTAAGCTTGTTGAGAGTTCTGTCTGAAACAATGTTAGTTGAGCACTGTGGTCTGTGCCGATGCAAAATGCTTGTCTCCGTGAAATGGCAAATATTCAGAGCTTGGCTCACCATTTAAATTTTAACCAGCTACTGACTTTTGGAAGCAAATATATCTTATAGTCCTGTTTATTAGCAGGATCTGATATGCAGGAAACGCATATTTTATTCAAACATAGAGTTTGTGCTGCCATTTCCACTGGAGGAACATTTCAAAAACACATTCTTCTGACAATTTGCAATTGTCTTTAATTTCCTGCTTGGAGCTGCTCCTGGCTGATGTCTTTTTCTTTTGTGATTATAACTCTTAAAGCTCTGATGGCTTTCTCTTTTTTCCTTAGGATTTATCCCCCTATGCTCTTCTAGAGAACAAGTATTTCCTTTCATCCCACTAGTTTAAAATTGTCAACCATTTAAAAATTATGTTCACACTGAATATTTGGCGTGTGCTTGGGACTCCTAAATTTTTACAACATCCAAAATGAGACACAGCCAGACACCAGCCTTTCTGTTTGAAAATAACAGCTAACAACTGGAAAACAGTAAGGAGCAGCTTTCCAAGCTGTCTCTCAACTGTGACCAATTGAGCTCTCCATTTTAATACAGCTAAACCTAGCCAGACTGGACCTTTTACTATATTGCTGGATATAGGAAGCAAATAATGCCTACCAAGTAACTTCCTGGGCTCCCCTTTCACTGATCCTTGAATAGTATTGATTTTTTTCCAAGGATGCTATGTGTTAATGCAGATGTGACCTTTCAGTCTTACAAAGCAGCAATAGGTAACACTCTGTACAGAAGAGTCTACTCCATCAGGTTTTAAAAAGACTAGAAGAATAATTGAGTCTCTGCCAGGGTGCATGTTACAATAAAAGGAGCACAACTAGAATTTTCAGAAAAAAATGCTTTTGGTATTAATAACAATTGCTAAATAACTATTATTATTATGGCGGTGAGAATGTTTATTCCACACATTATTCAGGAACGTAAATATTATTTACTTTCCCTAGGAAAAAAAAGAACATAACTCACTAAAGACTGGAAACAGTGGAAGATCTTGAGGATATGTGATGAGCAGTAATAGTATTTTAGCTTGTTTTGAGGAACACAAGATGAAACTATTGCATTCCATGAAATGGCTAATCTCTTTGCAATCAAGGGGGTTAGTCATGAGTTAATCAAACCATGATCAAATCAAATCAACTGGTATAATAATCTGGATTCCAGAATGAGACCCTCAAAGAAACTATGTATCAGGACAGTGATGTCCAGCAATTCCAATGGAAGACCAGTAGCCAGTGGCCAGACATCTCATTTGCCTCTTAGCCACAGAACAAAAGATGACATGAAAAGAAGTCCACTTTAATAATAGAAATATATAATTGTGACAGGGCAGAGATTTTCATAAACATTTACTTGTGTGCATACACAGGTAATAGATTTACAGTACTGATGACCAAGAAGGATCAGTCCAAAACAGAATAGTTTGAAATATCCCTCATTTTTAAACACCTGAAATTTTTAAAGATTCTAAATAAAGTGACTTCCCTAATATCTAAAGTGGATGTTTTCAATAAATTCTAGTATGTGTTTGAACCCAAGTTACATTTGAAAATACTATTCTAAATGTTTTCTACTGCATTTTTATTCTACTGGTATTCCAAAACAGGTTGTGATGTGCAATAAGCAAGAGAATACTGTCCCACACTTTACCTGAATGCCTGCAAAAACCCTACTGGGAAGAATTAGTCTCCCTGCACATACACTTTTTGTTTCCCCTTTTTATGCACTCTGAAATTTTTCTTTGTAAGGAATGATCTCTTACTGTTCCTTACACATGCAAGAAGAAGAGAAGACACATTTATTGAAAGTATTTATGGGAGCAGGGGGTTGTATCAGGCACCAACAATATTACAGTGGGGTTTCACTAAGAACCTTATTTTAGTGAATGTCACTATAAAGTCACATTTACTTCCTACTTTTTCCTCATTTCACATCAATTTCTTTCCGTGGACAATTTAGGTATGTAAGTACTGCATTCCACTGCTAAAGACTGTAAGACACCACTGGCACTTGGATTTGAATTCTGCACTACTATACTTCTCTACTCGATGCATACTTGCATATCCTGGACTTCTGACATTCAATGACAAAATTCCCTGTAAGATATAAAATGTGAAATAAACAAGTCTATGATAGCAGAAATTCCTACCATTCCTATGCCAGCGTTAAGGTTTGGCTGCAGGGATTTCCCCTTCTGTAGATCACAGAAGTTTTGAAGGAGCATCTTAAATCAGCATAATACAAAAACAGTCTAGTGCTGTGCCCAGACCCAGTCCCCCAAATTCTATTATGCCACCAGATCCTTTTTTGGGAACTGAAAGTGTTTTCTTCAAGTCTATAATGTCAGGAGGTAAGCAATGGGTTGAGCAGTCATTTCCTGTGTATTAGCTTGGGAGAACAGAAAAGAACTTTCAGAACAAGAGGCACGAATTCAGCCCTTAACTATCTTTTTCTGGAGACAAGTAATTCAGAAGGCCTGATTACTGTCTCTGCTCATTCACCAGGATACAAGGTCTGTCAAAAGCCGTTTCAAAAGCTGTTCAGCTGTCCTATCTTGGTCCACTTTATGCGGCATCTGTCACACACACACTTTTGCACCAGCAGCTGGACTGGAGTAACCTCAGAGCTCCCAGGCACAGCTGTGCAGCACTGGTACAGGATCACCAAGGGACAATCTATCTCAAATCAGGCTGGCCTCTGTGACTATTGTTGGTTTATCAGCGTAAAGGCATAATGAAGAGACATGTCGAGAAAATTTGAAGTTTCTATTCAATACTGGTGATGTTTAAAAACACTATTTAAATTCTATTTGGAGCACAAGTTGAAAATGATGCAGAAATTATTTCCTGAGTAATGAAAACTCCTGATAATGAGCAGTGGAAATACAGATTATCTACATTAACTAATCTATATAGGAAAAAAAGAGAATCACATTCAAATAATTTTAACCACCTTCATATTGTCCTTCATTGCAATACTGCATATCCGTGCAGGGTGTGGTGTTTTGTTACACATCCTAATCTGCTTCTACTCCAATGCATTACAAGAAATATTTTCAGTTATTACTCTTTGCAAGCTCAGAATAGGTTTTTCATAGAGGAAATTACTTCAGCATAGCACTTCAGCATTTGTTAGTCAGTCTTCCACTGAGAATGCATGGATTTTATGTAATTAATAACATGGAATGCAGATATTGCCGCTCTTCTCTCCATATGCAGAGTATGAAATACAGCTGTTTTTTAACATGAAAACATCTTTTTATATGGAGAACGCATTAGTTATTACCATCAGAAAATACACTGTGTAAACCTGCTAAATGTTACCAAATTGTTTTAAATTAATGATAATAGGAACATAATTTTTAATAGTAATAAAATATACTAAAATATGCCATTTGGAATGAACTTTTTATAGGAGAAACTGTGTTTCATAGATACATGATTAGAGAGAAGCATTTAATATAATACAGTGACTCCGCAAATCATGACTTTTCAGGAAAGTTTTCTAAACCCATCTCATTTTACAGCCTGGAGATTGGTAAATCTTCAGTATTTGGGGGACTTTGAACTGTCATTTGTTGCTGGGCTCAACTCCTGCAGATTGAGTATTCTCCTGAGTACTCATTAAAATAAAATAACTGTCTAAAACAATAAAATTGATGTTCTTTAGCTTTTCAGTTTCAATCTTCTGCTCGACCTTCAGATAATTATGAGGAGATGTTTATTACTGAGGAGGGAAGAGTGGTTCCACAGCAGACTTTAGCTTCTCCTCCCTTTAATGTGACCCCAAGAGAGGGAAGAAAGCATTCAACTACTTCTGCTTCCTATGAGGAAACTTGCTGTTTTGCTCTCACAG
>WEIT01024144.1:13176-55453 GCA_013389985.1 Dryoscopus gambensis
CGGCCGCGCGCACCGGCGCAGGGGGGGCGCTGGGGGCGCGTCCGGCCGCCGACACCTGGCAGGGCCCTGAAGGGGAGGTGCGCCCAGACGCCAGTGCCTCCGGCTGTCCTGAGGCGCTGGTCAAAGCATCCTTCACTTAATTAACCCAATTCACGTAATGAGTCCTTCTCTGCCTGCCCACTGGTTCCAATACACAGCACACAGGGCGCTGGGTTCACAAAAGGGGAATAACGTGAATTCTCGTTAGCTCTTCCTGCCTAGCCTTGGAAGAGCCGTGGGGGACGAGAGGAGAGAGGACGGTAGGCTGGAGGAGCGGGGACCTGCCGTCTCCTCCTTTCCACTCCACTTCGCCTTGTCACTGGAGAAAGGTGTGTGTTGGATGACCCTCAAACAACTTTGCCTTAGGAATGAAATGACTGTAGCTGTACTGCAGCTGAGCATCTCCCATAACAGCTTTGTTTAGTGAGCAAAATGACTAACACTACTTCAGCTAAGAATTTCCCATGTAATATGAATTCCAGGTAACAAGAAATATTCTAAAGGTTAAAAGGTAGGTTCCCTACATCATGTCATATTCTGAATGACTAAAAGTGACTTGAGTGTGTGAAACGGCTTTGAAGTAATCAAATTCCAAAAACGGTTAATTCCTCTGCATTCCCTGGCCTTTGTATGCTTGGCATGTGCTCCTGTGGAAAGTGGAGTGTCAGTGAACGAGAAGGACCTAGTCAGGCGATTGCGTGTGTGGTGAGGGAAAATTGGAGTGAGCAGTGACTGAGTTGGACTCTGAACTGTATAAAATGCATCAGACAATCAGACTGCCTAATGTATGAGGAAGAATTACTGCACGACAGATTATCCCAGGAAATGCTCTGGGAAATTCTTAACCCAAAGAATGAGATAGCTGCAGAATTGTGTATATTAGGGCAAAGCCAAAATTATTGTCTGCCCTTTTAACTTAGAGTATACCATCTGAAGTAGGCCTCTTTACAGTGCAGTGATTCATAGAAGAAAAACCTCAAGCGTCTCAAGATAAAAAACTGAGAAGAGAAATGATGGTGATGAGAGCCCTGTCAGTAAAAAAACCCCTAAAAGATCAGGAAGAGAAAGAGCAAACAAGATATGTGGACTGCTCTAACTTGCAGAGGTTTAACATTTTATGCTAGTTGAGATCATTTTTCTCCCTTCTTGCAGTCAGTATTCTCAGCAGAAAGCTGAAGACCACAGTGAATGTGATATTACATATCATGTCGTATCACAGAGTATTTCGCTTCTGTAAATATAATTGTAAAATACAAGAAAGAGCAACTTACCTGTTCACTGTTTGCTGGGTAAGGAATGGGCTGGACAGTTACATCCAGTGGGTAGTGGTTAAGGGCTTAGAGTCCTGATGGACATCAGTGCCTCAGGGGTCCGTACTGGGACCAGTTCTATTTTATGTCTTTCTCAATTACATAGATGAAGGCGTCAGCAAGTTTGCAGATGACACCAAGCTGAGTGGTGGAGTTGACACACCTGAAGGATGGAATACTGTCCAGTAGGGATCTGGACAAGCTCGGGAACAAGTCTGTGGAAATCTCATGAGGTTTAACAAGGCCAAGTGCAAGGTGCTGCACCCTGGTTGGCCAACCCCCAGTATAAACACAGGCTGGGGATGAACAGATCAAGGGCAGCCCTGCCCAGAAGGAGTTGGAGGTGCTGGTGGATGAGAGGCCGGACATGACCCAGCCATGGGCACTCCCAGCCCAGAGAGCCAAGTGTGTCCTGGGCTGATCCAAAGCAGCGTGGGCAGCAGGGGAGGGAGGGGATTCTGTCCCTCTGCTCTGCTCTGGTGAGACCCCACCTGCAGTGCTGCATCCAGCTCTGGGGTGCCAGCACAGGAAGGACATGGACCTACTGCAGTGAGTCCAAGAGAGGGACACAAAGATTAGAGGGATGGAGCACCTCTCCTACAAGGAAAGGCTTAAAGAAATGGGATTGTTCAGCCTGTAAAGGCAGTGGGTTGACTCTATGGCAGCCTTCCACTACCTGAAGGGAGCCTACAAGAGAGCTGGAGAGGAGCTTTTTACAAGGGCATATAGAAGTGGGAAAAGGGGTAATGCCTTCAACACTGAGAGTAGATTTAGATTAGATACTAGGATGAAAATCTTTATGCTGTTTCTGGAAGGCCAGGCTGGATGGCGCTCTGAGCAACTTGGTCTAGTGGAAGGTGTACCTGGCCATGGCAAAGGGAAAGTAAAACAATACCAGAGCATTTTGCCCACCAGGCTTTCTCCCTCTGATGGGAGTCCGGTCCCTGGAAAGTGATATGAGATGGTATTGAATAACATTAGGGCCTGGCCACGCCCCCTTCCTGGTTACTATAAAAAAGTAACCCTGTCCTGGCTGAAACTAGGACAGTGGGACAATGGCTAAAGTCAGATGAGAAGGATCTCAGCATTTATGACTTTATGTTGCAAATCATCTGTTGGTGTTACTGTTCTAACAGTAAGGATGGTTGGCTCCCAGGGAAGGTAGATACCTGTTGGAGGAGTGCAGATTTCCATGCAGGGCATAACCCTTCCCCTCTGGGGTGGAATCCAGGACATTGCTGTTTGGCAAATCTGTGTCATGTGTGTGAAAGAGTCATTCTACATAATTTGGAGTAAAAAAGATATGTTGGTGCCTATATTCTTGACAAGAATACCTTGCTTATTTGTGTTCCTTTTTTCGAGGCATATTCTGTGTGCTAATCACAGCTGTAATATGTCTGCATGCACAAATCAGATTGGGTATTTTTTGTCTTTGAAGTTCTTCCATCAAAATTAGACCTTCTTCCATACCAAAAAAAGTGTGGGAAATTGCAGTGTCTGATTAACAGATAGCTAACTCATTGAGCTGAGCCCTTACCCCTTAAAAAACAGAAATGTTTTAATTTCTTCTAAATTATAATGGGTGTGCAGCATATTTGTTTACTAAGAGTCAGATTTTGGGGTTTGCAAAATGAACTACAGTTTAATAAGAGGAATATGCTTTAAAGGGATTAACTAAGTGATAGAATTTTCTTACAGGGTGATAGAATTTTCTTACAGGGTTGCATATAGTTTTGTACCACTGTAATGCCAGTAGCATTTTTTTTTCACCAGAAAAAGTGAAGCCACTCAGTAATTTTTAAGCTGTTTTTTGTCCCAGAAGGGGAAAGCATTTCTTTTAAAGAAATATTAGGATTTGCTTTATGAAGCAAAAATACCCCTCAACTCTATTCCTGAAACTAAAAACGTTAACTGTACTTCAGAGTTCAAGTTGATTTCCTTTGTCTGTGAAGAAATAAAGAGGAGAACCCTAGTATTCTCTATCAAAAGGCTTTTTCATGTACTTCCTTTGTCAGTAGCAGATCAAAAGTAACCTTAGATATAGGCATCTAGTCTCTGCCTCAGTGAAGTATTTGTAGTCAGTGAATCATTAGAGCATGTATTCAAATTCAAGCACATGGTAGAGTTTCCTTGGTTTTCATTAGAATTCTTGTGGACATACTTGTGGACATGTGTTTTCAGATGTTTTATTCAGCAGAGGTGACCATAAGTACATGTTTGTACATTTATACACTGGCACCTTTGATCCTGTGAAGTGAAAGAAAGCTGTTCATTTACATCCGTTAGCAATCTGTGTCCCAGTGCGTTTTTGTGAGTTGTAAACAAGCATCTGCAAAGCTTATATTCCTCACAACATAATCACAGATGAAGTGAAAAAGATTTAACTTTTTGTTCACCTATCAGAGTATCTCTCATCTCCATTAACTTCATATTGCACAATCAGGTAGGATTGATTATGCACAAGACAGAACATACACATTTTGCCACAACATGAAACCACACTTGAGCAAAATACCATATCATATATAAATCTTTACCCTGTTCTTTTCTACTTTTAATTAGGCAGAAGCAATCAATTATTCACAGATTCAATAGAACACTCTTAAAAATGTTATTAATTACTTGATATTGCATAATGTCTTCCAATCATCAGGAAAAAAAGCATTGAAAGATCTGTGCAATACATAGCTGGGTGTTGCTGGCAGTCATGTGGTAGAAAAAATGAATAACTTGTATATTAAAAAAGGACTGTTCTATCATTACACAACTTGAAAGATATGTGTTTAAAATAACTAAGAGAATTGATGAATAAACAGTAATGTGCTCATGAGAGGGAAGATTAACTTTGTGCTAGGGAGGGATGTGCCTGGAGTTTCTTAAAGGCCAGTTGCTTAAAATGGAGGGTCTAGAAGGGACAGAAATATAAAATAAAAAGCCTGGTTTGTAATTTCCAATGTCCTCTCTGTGTTATCACAATATATGTAGCTGTCTGCTTTTTTTCCACTTGCACAAAAACTGTTAGTGCAATCTATCTATATTACAGTCTATCTGTCTTATGAACTTGGTCTAGATTTAATAAGATTACACAAAGGATGAACTTCACTGTTGAGCTGTAAAATAAAGAATACTGGCATTAAGTCATTCCCTTATTCTGCACAAGTTTCTGCAGCAGTTTGATGCAGCAGCAATTGCACAATGTGTACATACAGAGTAACAATAACCACTTTAGGAAGAACACAGACTGGAAGAGATTCCATTTTGTGTTGAAGAAGGAGACTGAATAACAAAATTGCCTGGTATAGTTATTTTCAGACTTTTATTATAAACAATGCCTTGGGGGCAGGGAAGTAAGATGTCTTGCCAAGAGATTATTTTGAGCAAATAAAATGATCTATGAAGTTTATGACTAAGAATCATTGACACACCCCAGCTGAAACTCCCAAGCAGTCTGCTACTTAATGGAACTGCAAGCCACATAATGTATATACATGAGGTGAAAAGTGCATAGAAAATATGGGTATATATTATGTCTAGCCTTTTCTGTATCCCAGAGGTCATAATAGTTGTGTTGAATACTGCAAAACCTTTCCCATTCCTGTAGATTTTAGATACATCATTAGCTCTGTTGACCTGCTTTACACAAGTAAGGACTAGTGGCATGAAAAAATTTCTTCATGATCAGATTCTTACATGGCTTTATTAGCAGTTATCCTGATTTTGTCTGGGATACAGTTAATTTTCTTCCTGTTAGCTGGTACAGTGCTGTGTTTTGGAATTAGGATGAGAATAATGTTGATAACACACTGCTGTTTTAGTTGTTGCTAGGTAGTGTTTATACTGATCCAAGGACTTTTCAGCTTATCACCCCACTCCACCAGTGAATAGTCTGGGGGGCACAAGAAGCTGGAAAGGGATAGAGCCAGGACAGCTGACACGAACTGGCCATAGGAGTATTCCATACTATGTGGCGTCATGCTGTACAATAAAACTGGGGAGGTGGCCGCTGCTTGGGAACTGGCTGGGCACTGGTTGGTGAGGGTGAGCAATTACATTGGGCATCACTGGTATATTTTAATTCTTATAACAGTAGTAACAAATTGCAGTATTCTTTTTATTATTTTTCCTTTCTTTTTCTGTCCTTTTAGTCTTTATCTTAACCCACAGACTCTACTTGTTTTTCTTCTGATTCTCTACCCCATCCCACTGCTGGAGGGTGTAAGCAGCTGTGTGGTGTTAAGGTGCCTGCTGGATTAAGCCATGACAGAAGTGCAGCCTGCTGTGACTCATGCTTTCTAAATTCAAATCACATATAGCATTATATCTATATCAATTACAGTTGTCTCCCAAATTGTGTCAGCTTAATTACTTTAATTGTTGGGAACGGGAGGAAATTTGAGAAAGTTGTCTTAGCAGTTTGCTTGATACCATAGCATTGCTGGGTTGCACAGGATATGGAATAGAGTAAGCAGTTCTGGAGAGAGTCATGCAGGAGCTAAAAAACTCTGATGTGTAGCACATACTTTCCTCTCTCCCCTGAAAAAAAGAAAACTAATATTTTCCACTATCCTGCCGCCTCTGTATTCTCTGAAATAAAACCTCTTATAATATCTGAAATAGGACAGTCTGACAACTCCAGTAACATTAGAGACATCTAATAATTTGATCCTTAGTGAGGAATAATTCTTATTTGAGTTATTCCTTTTGAGGCTCCAGACTTGGTCTGCAAAATAAAACGAAAGCACAAGCAGTGCTCTGCAACAGTTCTGCCTAGCGATACTTTCACTCAGTATTAGGAAGTTCTCTAGGAAATTACTCTGGGACACATGGGCCTTGAAGTTACAGCCTAGCATATTCTTTTAGTAGCCTCGCTTTGTTAGCAAGCACTTCAATCTAACAAACATGACAGTCAAAATAGTTCCTAGGAACTGAGAATATATGCATCAAAATTACTTTGTCTATGATTTGAATGGAGTTAGTAGGGGTAGATTTTTATTTTAGGCAGATTTTGTAAGGAGATGAGACATCTATGATCATGCTGTGGGTGTGTTTGGATATGTCTGTGTAACAAATTGCTCTCTTCCTATCCCCCCTGATAACTTTAAAACTGTTTTCAAGCACAATCAAGCACAAATTCAGCAGAGGAGCAGCATTTTTAAGGAAGTTCTAACAGGTCCCATGAAAATTGGCAGCTGAGTAAAGAAAGACAACCCAAACTGGGATGCTACTCAGAGGATTCTTGACAAACTTGGGAGGTTGGCCTATGCAACCCTCATGAAGTTCAACAAGGCCAAGTGCAAGGTCCTGCACCGGTTTTGGGGCAATCCCAAACACGAATTCAGGCTGGGCAGAGAATGGACTGAAAGCAGCTCTGAGGAGAAGGACCTGGGGGTGTTGATTGTGAAGAAGCTCAGAATGACCCAGCAGTGTGCTTTTGTAACCCAGAGAGCCGATCGTGTCCCGGGCTGCATCAAAAGAAATGTGGTCAGCAGGTTGAGGGAGGGGATTCTGCCTCTCTGCTCTGCCCTTGTGAGTCCCCTCCAAAGTACTGCATCCAGCTCTGGGACTTCCAACATAAGTAGTTTGTGGACCTGCTGGAGCAAGCCCAGAGGAGGGCCATGAAGATGATCCAAGGGCTGGAGCACCTCTCCTATGTAAACTGGCTGAGAGCTGGGATGTTCATCCTGAAGAAGAGAAGGCTCCAAGGAGATCTTATAACACCTGCCAGTACTTTAAGACTTTAAGCTAGAGAGGGACTTTTAACAATGGTTTGTGGTGATAGAACAAGGAGTGATGGTTTCCAACTGAGCGAGGGTAGGTTTAGATTAGATGTTAGGGTGATTTCTGTACTGTGACAGTGGTGAGGCACTGGACCAGGTTTCTCAGACTCCATCCCTTGAAGTGTTAAAGCCTGGTTGGATGGGGCTCTGAGCAATATAGTCTGGTGAAAGGTGTCCCTGTCCATGGCAAGGAGGTTGGAACTAGAGGTAAAGGTGTAATTCAATTGCTTGTATGAACCAGACAAGTGGTGGATGATGAGGCAGCCACTTCATCCATGCTTTTTGTTTTCAAGCACTCTTAACCAACCCCTGTATTTGCTTGTTTATTCCCAGACAATATGCAGATGAAGTAAGCACAGAACTGAAGACACAGACAGGTAGATAAGGCTGTCAAATATGGGAAGGAACTGGGGCTGTCGAATGGTAGCTCAGAGCAGAGAGAGCTAGATGAGATGAGAAGATATGCAACGTGGCATACAGGTACACAGGAACACAAACTAGTACTTGGTTTTGTACAAATTCTTTGTTGTAGACAGTAATCTAGAATAATAGCAGCAACGTGAGGGAAAATAATGGAAAAGGAGGATTGAGGTCTCAAATGATTGTCTGTCTAATCTAGTCTTTTACAGTAAATCAGGCTCAAGTACAGCAGACCATTTCCAATTGCCCAACCTGTTTTTGTGAACTTTTTGTTCAGTTTATTTCCACAGCTTCCCCACTTCTTGCAGAACTGCTTTCATAGTACAGCTTTCTGTATTGGAAATGACTACTTCTTTCTGTGTTGGAAATGATTTCTTCTTGTCCTTCCTTCAGTAGACATAGAGAAAGATTGGTTGCTGTCCCCTCACAAGCAATCTTGTATGCGTGAAAGCCTCCTATCATGTCTTTCCTCTGCCTTCTAGACTAAACAAAGCCAATTTCTTCAATCTCTCTTCATAGTTCATAGTTTCTGAACCTCTTCATCTCCACTTTGGACTTTTTCCAGGTTTTCTTCAGCTTTTTTAAAAAGCATGGTAATGAAAACTCTTATGCAATGCAATTCACCATCTAAAGCCTTCATAAGACTTAGAGAAAAAAAAATTACTGTCTTATATGTAGAATATTTCTCGTCATGTGTACTGGCATGACAGTGGTCTCCTCTTTCTTTCCTTGAATTTTAGTTTTGCAACAGTGTCATATCATCAATTTTTATGCTGCCTGTAATTCAAGATAGGCCTCAAGTCCTGTCAATGTTTTTTGTTGTCTTGCCAGTTATTTTTGCATTGTATTTATTTTCTTGTTCATATATACAGGAGCTGGTCTTCACTGTGATGAATTTTAACTTAGTTTTTTTGTATACAGGACTGTTTATAAGCAGAGCAGTTTGCATTTCAACATGGTTTTAGCCAACTTTGCTAAGGTAAGTGAAGACCGAGAATCTGATATAACTGCACAGAGCAAGCCAGAAAGTCTTGGAAGTTACTGTCAGTATTAGAGCATTTATTACAAAGTACTCAAGAATATTCTTTCAATATTTGTAGAGTTACATTATTCAGTTGCAGGGGTGGAAAATAGAGGCATGAAGGAAGGTCTTGACAATAAGATTTTCAAAAACCGTCAGTGCAAAATTTTTGCCCCTGCAGAACAGCCTTGTATGTATTGGCCAAATATAAACGATTTCCTTCCTAAGAATAAGCCTGATTTCCTGCAATGGTGAAGGCATCCAAACTTGAAGGCCATTTAGAAAGCTTTGACCAAAGGAACCTATCTGAAAACATCAAGCCAAGGCATAAACAAGGAATAAACTGGAATGTAATTTGAGCGTCTGTGTCTAGGAGTACATACTATCTTATGTCTTGGCAACAGGTCTGAATTAAAAATATACAATCTTGCAGCTATGCTTACTAACTCCGGCACAGCACTAACTGGCAGTGTCTCTATACCACAGCTGTGCGTGTCTAGCTGGCTCAGTCTAGGAGTGGAGTTAATACAAGACTATCTCCACTGCTCATTTAGACAAACACTGAATCTTTTTGTTCAATCTTTTCCTCAACAGGTAGACAAAGAACTGTACTGCCTCACATTGGCAGCCTAACATTTTTTGCAAGTGATAAAAGTCAAGATTTGAGGATACCAGCTGCAATTTTCTCTCAGAAACTTCTAACTACCTGTAATTTCCCAGTGAGAGTGGTGCTAAATGTACTTATTAAAAGCGTGCTTCATCAGTGCAGAATCTCCTTTAGATTGCTAACTGCTGCATGCAGTTTTGCACATCCAGTATCTTTGCACACGTTCTCAGGCGTGTAGATATTTAAATGATACCATTCTCGATTCAAAGTGTCTGTCCTGTCTGGACACTGTGGATTCTGTCTTTCTGCTTTTCTCTTTCACCGCTGAATTATTGATTCAGAAATAACTCTCAGACTTTACAAAGTTTCTCTGTGAGAAACTGTGAATTTCAGTTTATGTATTCTTCTCTTATGGCCCTTCCAACAAATATACTCCATACACTAAAGAGGCCTAAAAACCCAAATGCTGGCTTTGTAGTTGTGAGCAATATTTTTATCATGCTAAAGACAGAATAGTATTCAACATACAGATGCAAGAAAATGAACTGCAAGAACATGTTTCAGACTATGACCTATAGGCATAAGCCAGGGAAGAAGTACAGCCTCCAGTTCATTTGCAGAACCATAAGCAGATAAAATACGTGTATATTGCATTTAGTAATGTATATATCCTCAGGGAGAGATAAACAGTATTTCTGCTTTTAGATAAAAATAGAGCAAAAAAAGAGATTAAAATCAGGAAGACGTTTAGTTTCTGGAAGTCATAACTCTGCATTTAATTTTTCAGTTCATCATATGCTGGAAACTGCCCCTGTGTTGCTGAATAAATCACTCTGTGTTGCTTTGTTTTTGAGGTTTTATTTCTTAGCTAGTCATACTCCACACAAAATAGCCATTCTACGAACAAGTAGGAAGACATGTTTAATCAGAGCTTTTAGGAGTTAGAAACTAAAAAGGCAGTGGAATGTGGTATGTGGATTGGCATGAAAAAGTAGGCGACTTCCTTTTTTATTTGTTGGAAGATGTTATTTGAGGTCAGGTAGCCCATGTAGGATGAAGGGGAAAAAAGAATAAAAAGCATAAATCTAAACCCCATTGCCTATAATACATTAAAGAATGGGATGTTTGTGGAGAAATTCTCTGGGCGGCTTAGATCTTGATTTTGGAAGCAAGCATCTAAATATGTGAACTTAAACTGGAAACAGGACATTCTGCACAGTTTTCTGCACCCCAACATGCCTGAACATAAGGTTGTGGGAGAGGGTTAGCTTTAACAGATTGGAATGTGCCAGTAGTCAGAGGCTGACCAGTTATTAGCATGATTTTGGGACCTAGCGCTGAATGACCTAGCTGCTGCTGACTGCATTATGAGGCACACGTTTTTCACACGTAATAGATTGTCAGTCAAAACACTCTTGTTCTTCTTTAATGACGTCCTCAATAAGGGGAATATATTGGCAGCCGCATCATGTTTTGATGGAAAGGAAGCATGAGTTTTCTCCATTCTAAAAAGACATTCTATGTCTTGTACTTCTTCATGTATAAACAAGACACTAGTATATTAATAGGTTAAAGAGGATTGTATAACTGAATACATAAAAACAAAATGCAGAAAGTATGTATATAAAGGTTATGGTTTTTTTAATTGACATATCAATTCTAAGCACAAAAGGGAAATTCTGACAGGGTTTATAATACACATATTGATATGTTTATGAAGGGAATGCTAGCTAATGTATGGTAATCCAAGTGCTTTTAGAGCTTGTTGGTTTATTTCTTACTTCTGTAAATGATGCTTTAAGGACACTACCTTGTAGTTGTTTCATCATGCAAGGATGTTAGCGACACTAAGAGTATTTTCATTTATTTCCTTTTTATAGCTATAACAATTTTATAATTGCAAAACTCCTTTTTAATTACCATTGTTATTTCTACAGTGGGAAGCTCACCCTGTTGTGGAATGTTGGGTTGGTTCTTAATTCTTTGCCTTCCCAGCTTGTATAATTCTGCATAAGCAATTGTGAAAAAGTTAACTTGTCTAGCAACAAAGCAACCACAGAGATTTCCACATAAAGATGAGTAACTGTAGAGTCAGGTAGGAAGTGAAAAATTTGAACTTGGGAGGGAAAAAGGAAAGGAAGAGAACACTTATAAGTACTTGGTGGGAGTACAAAGGATGAACAGCGTACCTATCTGGGCCTTGCCCTTCACTTGCTTTGGTTGCCATGTGGCAAGCCAAATCAATCAATTTCCATTCCTCAGATCACCCATCAATGAGGACCATAGCACAAATGGTAAGATAGCCATGAAATACATACAGCATATCAAGGGTACAATACTGTTATGAATTCAAAGCATTTTAAAAAATTAAATCTCTGTCAAATAATAAATTGCTTAGATAGATTCCACCAGAGTTTGATTTATCCATTTCAGTTAGAAACCATCAGGAAATAGAAGGTAATGTGTTGTGCTAGTTCCCTGGAAAACTGCTTCAAAAATAATTTAAGGAAATGCACAAGGAAGATGATTTTTTTTCTGAAAGACATGTTTTGCCCTGCTGTTACAGCTATATTGTTTCTCTTTTCTGGTCCATTCACGCCTACAGTCATAGACTCAATTTATTGCAACTATGGAGGATACATGTTTTCTTCTCAGGATTTGCAACCAAATGAAATATATTCCCAAGAGTTACAAAGAGGTTTCACATCTAAAATATTCAAATAAATCTCCAGTCATAAGAATGCATAACCAAATTACTGTAAAGGCTATTTTACTACAAGAAAAAAATCAAAATTGAAGTTTTATGTAGTGGAGATTCTTCACAGTGGTGAGAGTTGGCACATGCAATGGTATTAGGAAAGGAAAATCAGCATGTATAGTATAAAGTATTTAGAATGATGAGGCTTTTAATTTCGTTTGTAATTTCCAAGATTAGCTAATCTTCACACAGAGAGGGAAAGAAAAGAAAAGCCATTTTTTTAAATTAAATTATTTGAGGAAAAACAACTACTTTAAACTTTCTTTGTTTCTGTGCCGAATACAAATAAATGCTTGACTATATAAGTAGTCTGGGAATGGTACAAGTACAGCATGTGCTTATGGGGTGTGCATGGTAAAAATGCACTTTATGAACTGTGTATAGGCACAGTATTAATTTAATGAATACTGTCAGCTAGAGTGTTAAGTGCAGTCTGCTTACTGAAACATTTGGAATCTGCACTGCTAAGAATGTGACCTAAAAATGTTGCCTTTAAACTTTTATATAACCTCATCTTGACCTGGCTGCATTTCAGCTGAAGTTTTCAACAGTCAGTAACTTACACTGTTTCATGTGAGCAGCAGGGAAGACTTCAGACTGAGGGACAGCAAGTTGAGAAATTAATTGTCTAAAAAAGGGAGGAGGAAAAGGATGGAATGAGGAAAACTTGAGAGCAGAATTGCTGTGAAACTTGGTGACGATGACAATAAGATTATTCTTATTGTTTGGTTTTACCCTGTGCCCCATAAAACTTTAATCCAGTCATGTGGGGAAAGGAAAGTAGATTACTGTACAAATTATTCATACAAAAGAACATACACTAGAACACACTTTTCTAGCAAAAGAGTTTGGGATCAGCACTCGGGATGTGCAGAATGGGAACAAATATTTGGTTTGTGAAAGACCTCAGAAAGAAATACTCAACAATCCTCTTGAGATGGGAGGAGAATCACTGTTAGTATGAGTGTGTCATATCATATGAAGCATAGTGGTTACTTGTGTGTTGCAATGGCCAGAAAAATGAACAGTTGCTCTGCTGCTGGAGAACAATACTGGTAATTTCTCCTCTGATGGTGGTCTTTTAAATTTTTTTCCCTGTCTGGTTTAGAATATGATACTGTCTCTGGTAATTTGTTTGAAGGGTAAATGTATCTGCAAAAATCAAGACTCTGCAGTCATATGAAATCATTAACAGGTTTTTCTACAAAAACCCTCAACCAACCCAGATTTTCATTTTGGCACAAATTCAATCATTAATTGGGTTTTGTTGCCGTTAGTAAATTGAGCAAGATAGTATTATGCTTTTTGAGGCAGGGTTATTGTTCCAAATAAAAGTCTGTTTTGAAGTTCTGTTTGGGTCAGAAGGTGGTAACCATTCAAAGGAGATAAGAACACATAAAATCAGGAAAGATTGTAAGAGTAAAAATTTCTAAAATGCTTGAAGCATCTTAGGTTGACAAGGGGTTTGTCTAAGAGAAACTTTCTCTAATTTTTTCATCTGTACCTTTTGGTAAAAGAAGACTTCAAATATTGGTTAACCTTGGTTTTTTTGTCGGCAATTTGCTGTAGCATTGATGGTCTAATGTGATTTACAGCTGTAATCCTCAACATATTTTCTGGAGATTAAAATTTTGGCTCTCAAGTTCTTCTAGGTAGTTCTGGCAAATATTCTCTGTGGTCTAGAGTGCCACACTTATCTATGTGTTATTTGTACATCCTGGATAATAAAGGGAGGCCTTTGCTGTGTCTTTTACAATGCCATTGACCTTGGTTAGCTAGAAACAAACTGACAAATACACACTGACACTCATAATTATTTCAAATAATATGATTTATCACTCCATAAGTCAAGAGAAATGGTCTTTTATTTTCTTCTTCAGCGTGTAGTTTTTGATAACCTTGTAATGGGATAATCAATGGACAAAATGTCACCCTTCAGGTAAGTTATCATATTGCCACTGGAAAATATCCTGGCAGTAGAAGCCCTTCCTAACTGCTGCTCACTTAGAAATTTCTAAATGTGTTAACACCAGCAAATGCTTCTTGTAAGTATCTTCTGTATGCGGATTAAGACAAGATGTCTTGGTCTCTTTCCTAGGCTGGATTTTAGAGGAGAGGATTTTAGAGTGACAGTCTGAACCAGCTGAGCATTTATGCTTTAAGTGTGTGAATAATTCATGTAGCTTTTGACATTGCATAGCACGGAAACTTGGTTTTTATACCTGTTAAAGAAAGTGATATATTCTGGTGATAGACTCGGAAGTAAAACAACCTCAACTAGGTATTTAGACAGGCAGGGAAGACTGATGCAGGATCTTACTATGGTCAAAATTAAATTTAAATAATTAGGATCACAAAATGCCATGTTGACATAAAGGTTTCCATGGTGAGGTGCCAAAGGTGTCATGGCTGAGATTTCCAGAAAAAGGTGAAATTCAGTCCTGCGGCTTTTTTTTTTCTGTTTTCAGTGTATATATAATTTATGGTGAATTTCTGGAGCCATAAAGTTTCTGTATTCCAGAATTGTTCAGGATGAGTGTGTTCTCAAACACAGACATACACACAACTGCCTACTCACCCTCCAGAAGAATCAACACAGCATGTCACGTCAGTCTGGCAGGATTATGTTCATTAGATGTTCATTTTTGCTCCTGACCTTTACCCACCCCCTCTCCTTTAATTTTCATTGTGAAGAAACAGCTTTAATAGTGGGATTATTTCTGGATTAGTTGAGCTCTTTAGCATATTGTCTATGGCCTTGTTTACCTTGCAAGAATCATTGAGCTTGATCTGAGTCCCATAGCAATGTCAGAGAGCACAATGGCCTGGAATGGGCAGTAGGCACAAAAGCTCAGGACTATTAGCCTGGCATAGGGAATGGCAATGGTCAAAGGCTTCTGGCAGGTTATTTGAGCTGGCAAGAGATTAAGAGCTGCTGCCAAAAACCCCGCAGAGATCAGTTTCTGAAAAAAATCAGAATGGCCTGCCTGAGGAAACAACTGTATCCATCTGTCCTGTGCTAGATACTGAGAGTAATCCCAAAGTCTACTCCAAGGGGTTTTGAAAAGCAGAAGAAAATTGCTTTCCAAGATGCACTGTCCAGTTGTTGAACCTGGATGATGGGAGATATGGTCTTCAGCATAACCGAGATCAATATAAAACTCTTAGGCAAATCCCCTCCTGATCTGCCGGATCCCAGCTCCTGGGCCTTGAGGACCTCACTGAAAATTTATATCATGGACAGTTTTCAATGTGGAGACCTCAATATGGAGACAGGTGTATTTTAAGTTTTGATAGCAACTGCAGAAATATATATGTTTATTTGGCACATTCATCCCATTTCTATTCTGGACTGCTGTTTAAATTTTTGGGCTGAATTATTGCCTGTATTCATAGTATGGATCTTTTTTCCTTTTATTTTTTTTTTTTCTTTGCTGAGAAATATGCAAAAGGCCTGCTGCTCAGTCGGGATCTTGCATCTTTCCTCCTTTCTGTCTTTGAATGCTTAGTCTGAGTGTTCAGAGTACACAAATCTAAACAGATTTGTCAGCTAATTTAAAGTTAGATTCTAGTATTTAAATTCAGAACCAACTTCCCCCTCAAAATAGTCACTTGTAAGCATGACTAAGAACTTCGCATCAGCCATTGTTTTTTATCTTGGGAAGTGAAAATGCCGATTTCTAGCATGGCAGATGGCAATTGTTAGTTATGCACTGAATTTTCTTTCTTTTTTTTTCTGTCCAAATGTCAAACAAACCAAACTTATTTAATTTTGTCCCAATGTGGATTTTTTTTCGGAGAGGCTATTTGGACTTGCCTTTGACCACAGTACTCTTGGCAGGCTTATAATAGACCTATAAACTCCCCAGTTGTGAGCGGCTGTTGGATGAAAGCATTAGTTTAAAGAATAGTTTTAGGGTATTCGTAGGAAATTCTGGAAGTCATCTAACCCAGTAGATTTTCGCACAGTTGGTTTTGCATCACTGACACATTTTCTCCCATGATTTCCCCATTTAGTCCGCTTGAGTATGAATCTTATTAACATATCTCTGTTTATAATTGTCTTCAAGGCAAGAATGTGGAAGGATTACAATTCCAGAATGTTTTAAATCCAAATTACCTTAGCAAAGAAAAGTCAGAAAACAACAGGGAAAATCAACACTGAGGAGGAAAAGAAAACTGTTAACAAGATGAGGAAGAGGACTGGACTCTTGGAGAGCTTTTGTTGAGCACTTCCAGTCCCAGCCTGCTCCTCTGGACTTCTTCAACATGACTCTTTGCTGATGTGCAGGTGTGGAGGAAGGACGAGGAATATTTAAAGCACAGAGTGGAATTCATCTGGATTCAAAGCCACTCCTAGCCACTTGAAATCTCCCACTCATTTTTATGAGGTTTTAATCAGGATCTGGCCCTACTGTAGGCTTCTGAGTGAACCTCCACTTCTGAACAGAATAGGAGGCTTTGTTTTCGGCCAGCACACTGTAGTGAATCAATCTTCCATTTTCTGCAGCATGCACAGCAGAACTGTTTGTTCCAGAAATGAGCCTAAACACTAAATGCCACATTCAAATTCAGCCTTTCCTAAAGTTCAGAGGTGTTCCTCTCTGGTGGATGCACCAACCCCTTCCTTTATGTGCCATAACCAGTATCTATCCCTCTCTGTCTCTGGAAAAGTGATGGTCTTGACTAGCACTGCCATTGTGCCTATCAGAGAGAAAACGAACAAATTCAAAAGTCACATTTTAAAAATTCTTCATTTTTTCCCAAGAAAACGAAAACCACACTTTACTCCTTCCTTCTCTGGCCAAAAAAATCTAATTATGAACTGCTGTCTCAAATTGATTTCAATCCTGTATGAGGGACATTATCAGGCAGGACTTTGGGGTCTTTTCAGTTTGCAGGGTAGTTGTTTAGTAAATTTTACAGTGTTTGCCTTTTCTTTGAGAACAAGCTAAAGCTAGGAATGTGAGTGTACTGGAAATTTATTGCATCTGGCAGCTGCAAAAATATGATTCTCAGCCAATGTGTTTATGAAAGAAGGAGGAGAAGAAAAAGTTACCAAGTGTATAGTAATAAATAGCATGGTTCCAGTGTTGTCCTTTGTGAAGCAACTGCTATAGTATGTGGCATGAATAAACCTTAGATACATGAACAAACCTTAGATTGGTTTTAAATATTTACAAAAAGTTTGACAGACCTGTCTCTTCTTGCACTTTTCTGACCTTACATGTAGCTGGCTTGATTCATTTCTTGTTCATTTGTGATTTCATGCTAGCAGCAAGATCACCTATTTTAGTTCAGTGAATCTGCTAATTTTGCTTCTTGGCAAAGTAACAGAAAATTTGCCTCAGAATTTGTGAAGAGCTGGAAGAGATAAAATAGTTGTGTGACAGGATCAGGGGACATTGACCCTTTGAGCCACTTCTACCAGTGGCAGAAACATAATCTGCCCTATCTGCACCAACACATCTCCCGTGCCAATTTTTGCGTGCAGGTACCAAAGTTAAAGCAAGACCAAACAAAACTGAAGAAAACTTTCTACAGACAGCATCTCATTAACCTCTAGTGAGCCCCTGGCCTCTCTAAGGCACTTCAGTCAGACTCCAAAGGGAATCAGTGCTTCTCACTCAGGCATTTCTCTTTCTCCTTGCTTATCAACTCATCAGACTTCACTGATCCTTCAAAAAGTCAAACTTGCACATTTCTTGAAAGTGGGGCTGGGAGAAAGTGTTTGCACAGTATGGTTGTCCTGTTACATCTGTTACAGCTGTAGCCAGGAGGGGCATGGTCAGGCCTCAGAGATGATTCCATACCACCTCACATCATTACCAGGAGTGGGGAGTCTCTTATGAGGAGGAAGGGTTTCTTCCAGTCAAGTAAGCATGGCAGAGGGAGCACTTGGGTGGTGCCAGTTCTGAGCTGGGGGGAGAGGTCGGGGTGGTGTGGCTGTGGTCATGTCGGGCTCCACAGTGAGCATTTTGCGTGTGTATCACTCTATCACTCTTGTATGATTTTTTATTAATAGTGCTGCTCTTACCATTCATTTTCTTATCCCATTGCTGTTTCCAGTAAGTTATTCTTATCTCAACCCACAATCTCTACCTTTTGTGCCTCTAACTTTCCTCTCCATCCTACCACAGGGCAGAGGGGGAGGGGGAGTAAGCGAGCAGCTGCATAGTTTGGAGAGGCTCAGTGGTAGCACTAAACTAGGGAGTACCATTTCTAAACCATGAAAATAGTCCCTTGGTAATTTAGTTGCTGAGATGGTATAGGGAGAAGAAATGTTGCAATTGAAAATAGCATGTGATAAAATTTATTTTTTTCATTTCCTTTCATTTATACAGTGCTCGATATGTACAGGACAAATCCTTTGCAAACCATCAGTAACTCAGTGTCTACACCAAACACGGGCTGAAGGTTTAAATAAATAAGCACATTGCTCTGAAATGTTGCTTATCATGTTTTTCTTTCTTTCACAGCTTTGTGGTAACGTTCAGGTTAGATTACTCAGGATATTTTTTTCTGTTTCCCAATCTATGGTATGTGTCTGCTTACTTTTAAACAAATGCTAAAGCTGTTAATGATCAGTCAGATGCCAGTGCAAAAGTTCAAGTCCCAAAATGTTAATTTCTTTTTCTCTGTCTATTGTCACTTGAAGTGGACTGAGGAAGTCTATAGTTTGTTACTGCAGTTTCTCAGTCAAACTTTAAAAACCTAAATGCATTCAGCTGTGTTGAGTGAGGCTCAGAAGAAATGGTGTCCTTGACAGGGTTTTAGATGGAAGCTATTTTAAAGTTAGTTGGCTCCTTGGCTTGTTAAGGTTAAATGTGTATACACTGACATGTATTAAATGGGGTTGTTATATCCAGAACTGAAACGATCATATGCTTCTGCTGTAGCAGAAAGGATTATTGGGAAATTATAAACTCATTGCAAAATCTCTGCAGTTATAAAAAGTAGAAGAAATTTATAAAACATTATAAAGGATTGATTAATGCTATTCCATTCTGACATATAAAATTTAACTTACATTTTTAATATCCTGGAGGAAAGAATGTTTTTCTTTTTGTGTCATACAAAAGGGCTCCTAGAATGCATTAATGCAAGTCTTTAGAACGGATTAATACAAGTCTTCAATATTTATTCATGAATTCTTGCTCCTCAAAGAGCTAATAAACCTATTTCTGGGTTACATTCTGTCTGTATGACAGCTACATTTAAATTTCATGGCACAAGGTCATTTTTCAACATCACCACAATGCTAAGATTATTAATTTTCTCTGTTTTAGGATACTGCATTATATATCTATAGAAAATCAGGCAATAAATTCCCTAAAGCTCAACAGGTGTCCCTGAATTCTGGTACTCTCTTGAGTAGGGACAAGTCTTTGGGAAACCAAATGAACACCACAAAACTGAGCTTTCTTAAACCAGGAATTTTTCAACAAGTCTGATTACTAAAACAACTTTCCTTAAACCCCCCAAAATATTTCTGCCTGACAAAAATCCTCCCACCTTAGATTCCCACAAACTTAAAGTAGGAAATAATTTAGTATTTGTTATCAGCAGGAAACTTTACTGATTTACTTAAACGTTGCAGAACCAAATACCCTTCCAATACAAATGAAGGGACATGTGAAAATATTTTCTATAAAGGTCCACACTAAATGGATTGTTGTGCCTGCTTCCCAGTGTGATGTAAAGCCTTACTTCTGGTTTTACTTTTAAAATTCCTAATCCTCTAAAACATGAAAATTCAAGTCCAATTTTTATTATATGCCTGGGACTGAAAATGCATAGACATCGCTTCACGTTTTAATGCAGCGTGGTTTAAAGTAAATGTTCTAAAAAGAATTTGCTTTGCCCTCTGAAAATCAGTAATGACCTTCCAGATGACTGTTTTGCTTAATAACTTCGGAGACCACAGGTATGAAACTAAAATGGAGTAGGAATCCAGTGGATGCTGCCCTATCCTTCGACACTGCCTTAAAACAGTGCTTTTTGTACGGCTAACATGTTTTTCCCTCAGTGTTAAAAGAATTTTTCTTCTGATTTTGAACAAAAGCATGATCTCAAATATTTGGCAAGCCCTTAAAGATGTTATTCTGCACTTAAGAAGAAGAGAGTAATGATTCTGGTAGATTTTTGGGGTTTTTTTCCACAGTTTATCAGAATAATTTTGAACAAATGAAGAATCACTAAAATCAGCATGATAACTGATACTGGAAAACTTTTCCCGTCTAAAGGACAGAAAAAACCTAATGCAAGAAAATTATGCTTTTTGCCTGCTTAGCATCCCATCATCTGCAGAGCATGTCAGTAATCTGTTAAGCAGCTGAATTTGTCCCATGGTACACTATAGAGCTTGGTGAAACTGCAGTCCAAGGTTCTGCTCTTTGCTCCTAGGCTGGTTTGTGTTCAGTCTCTTGTGCTCTCCATTACATCCTTGGCCAATTCAGCAGCAATATTACACATGCTCATGAGGGAACCTCTGTGCAGTCTTTCTTGCTGGGAAGGATAAACTGCCTCATATGGGACCTTGCATGTGGGAGGAGTACACAAAAGAATAGGATGATTCAGAGTCCTTAGAGAAGCAAAATGTAGCAGCAGACTGACTATTGGAGCTCTGTCTGGGCAAACTGGGTTTGATTCCTGATGTGGCAGTGCAAAATTGTAGCCAGCATGTTGATGAACTTCCCATCAGACTTGCATTTTACTTCCAGCCTTTACAGTGCTAAGAGGCTGCAAGGGTGTTTTTGTTGGAGGGTAGAAAATAAGAACAAACAACCCAAATCCAAATTCTGGTGCAATCCAGTTACCATAATAGCTGCCTTTTTTTATGGTAAAAGGTTTTGGTTAGTTGTGTCTTTTTTTTTTTTTTTTTAAGAATATTTTTAAAATAACAAGATATATTTTTAAATAATTTTTAAAATAAAAAATAAGTACTAATAGGGCATGTAAATCTTTCCATGTAATGCTTAGACATTTGCAGTTCAACCTCAGCCCTGTGTCAGCTTATACTTCCAAGACATGAATATCTATACTATCATGAAAAAGTAGGTAAAGTTACAGATTTCCTTGAGGACATTCAATGTCAAGAGGCTCATTTAAAATTCAGACAGGAATTTCAGGAAAACCCAACACTCTTTTGGCCCAGTACATTCCTACTTGCTTTTGAGTCAACCCAATCTTTTGTAAGGCCTCATGTTTGTGGAAAAGTTATCAGTGAACAGTGTCTGCTTGCACCAGTGCCCATTTTCTGTAAAGAACTTCTGTTTGTTGCTTTATGGCCTCCCCATATACATCTCATGTCTAAAGCAGAAGGATGACTGAATGTATCACAGTGCCTTTCACACAGTATATTAACACCAGAAAGCTTCAGGATTCCAGCCAAGATGTAGAACGTTTAGATCCACTTATAACTGCAGTAACCATTTTGGATGTTTTAATTTTTTCATTGGTACATAGAAAAAAAAGTGCAGATAAATTTTTCTATACTTGTCACCATTTCCTCCATTAAATCAGGGTACAGCATCAGGCAAGTCAATATTTTCCTCAGTATTTTAATCAGAAGACGTTCATATAAGCCAATAAGCCAAAACACTCTTTTCCTTCCAGTGGATCTAGGCTACTGCAGTTTTCACTGAGACACCCCTTGAGTCAGTTTAGAGTAAAATGTATACTGCCAATGCTACAATTTTGCTTATGGATTTAATTTTCAGGCTTAATATAGGGGATGAGTGATGTGACTGTTCAGTCTTTTCTGAATTGGTAACTTATTTAAGGCAGGAGCTACCTTTTGTGTTCCTTGCAGTAGTAATTGTAGGACTAAACTAGCACACTGTGATTCTCAAATTTTTAAACATTAGTTTAAAATTTAATATTAGCTTATGCTGGAGCATCTTAGTTTTATCTTTATCTTCTGTGAATGTTGCTCATAATGATGCTAGATGTTTTAAGGGGTCCAATGAGATTTGGTGGTCTGGCTCTATATTAATTAAATACTTCTACTCACGAACTAAAAACTGTGAAAAAGCTATACAAATAATTTAGAAAATAAAAGAGTGACAACCTAGACAATGGTAGAAACAACACTGGTTTTAGCATATGATTAAATACTTGATGAAGGAAAATTCCACTGCATTTGTTCTCATTGATTTATTTTGCCTGTTTTAAGCCAAAGACTTGGAGTCCAGGAGTTTTGATGTTTGCTGTATCACAGACCTTACCATTACTATTTCCTTGATGCCATGGGAATGTATGTCCCTGTCAGAGGTGGAATTTTGCCTGATGATGTGGGAGTATTCAGGGTACACATTGTGGGCTCCCTCAGGAATCCTGACCCATCTCTTTTTCTTGTCCTAAGGCAAGCAGTTGATGCCAGAAGGGAAAACATTTGGAGAAAAACGAAACTTTTAACTCAGGTGTCTTCTAAAATATTGGATTTCACCCAAGAAGGAGCCTTCGGACCTCTCAGTAACATCAGCACCATCACAACATCAGCAGTCAGAATTCCAGTTTGTGAACCAGATATAGCACAAGGTCAAGACAGAAAAGCTTAGGGCAGGAGCGTGTTGGGCTGTGTCAATGACTTTATTTGTCAACTCACTGGATAACTAAGGAGTTCTACAGGGAAATCTGCCTGTTCCTGCCTTCTGCTCCAGAGATTTACTTGCAAGGCGCATGGTCAGCTTTGCATGTTCTTAGACACATTAGGAACTTGAAGAGACATTAAGATAGTGAATTTGAACTCACTGCATTGTTGTGTTTTTCTGGCAAGTCTTTTTTTCAACCTTCTAAACGATTTCCATCTACAGCAGAATTTAATCCAGACCAGAACAGAAGATCTCAGTCTGCACATTCTGTGGGAGGGTGCAGATTGGGATGTGGTTCCAGTCTCTCTGGCTGAAGCCCATTTCATGTCTCTGTTGTGGTTTTATGAGTTGATATAGCAAATATGTGACATTTGCTCTCCTTTTTTCTTCTCTTGGAGTTTTTAGAGGCATGAGAATTCCCTCTGTAGTGTAAGGCAGAAAACAACAGAAGTCTGAATAATAATGGTATTCTGTGCAGAAATCTCCATGCCTGGAGAACGGCAATTATTTGGAACCTCCTAAAGGTTAAGGACATGTTGGATGTATAGACATTTGTGGATCATGAAAAAGTCCCTTTTGAGGAAGAGCAGAGACGCAAACATAATTTTCCCCAGCGGATGCTACCAAACTATGAAGTCTCTTTCTATATCAGGAATTTCTAAAGGGATAGCATTACTAGGACAAAGATGCAGTCTTACTAAAGATTCTCAGTACAGTAATATGAAAGATCAGACTTCAGTTCAAGCAAGTTCTTTCTGATAATTATTTGGTATCTAATCTAGATGCCTGAACCTCTCCTCTATTGAGTAGAGAGAAATGGACACTTCCAACAAGTGTTTCATCTCTGAAAGTATGGTGCCTAAAACAGCAGGAGGAATACACTTTCTGAGTGGTTCTGTCACTTTCCAGTGGTAATGGAAGTAACATGGGAAACTAACATGGACTAGACACCTAGATTTTAGATTACCTGAATCCCTCCCTGTATTTCTTCCCATTGTGGTGTGAAGAGGCAGTGCCTCAATAACAATGTTGTGGTGTTGCAGTGCATGTAGCAGCAATTGCAGCATCCACAGCAACAATTACAGGTTCAGGATCCCCCTACCCAGTTTTATGTATACCCTTATGTTTATGCATATCCCTTATGGAATATGTATGATCTCTGGAAAGTTCTGTTAAATTTGGTACTCCGTTTGTTCATTCAAATAGAACCCTCCCCTGAGTTTGTCCCATTGGATGTTCCTCCTGTCACTTCACAATTTGCAGAACTCCATTGCTTGTAATCCTTTATTCCACCCTTTTTGGCTCACATACAAAAAGGGGCTACATCCCCCCCGGCCGTGTCTTGTCTGCTTTGTTCTTTGTTTGTTTCTATTAAAGTTCTGAAGCTGCAGAGGGCCCGTCTCTGTTCCTCTGCCTTTACCAGCGCTACTTTTACATCGGTCTGCAGTTCGCTCCCTGCGAGATGCAGCGCCTGTTCTGTTACTTTTGTATCAGATCTTCGTTAGCCGCAGCTGTAACAAGGCTCCACCCCAGGACACCTCCAACAGTCAGACGCGGTGTAGACTCCAGGCAATCTGCTACCAGCGTCATTGTGGAAGGTATCAAGTTGACCCAAGTTAGTCAAGAGTGGTAGTTAAATGTTTGTGCAACAAAGTCTGTAACCCTGTATATTCCACATAAAAAGTCACAACAGGTAAGCAAACAGTGCCATAGTATGAAACATACATCTGTCTGAGCAACAGGAACTTTATCTGGTCACTAAAGTTCCTCAGAGCTGTACAGCCATTGCAAGTGTAACGATTAAAAGCCATGTAATTGAAGACTAAAAAACAGGTTTATATATCTTAATTTCTAAACCTACCTACAATACTTGTGTATTATGCTTTTGATGTTTGGGGTTTTTTTGTTAAACTTGTAATATTTTCACCCATGTCCCCTTGGTGGACACTGTCATAAGTCAAAACTTTAGGGCCTATCCACAGTGTTGTCTCAATAAACAGGGCATTGATGTAGAGCTCAGGCCTTTGTGCTGGGCCTTTGTGCAGCTTTGGACTGTGAGGAACAAGAAAAGATGGCTACTGAAGAGACTGATTTTCTTGACTTTTTTGTGTTTCTTGGTAATAAGTAACAGGTGAGAATTTATCCCTTCCTTTCTCCCCAGAGAATTTGAAATATAAACAGATTCAATTTTTTTTCCTTTTTTTGTTTTTAATTTTTTTTTCAGAATGCTTTTCTTTGTTGTTCTATTTTCTTCATGTCATGTCAGAAGCAATTAAAAAGAAGAGAGATTGGAACAGTTCCTTTTCAGCCAGAGCCAACTTTACTCATGCTACAGTGACCTGGCTCTAATTGATACTTCCTTTGCTGCCAAATATTCTAGATAACCCTCTAAATTCAGCAAAGGAGTGCTATGGTGTGTGTATAGGCCTCTTATAGGTTTCTGGATTCATATTTTACACTATGGTTAAGCCAAGGAAACCATTTTTTCCCTCATATTGATTGTGTCTATTTTTAGGACAGAGTTTGAAAGGCAGTGGATAAATATGCACTGATAATTTTGCATTTAGATTTCTGTGTGTACAGAATTCAGGCCACACATCCTGCTGCCACTGGCATATAGGAATTGAATACTCTCTGCTCTGTTTCAGCAGATAAAGTTTCCTGCTGGCAAAGGCAGGAATTTGAGATAGAAAGTAAAATTTCTCAGTTAAAACTAAGGGCAATTGTGGTGAAAGCTTTAAAGTTCCTTTGCAAGCACTGCAGGAGGTACCGCACATACAGAGCTTGTTATAGCCAGATGGCCAATATTAAAACGGAGAGGTAAATATGTCCTGATTTAAAAGGAGTAGATTATTCTAAGTGCAATTAGATAATTCACCAGTGTCAAGGGAAAGTTTCCAGATACAAAATATCCAGCTGAGAAAGGTAGGAAATGACAGTGATACATTGACATGTTACTATTTTTAATCCTAGGAAATATTTTGCATTTCCTCCTGTCAAGTTGTTAGGAGGCCAATATCTTGGCCTTCACCAAGGAGATTGCTTTTGTACACCAGTTTTGTGTGTGTGGAGAAAATACTGATATGACAGACTCATCAGACTGGATCTAACCAAATTTTCCTCTATTGATATATTCAGCATGCTCCAGCTGACCTCACCAGAGGTGGTAACAACAGCAGATGTGGCCTATTCTTTAGAATGTCCTTTAGTTCATCTTCCTTTTTTCCAGAAGCCTAAATGCTGGATCAATATGTTGTAAGTTACCTAAAGAGCTCTTGAATTTCAGGTACCATACAGAACTTTATCACTCAGCACTTTACTACAGACTAGTATGAGTTTTGTGCACTTGCCCCTTGAATAATTTCTTAACGTTTCTCCAGCAGAGACTAGGACTTGGTAAATACTAATATGTTGCATGTTCTGTATCTGGGTCTTGACTGCCTGCTCAGCAGTACATCTCTGTACATGTCTCAACTGTTATATCTTAGCTATGTGGTAGGTAGGCTGCATTTCAAGGCAGAAAGCATTACATGCCAATGTCTGAGGAAAGACAGTAATGCTCTGCTTGCTGTCCCTGGAGATTTCTCAGTCTGACATACCTACTTCAGAGGTAGCTATTTCCCTTTAGAGAATTTCCAGCAGGAAAGCAAAAACAAGCCTACAATTATTTCTGTTTTGTTTTACTATTTACACAAGTGTTTCTGATGCAGATGTAATTTCTCAATCTACAATTTATTATTTCACTTGCTTTAAATAAGAATGCCAGCACATTGCCACTGTGAGCAGTGAGGTGCTTTGTTTTAACTTGTACAGCATGCTAGCTTTGGTAGCCTCCACTGAAAATCTTTTGGCTTTCTGCAGTAATATTTTGCCATGCCTACCAAAGGCACACACCTATGTCTCCTCTAGGAGCTGGAATTTAGACAAAGCAGTACTTTTCCCTTTAGTGGCATGGATGTTACAGGCAGCTATTTCTCTCTGCACTGAATTTTTACATTTGGTGCTGAAACAAAGTGCCTCTTCATGCCCATTTGACTTTTAAAATAAGGCTTATGATAAAGATTAAAATGATGGAAAAGTGAGGGAAGGATGTACGTGATTTACTTTCATGTCTGTAAGAACATGACTCATCCACAGGTTACCTGGTTTTTTATGTATAACTCCCTTTTGCCCATATGTTGACACTGTTAGATTTATAAAATTGAATACCTGCTAGGAAACCCCAGAGCTCAGGTGGCTCTTTAGTCTTCATATCTGCTTTTTTTTGGTATATGCACTTCCAAAGCTTTACATAATTGATAATTATACTTTAATTTTACTGCTAAGAAAATAATAAAAAGTAATTGAATAACATTGCAGAGGAGAAAATATCCAATGTTGTTTCTGAAACAAATGAGAGTAGGGTATACTTTTTCAGTAGCTGATAAAGAAAGGAATTTTAGTCCTTTCTGTAATGGAAAACATCATTAATAGTCCTGAATTTAGTCAGAGCTAGTTTTTATTTTTGTATTAAAAAGATTATTAAATATAATTTTATTAAACAACAAATTCTGATTTTTATTAAATGGGAGCCATTTTTTTTTCCTAGTCTAGTTAGTTCTTAGCTTTCACAGTAGAAAATATTTCCTTAGTTTCTCGCATAATTTTGAGGAAAATTATCTTTTCCAGACTTATATTTTGAGGGCTCCAAAGAGATCAAAATATGACCAGAATGTCCGTTAAAGTGTTTGGATTCCAGAATGGTGCTACACAATTACTATGCTATTGCCACTTCACAAAAAGATAGTATTTGTTGAAAATTACTGCTGTGTTGTGTTTTCAAGCCACTAGATTTGAGGCTTTATTATAACATTAAGAATATATCTACATATGTTACTTAATCTGCAGGAGGAGATTAACACAGTGGCGTAAGTATATAACAAAGTAAGAGTAGCATCTGAAGTAATTTAAAAAAGAGATCAGGATTTTCTTTTCTAACCTAGAAAGAGAATACCCAAAGGTTTGGAAGATGTTAAAATAATATTTGTGTGTCAAAAGTACTCTTGGCATCTGTTCTTTATTGATGAGGATAATATTTATTGCCATCTGGTTTTCTGATATTGCTTATCTGGGGTTGCCATAGGACACAAACAGCTGGATTAAATTCCATCATGTTGCATCACTCTGACTCATTTATTTTTTCTAATCTATGAAAATTTCTTGTTGTAAATAACATCTCACTCTTTCCCTTTCTGAAGTGCTTTGCTCTCTTGCAGAATTCATGTTGTGTCTTTCAGTCTTTCTCTCTCTTTCCTTCCTCTTTTCTATTCCTGCTTTTTATTTTTCCCTCCATCTCTCTCAGATTCTCTCTCCCTTTTCCTCTTTTTCTCTCCTGTTTCTTAGTTCATCAAATGCTAAGTAGGTCTATAGATAGGTTTTAGCCTTACCTATGGGATCTAAATATAGGTTTAATATTGCAATAATAATAATAATAGTAAAAAATTGTATAAGATGAGAGGTTAGTTAAAGTTCATTTAATCTTTCCAACTGAGATTTCAGTCTACTTAATTCAGAAACTTTGACCTAATGTCATAAGGATAGGGCCTTATGGCTGATTCCCTGGAACTGTTTAGCTGCTTTAAAATGTTAGGTAACTTTTTATAACTTTTTATAGTTATGAAGATGCCTAATATATTGGCTGTCTTCAAGCTTCTGTAGAGCGTCTGAAGCCCACTAGTTCTCTATATGCTAAAGAAATAATTGCAAAAATATGATTTATCAATTTACACAATACTTCCTTTGAAGCTGGTAGGTTTTTTTTCACAAACTGGATATTTTAGGAGCATCAGTTCAGATGTAGCTGGAAGTCTTTCAAAAATTTAGATTCAAATCTGCCTCAGATTTTGGGTAAAACCACAGTGTGGCCATTTTGTGCATATTTATTTGAAAAATGCAATTTTTTCATTGCCAATGGCAAAAGCTAAAAAGAGGTTCCTTATTTGTTTCATGAGAAGGGACTTCTGATGATGAAAATGTTCCACTTCAGAATCTTAGTGTTGCACAGATATTTTGCTTACAAAGTTTTTACTCAAATGTTGTGTATTTTTAGTCTTTTAAAGCAGCATGCAGCATATTGCTGCAAACATAATAGATACTTTCTAACAACTCAGAACTAATTTTTTAATATAACATTGAGCAAAGAGACATTCCTTTAGGTCAGCTACAAAACAAAGGGGAAGAATCTGAATTCAGGGCAGAAATCATAGTTTGTCTCACATCCACAACTGAAGAGGTGCAGCTCTTTTGTGGTCTCTTCAATCCATCCGAAGCTCATCTAACGTTCTCTGTACTGCTCCCAGAGGTATGTCTCTGGAAGTGGCCCATATAGGCAAAATTCTCCTGTTGCAAAGGAACAGATCCAGTAGCTCTGCGAGGTGTTCCTCTACAGGCTGGGATGGGATCTGGGTCTTACCACAGCATTGTAAGGGCAGTGAATTAAATATGTGAACATGGAGGAAGAGCAGAATGCAGGAACAGCTCTGGTGCTGTTTGTGGAGTTCAAAGCTGAGGCACACAAGATGTGGACTAATCCTGGGCAAAGACAGCCTGACTCTGTGTAAGTTTCTAGAGAAGACATGAAGGAACAGACTAGTGTGACAAACAGATCTAGGAAGATACACCTTGTTATTATGCCCATGAGAACAAATGGCATCAGGTATGTCATTGTAAAGGGATGAACAACCTGATGGGGTGAGAGTTTTTGCTGCATCCTAGGTGCAAGCCAGGAAGGATTTCCCTTGGCAACAAATAAACATAAGCCTGCTTGCAGGAGCTGGTATTTATAGTAGTAATCTACTGCATGTATAGAAACCTGGTATTACAGTTGAAAATGAAATATTGTCATCAGCTGTGGAAACACAAGGACTTGTGAAAATTTATGCACATTGCTGTGCTGCTTCTTAAGCATTGAAGTGTTTTCAGAAGCAGCCAACAATTCTGAAAAAGACATCACTTGCCTAGGAAATATTTTCTGCATGGGTTGCGACAATATTTGGTGAACTTGCAAAGTCTGCTGAAAATATGGGCCCAGTATCTGGCTACCATGGATGGAAAATAGGAAGGAGTGTTACAAAGGCATATCAGTGGTGGTTCTATGCAACTTGATTGAGCATCCTGTTTATACTGAATTTTACTCGTCTTTGGGATAATGATGCTAGAGAACATGAAGCAGGAAGTTGAATCACTGTCAGGTTTCTCACAAGTTTAAACTTCCCCTTTGTCATGCTCTTGCTGGTTGCTTACTATCCTGTTCAGTCATTAATCCCTATAACTTGCAAGAGGATAAAGTAGCTCCCTTTAGAATGATGCCTTCATAATGGCCATTTTGTTCTGCTTGGTTCTGTGGCAGGTGGTGTTGAAGGAGAAGAATCTGGAAATGGAAAATCTACATTAAATTAATCATAGTACTTCATTAGTGAAACAACTGGATTGAGGTTAGGTTTTTAAATGATATATCCCGAGCTACAATCTATGGTATACAGTTTTCTCCTGTGTACACAATGTACACCTTTTCTGTTTTGCTGCTTCACTCAGATGTTAATGATACATATCCCATTTTGCATAGACGTGCATATATTTTGAGAACCCAAGAACCATGCTGATTTGATTTTTTGAGTTGTTTGTGTGTGTGTGTGTGTCTGTGTGTGCGTGTGTTGAGGTTTGGGGGTTTTTTAGAGTGGTTTTGTGCTAATTGAAAAAGCAGATATTTCTTCTTACTAAAATCTATTAACTTTTGAGACTAGAAGAAAACATTTACTGACAGTCATTCATACATGGAGCTGCCCAGGTTCTTTCAAAAAAATTATCGTCTCTCAAAAGATACATGCACATAAACAGCGAAAGGAGCGGTGACTGGCCAAAGCAGGTGCACGTACAGATTTTTAATCTTTAAGGTATATTCTAAGAGGTACTGAAATATGTGTTCATTACTGTGGTTTCAATGATGAGGGGATGGTTGTTTATTGGTTAGGGTTACTTTTGGCTATTTCTGAGAGTCATGAAAGTAAACAGAAAGGGCAACTAATATATGCTCATTTAACAAGTTTACTGTGTAGAGCCACAGCAAGGATTCAGTAATTTCTTAGGACATTTGTACCTTTTAAGCATTGTAAGCTGAGCAATGGCTACTTAATATATTATTCAATTAAAGATGTTCTTTATATTTCTCTGACATCCATCCCCACCAAACAGTTCTACTTCGTAACCCTGTCAGTGGTTGTTCTTACTAGTATTGATTTTTTTGAGCTTTTTATGTGTTTGTACTGATCCTAGTATTTTTGGTATTGCTTAGTGAACATCTCTATGACAAATGAAAAATATCAGAAAGAAAGGAAGGACTTATTTTCCTGTAATATCATTACAGTAACAGACCTGGATGGAGCCTTTGCAGCCTCTTGTGAAGCCTGGGACAAAGCTGCTGTGAGAATTCCACGCTGGAGATACTGAGGGGAACACTCTGCTGTCACCACAATGTGTCATGCTTGACATGAGAACAAACATAAGAATTTTACTCAAGAGATTCAGAGACCTGTAATTAACATGGGCTGAGGGGTACCTGTCTGCATGAGGTATAGAAACAGGCACCAGAGCATTTATTCAGTTTGGCAGCCAGCAGAAGGAAACATAATGTTTTATTTCTTTGATTGCAAAAAGAGAGAAACATTATGGAGGGTTGTAAGCCCTACATTCTGCTACATTTAAGCTCTGCATTCAGTTTTAAATGTTACTTGTCTTTACAGCCTGAGTACAACCCTTAAACTTTAGTTGAAGATAGTCTTCTCTAAGTATCAGGTGCACTGGAGAAGCAGACAGCAAAAAAGAGGGAAATGCCCCTGAGTAGACTGGTATTATATTTCTTTTAAGCCTTAATTTATGAGAAAACCTGTTTCATAAATTAAGCTTGAGAAAAATCAAGAATTAAGCCCTTTTTAAAAAGATCTTTCTAACAGATCTTATTAAAATAAGCACAAAAGCAAGTGTTCAGTTGTCTTAACATTTCAGTTTTTTTAACTTATAAAGGTATAATTTGCCATTCTGTATCATGTAACAAAACAAAGACAAATTCAAATCTGGAGTTATTATATGCTGAATTTCCCCCTTATTAAAATTTGAGCAGAATGAATTACGAGGGACTTTCCATAATGACAAGCTAAGGACATGCTCAACTCATTATGTGGGGTCTTGACAGAGACTTTTCAGGAGTATTTCTGTGAACTAATTCTGTTCTTTCACAGAAGTATATAGGATGAGGAAAGGGAATGTAAAGGAGCCAGTTGTGTGCAAAAATAACAGTAGAGGCTGTTGCAAGTAAGATTTCTTCTCTTGTCTTGGTGTATTATAACTGCATATGATGTGCCAGATTTATTGCTGCTGGAACCAGAGTATTCTGTCAGATCATTTTAGTGTTAAGTCACATTGGATTTTAATACCAAATCCTACAGTTCTTGAAGACAATAGAAAGAAAGGTGCTGTACCTTCTAAATACCAACTAGTTGTAGTATTTTGAGTTTATTTCAAAAGTTTTTGTTAGGATCTTAGAGGTTAAAAGGCTACCTTGACACCAGGTTCTACTTTTATGATGACACCAGCAACAGCAGCAACAGTACTTTCTGATGGATGAGCAGGATCAGATTAAATAGAATCTAACAGAATCTAACATCTAACATAAGAATTGACACCCCTTCCAGCTCTCTTGCTGCTTGCTTCCTAGTCTTTCAAAAACACAAGGAACTTATTTTTTTTTTTTAATCCTTTCTTTTTTTTTTTTTCAAATGGAACTGTTAGAAGTGCTGAGCTAGCATGAAAACATTGCTTTTAACATTATTTCTAGCTTGGCTTTGCAAGGTTCCTATTTCAAGAAAGTGTGTTATTTTCACACTGGATTCGTTAGGCTCTGCTTGGAACTCCCAGTCATGAACCAAACACAAAGGTATTACAATGCAGTTCAGACATTATCAAATAGAAGAAGACAAAAATGACCCTAGCCTTGGGTAGCAAAAATTACTTTTGGATTTCAAAGCTGAACTATGATCTTCTGTCTGTTTATTGCGCTTAAGACATTCCCCTTCCACCAGTGTATCTGCAATGTGTGACTGTGATCATAACTGTGGCTCCCGCTTGCCCTGTGTCTGCTTGTTTTGGCAGTTTCGATGGCAGAGAGTGCCGGGCCCCTTTCATGTGGTTTGTGTCACATGTGCTGCTGTGTGAGACACGCGCAGCTCTTTGGGAGCGTCCGCTGCTTGCTGCTTTGCCTGCTCTTGTATGCTTCCTCTGCAGATGGCTTTCCTGGCTCCCATGGACCATTTGTTTGTTCAGTTTCTTTTATGGTGTGTACACCCACCCCATGCAGTTCCAATGAAGTATGTGTTGTTTATTTCCTCTGCTGTCCAACTCTGAAGGTTTAGATCTAAGGAGGCAGTCACTGACACTAAGTCCAACAACAGTCGTTAACACAACCCATCTTCTCCTGGGATGCTTTATCTTTTCCCTCTTGGAAATATGGAAGTCTCCACTTGTCCTTTTTTTAACCCTGTAGCGACTAATTTTAGCTATCTTACCACCAGGCACCCACTGTAGATGAGATATCCTCCTAAGGCAGGCCTAAAATAGGTGGGCAGATTTGTCTCACTCAGATGACTTTTGTTTCTCTGCCCACTGACATGGAGGAAGACTAGATGACAAGCATGGGCTAATTGGCTCACTTTGAGATAGCAATATCTGTGTGAGATACATCCCCCTTCAGGGACCCAGTCTTTGTGGTGGTATGCATGAATGCTCTATGGTTGCAAACTGATCTCTGGGATTTTTTCATCAGCTAATTCTCTTATCAGCACTTTCCATACTGCTTTACTCATGAGGACAGAGCAGAGAGCCAGTGTCAGCAGAGGGGCATGTGAGTATAAAAGATAAGGACTAAGAGCCTCCTTTCAAGTGAGTCAGTTCCAGACTCACAGGAGGTATTTATTCACTATATAAAACAGTAACAGGCTAGCCTAGGTGAGAAGGGCAGGGAGAAAGCAGGTGAGAAAGTATTGGTGAGAAAGAAGGGCAAAACCCCAGAAGCCAAAAAACGGAAAACCCCTGGAACAGTAGGACAAACCTCCTACTGCAGAATATTGCAAATGCAGGTGGAAGATTTAGCAAATCCTTATAGACTGAACTAGAAGTGCAAGCTGAGAAAGGTCAGGCTTTCCATAATGTTAATGGTCCCACTGACATACTTGAAGAAGCTGAATGTGTGCCATATGCTTCATTTGCACCAAGAGCTGTTCGTTCCACTATCAAGACTGATGTTTTCATTAACAAATCTGCTGGTTTTGTTCAAGAGTAAAACTGTCAGAACCCAGATAACAATGCTAAGTTTAAAGCATTTCTACAGATTCATCAGATTTCCCCACCAATTTTCAGAATTTGTACCACTTCTATATGTAAAAGTGTGCATTAGGTAAAGTAACCAGCCACCTCTGTGAGAAATAAGGCTTTCTCACATCAGAAACAAAAGCTTGCTTATTGGCAGAGCTGTTAAAATAATCCAGTTTTTTACATCCTTATCCTGAAATAGTATTGAATAGATCAAATAAATCATTAGCAGCAGCAAGATTTTTATTTTAGTTGTTGTCCAACAGTAAGAAAAATCTTATAGGTGTATACTTCTTCATGTTTACCTTAGGATTAGCAAACTGATCCTGCATGTGAACTATGTGTGATAGCCCCTATGATGCCAGTGGCAGCGCTCATGGACAACCTACACAATCTGTTCCCACATGCAGGGTGCAAGGTCTGTAGTGAAGGAGATTTTAAACCAGCAAGGTTATTACTTGGAGGAAAAACTGACATTGTCCGAACTCTGCACGTCAGAGTTACTGTTGCAGCATAAGGCAAAGATCATAAGGCAATAAATGTGAATCTGTGAGACCTAGGAGAAATGACAGGGTTCCAAAGGTGTCCTGTAATTGCTTTCTTACCAGACAGGTGTTATATGTAAGGGCAGACTTCTACTACTTCATTTCTAGTTTGTTCTGTATCCCTTAGGAGTTTTCTGTACAAAGTTATTGGAAAAAAGTCCTCCATAGTGTGAATTATGTGTAAGGAGTGCTATGCTCATGCAGCATCCTGTTGTAGTCACTGGAAGTCAAGCCTGTAAAAAAGGCAAGAGCGCATGTAATCTGCCTTTTAAGAATGTTATTTCTTTCCCTGAAAATTGATTAAAAATAAAATGAAAAATAATGTTCTCTGCCACTGGCACCAGCTTTACAGGGCATCAAAGCAACAGACTGCTCATAATCTCTAGACATTTCCTGACTGACTGCAAAGGTCATCTTGGAGTGACTGGGGTAAACTGAAAAAGAGTTATCTGAAGGCTAAATAAGGTGAAGGTTGCTGTGGCTAAAGTTCAAGTTTATTTATGCAGAATAAAAAAGAGAAATGAAAAGTTTGCTGACTTATTTCTAAAGCTTTGGACGGGTTCATGTAAAAGACAATGAAAATTAAAATAAAGGGAGCAGAATGTACAGTAACATAATAGAAATAGCAGTTAATGATTGTCCCTGGCAACTTGACTTTTTTCTTATTTATCTTATTATAACCTAGACGGTGATATCTCTGATATTGCTGTTATTTTCTATCTTGGGAAATCTTTGAGGCTGAGACTTTCTATTTCTTTTAATCTGGACATTTTGCAATTGTCTTGCCATCATGAAAGGAACATAAAATTCATACAAGCAGTGTAAATAAGGAAGAACAGGTTTATGTAGTTGTATATGTTCCAGTTTATGTTTATAACATAATCCTCAACAACAAAATAATCTGTGATCCTTCTGCATTTCTGAAAGCATTCCAGAGGCTAGTGACAGCACACTGTGGTGACTCGACCTTGGCTGGATGCCAGGTGCCCACCAAAGCCACTTTATCACTACCCTCCTCAATGGGACAGGGTAGAGGAAATATAACGAAAGTCTCATGATTTGAGATAAGGGCAGGAGAGATTACTCACTGATTACCACTGCAGGCAAAACAGACATGACTTGAAGAAATTAATCGAATTTATCACCAATCAAAATCAGAGCAGGATAACGAGAAGTAAAACAAATCTTGAAAACACCTTCCTTCCACCCCTTTCTCCTTCCCAGGTGTAACTTTATTCCCAATTCTCTACATTCTCTCACCCAGTGGTGCAGGTAGACAGGGAATGGGAGGTGGCAGTCAGTTCACATGTTGGGGGTTCTCTCCTTTCTTTCCTTTCTTTCCTTCTTTTTAAAGAAAAAATGCCAAATATCTGGGGTAGGATGAAGGAAGTTGTTTGGGAATATGCTTCAGGAGGAAGTACAAATGGAAGGAAACCTCTGATCTTATTTCTGTCGATAGAAAACAAAAACAAACCCTTTATCTGAACTGTATAAATGTGAAGAAAAAAACATGGTAGCAAGCACAAAGAATGAATGCGCAGGTCTGTGGAGATTGTTAACATCTAGTATTTCTTCAGACTTAAATTTAGACAAGAACGGCAGTGGGGATTTTTCTTTCTGTGTAGTTCAATGAATTAGCAAGAGAAGGATCAACGATGTCACTGTCATCGAGGATTCTCATCTGGTGTCACTTTTCATTGGCATGCAGCTGTTAGGAAAGAGAAGGCTGTGAAAACACAGTGAACAAGGGAATGGGGAAAGAAATAGGCAGAACGACTCAAAAAGGAGAGGAGAGAATTAAAATGTAGTTGAAAAGGGAAAAAAGATAGATCAAATGGAGAAAAAAACCCAATTAAGAAGATGGAGCCCCAAAAACACTGGTCTGCCAAAGCACCCATGTTTTCTAAAGCTATTTTCATCAGCATGCTGAACTTGTATCTTGTCTTGGTAGTCCTAACAGCTTTTTGAATTGTTTCCTGGGGACTTAGAGGCTTTCTATAAAGCTCAGTGGAGCCATCTGTGGGATGGACACCAGCTGAAGACTCCTCCCACATTCTCAAATGTCTGATTTAATTCTGAGAGGTCGTTATAACATGGAAGTGTGCTTTGGAGTCCCTTGGTTCCTCACAGGAAGCTTACTGAAATATTATGTGCATGGGCAGAACTTGAGACAGAAATAGGTCAGGTACGTACAATGTATGCCCGTAGGATGTATGCCCTTGCTTAAACTTGTAGTGTGCTATTGTAAAATCATAGAAGAATCACAGAATACTGAGTTGGAAGGGACCCACAAGGGTCACTGAGTCCGACTCCTGGCCCTGCACAGAGCACCCCAAGAGTCACACCCTGTGCCCTGAGAGCATTGTCCAAATGCTTGTGAGCTTTGTCAGGCTTGTGCTGTGACCACTGCCCTGTGGAGCCTGTTCCAGTGCCCAATCACCCTCTGCATGAAGAACCTTGTTCTAAAATCCAGCCTAAACCTTCCCTGACACAGCTTCCTGTCATTTCCTTGGAATCACGTATAATATGGTGACAAAGCCCATTTCACTGTACTGCACATAGTAACAGCAGGCCAACAAACAAAATAAACAATCTAGGTGGCAAAGCCCTACCTTAAGTGTTAAAGAGACACAGTATCCAAGAGTAGGAGTGCTGCACTAAATTTCAGTATCTCCTGTTTCTGACTAAATTTTTGTGGCTGGCTGTTGCACATGTGCTATATGTGCAGTGAGAAGCAAGGGAAGGGCTAAGTGGGGAGCCTTGAGGGTCCTTAGCTGGCTACTGTGATTGCTGGGGGTCAGGAGAGAGGTGGGAGCTGGTGTGATAATGCTTCAAGGGATGAGTTACTGCCTTCTCCAGCAGGGAGGACAGCCAGTGTTCAGGGGAGCCTCTCTCTAGGTATGCTAGAGTGGGACCTTGTTTCCAGGAGAAAGAAGAAGCTTAGCCACACTTGGAACTCTCCAAGAACATCTATGTCTTCTGAGGCTTTACCCCACAGCACAAGTTCAGGGGAAAAGCTGCAGTGATGCTTTCACTGAGCCACTGCAGTAGCTTTGCTTATCCCTTGTGTTCCCTGGTTGTGAAAAAGTTAAATTTGTTACGTGACTGTCATGATAGGAGGGAGGTAGACTTTTGTGTAAAAGCAAGTTGCAGTCAACCCAAATAGTTGAACAGATGAGGAAAGTCATGGGACTTTTACGTCTAGTACTGTGCTGGAGCGAGGCTACGTGTCTCACTACAGTAATCAGGGAGCGGCGCCCTGACCTGTTACTGCTTGTAGGTGCAACTGGTTCAATACCAGTTGCACCACTGCCACATACCCTGCTAGGGGCTCAGCAGTGCTGGAAACAACTGCTATTTGCTTTTCAGGTAGGCGTATGGGGCAAGAAGTCCTAGTCCTGCTTTGAACTTGGACTCTGGGAGGGACAGGAACAGCAAATCACCTTAGAAGAAAAAGGGAAATTTCTGGTGATAAACTTTAAAGCCTAATGTCTGAGGGCGGGCTCCTGTCCATGTTTGGCTGTGAATCCACAGATGTATAGCACAGTCTTAGGAGTGGGTCCTTGGAATAAGAAGAATGTGTGTGGCTCCCTGTAGGACCAATATGTATCTTAATTGCTGATGGCTTTTTGTTTTGGAGTCTTTACCAAGAATCTTCCATCGGCTTGATTTCACAGGAAATAAGCCCACAGAGTGTGACCCAGTTGAGCTGTATTTCCAAGATGCTCTTGTTTGATTTGTGGTCCTAGATATTGTACCTCAGCCATGGAGCAGAGAGCAGAACGGCTGCCGTACAGCAGAGAGGCGTTGCTGCTGCCCCTGGAGAGAGACAGTGGTTCTCTCACTTTTACTCTAAATGTGTTTATAAATCTTCCTTCCCCGACAGGCTGCTGTTTGGTCCTCCCAAAGCCATCTATTGAGCAGGCTGAACAAGGATGGGTCCACCAGCCTTTCCTCCCTGCTCAAGTGCTCCAACCATCTTGCTGCCTCTCTGTTGAACTTCATGAATTTTACTAGTGTCTTTCATATACTGAGGGGCCCAGAACTGAATGCAGCATCTAGTTATGGTCCAATAAGTGCTCTGAGTAGAGAGGCTGATTGCTTCCCTTGCTGTTCTAGCTCTGCTCCTCTGAATACAGCCCAGGATGCTTTAGGTCTTCGCTGCCATCAGGAGACACTGCTGGCTCACATGCTTCTTGACCCCCTGCCTGTCCACCAGGTCCTTCTCAACAGTCCCTACCTCCAGCAGTGCAAGAGTTTTCCCTTCCCAGCTTCTCTCCATTTGCTCTTATTGAATTTTAGGAAGTTTCTGTCAGCCTTTTCCTTCAGCCTGCTGAGCTCTCTGTAAGTGGAAGTCCTGCTCTCAAGTATGTTAACTGGTTTCTACCAGGTTGGTGCTATCTGCAAACTTGACTAACCTTCATTCCATTGTCTCCTCCAGATTGCTAGAGGAAGATGTTAATCAGGATGACCCCAGGACAGACCCCTGTTATTCACCCAGCTAAGCCACCCACTTGGACAGTAATGTTCCTTCTTGTGCACAAGAATATTATGAGAGTGCTTGGGAGCCTTGCTAAAGTTGAGGAAACTGCTTTCCCTTATCCACAAATTCAGTCATTTTGTCATAGAACAAAACTAGATGGCTCAGACGTTGTTCACCATTAGACAATCCATGCCTTTGCCCGTTCACAGGTAGAAGTGGTCAGTGCCTGCATGAAACACCTACTTCAAGTACCTGAGTATATGTCAGTTTTATAAGAGGAAAGAAGCTGCTTTTTATGTATTTTAAACTGCTCAGTCACTTCAGTGTTACAATTATCCTGTGATGATTGGTTCATAAAGTTAAAAATATCATGTAGGAAGTTGTTTCAGGTTTATTGCAGATTCAGAAAGACAATAATGAATTGGTTACCTGCATTCATAGCAGTATGCCATTAAAAAAACCTTAAAGAAACTTTGGATTTCTGGGCACCAGGGGAGTCAAGTGCTAGATAACATTTTGCCAGAGTGCTTCTGAAAACAATGCTTTTACAGCCTGCTTTTCTTTTTTTAATCATTTTTCCCCCGTGAATGGAAATAGCTCCTCTTTAACATGTAAAAGATAGTTTTTGTAGTTTCAGGGAAGTGGTATGTAAGTGCATGCAAGAGAAAGAGATGTTTCTTTCTTGTATTGCATAATCTGAGAAGCTTTGTAGTTAGATACCCTATTTCTGTTCATAATTAGACTGGAATGTGATGTGCTAACCAGAAAGTAATTATCTTCTACCCAGTTTTCTGGGTGTTTGAACTGTGCCAATTTACTTCCTCCAGGGTTCTCATCATTCATATACCTGTGTGCTAAATGAAGGGAAGAGACATTTCACAGTTTTTTTGGAGGTCCTCTTCGCACTCCACTGTAACCTTTGAAAGTGTGATTCGCTAAATATAAGAGAGTATGCAGTGCAAATCACTGAATGGCATCCAGACAAGGTGGCTGTTGCTTCACAGAAAGTGCACAAACAGAAGTTAAAGTCTTTCAGGCATCATAAAGCATGCCATAGGAATGCTAAATAGCAGAAACGTTTGAGTTGTGTATGCTAAGTAACCTGTCACATGCCTAAAGCAGCCCTACAGTGGGTTTTTTTCTTTTTTTTTTCTTAGTGCTTTATTGAAATTGTTCTTTGCTTTCAGCTTTAGTACTGCCAGCTTGTCTCTTCTTTCCAAACATCAGATTCTGGCTGCTTTAGTTTTTCTGTGCAATGCTGCAGCAACTTTGATTCCATGTTCTCAACCACAGGCTGCCATCTCAAATGGTCCCTTCAATATCCAGCCTGAAGGAACTTACAGAGAAACAGGCATAAAAACCAGTGGTATTACTTTTAAAAATCCTTCCCAGCAATGGTCTTTCTCTCATGTTTTCTGGAATTTGCATGGCTTCTCTAGATCATGTTGTGTGATCTTTTTCTTGTCCTCCTAGTTCTTTCTTTCCTGCTTAGAAACATGGAGGAAAAGGTACCCTCTCATATACTTTTCTATTACTGGACTTGTTTACATCTCTCTCTGTAGACACAGAGGAAGAAGAAAGACAAAGCAACAGGGACTTGTAAGGACAAATCCCATGTTTCCGAGGTTGTAAGAACAAATCTGATGAAACTCCCTAGTGAGCTCCAACTGTGGAGAACCTGCAAAAATCCAACACTTGCAGTGTCAGGAAGCCTTGCTGTGTCAATTCCAGTCTGTCAAGCTGGAATTACCTCTGGTGCAAATTGCCTCCATATTTTTGTTAGCACCCCTTTAAGTCAAAATACAGGATTAAGTAGAGCTCCACAGTATAACCTGCCAGTCTTCAGTGCCTGAGTGTTATTTACAGATAGATATATGTAAAACATTTTAGAAATAAAATGTTTTTAATCAAAATTGAAAGTCCAAGGAGGGATTTCTTTAAAAAAAAAACCCCTCCGAAATCTTTTCATAATATGATTGAAATTTTCATTATTTTAAAATTTCTAATTAAAAAAAAAGAGGAAAAGCTTTGATCTTGGTTTATATTATGAAAACAGCGAAAAATAAGTTGAAAATGTTATAAATTTTTGACTTTTTATCATTGGCTTTTCTGAAGCCTGCTTAAAAATTACGTCTAGGAAATCAACCACAGAAATAAATCCTAGATTTGAAGACAAAGAAAGTTTTGGCTTTGGTTTGCTGCTACTTGAATCTGAAGGTAGTAGTGAGAGTCCAAATAACGTGGACATGTTGCTGTTGAAATATTGCACTCATTAGCACTGAACAAAACTCTATCTTGAATATACAGCACTTGCAAAAGATCATATAATGCTTTTCCTAATGTTATGAACAACAATCACAATGTTGTTCAGACAGACTTAGAGATGAGCAAAAGAATGAAATCAGGTATTCATTTTAAATAATGACATGTTTTTCTACTTCACAGTTTATTTGTTAGTTTTTTTTCTGGGTTCATTTGTAGTCATGGCTTTTTCACATTATGGTATTCATATCTGTTTAAATTGGAGAGCACAATTTCATATTATTTAATTACAGAAGCTTCAGTAAACACAATTTATACCTTATTAATTGCTTTTCCTTGATCTCCTACTCTTGTAGTAGGTTTTTAAAACAAATAAACTAATCTTATCCTTATAAATAATGAGGCCAGAACTCTGTGAAATGGTGGTGGCCATATTATTAGGTTAAATCTGCAACAGCTGTTTTCTCTCTGTGTGAAGGTACAGGGTAAGCTGAACTAGCCTTCACCCTGAGATTCTTTCATCTCTGAAGTGCAACCAGGAAGAGAGGCATTCGGGATGGAAAGAATTGTGACGATAAAAAATAACTATTTATTATTACTTGATATAATTGTTACCTAACAAATAATAATCATATGTGCAGTAAAACTGTATATGTTTCGATACTTTGAGTTTCTTTACTTTTCTTTCATTACATCTGAGCAACAACTGAGGATCAGATAGAGGTTGGGTTATTGCATTGATTAGTGTCTTCCTCACAAGCAGGAAAAAAACAAAGCTGTATTTTCTTCCTTGTTTCACCTGTTTGTGATCAGAGGGACTGTCTTCCTCTGATCTGCTTAATGAAGCTGTTGTAAACCTTCATTAATGTTCACAGTTCATTCTCAGCACTTGGGAGGCTGCAGTACTTTGCTCTTTTTAGAATAACAAAGGTGCTATGAAAGTTTACCTGTTTGTTTTATCTCGCTAATGTGATATAAAGGAATCAGTAGAAGTCATAGCAATGATTAGAAAATAAGATTATGGAACAGTGATTTAACAAGGTACACAAGTCAAAGAGCTGAA
>WEIT01024147.1:1827-41384 GCA_013389985.1 Dryoscopus gambensis
ACAATGTCAGGAGATGTTTATGGAAATCACAGTGCTGGCTCTGTTGCTTTTGGCAGCTCATAAGTCTAACATTTAGGTTTTTCTTCAAATGAATGAAGGGGATTTTTTGTTTAAACAGTAAACTGCATGACTTAACACCTTCTTTGCTAAAATTAAAGAGAGTTTTGTGATATTTCATATGATCTTGTGGCCTAAACTTTGAGAAAGATGGGCACAGCTGTTTTAATGCCTTGTTTCCAAAAACTCCCTGACAACTGCTGTAGATGTACTGGATTTGGGTAGAAATCACCTAAACCAGTGATACATACAGCTTCAGACCTCATACAGGGATCCCATCATATTCCTGAGCTGCACGGTTTAGTGGGTGTTATTTACATGGGAGTTTCCTTGCTCCAGAACTGAGCACTCCCTAGTGCTAGCAGGAGGATAAGGTATTAAGTGAACATATTTATTACCCTCCTTGGGCATGGAGTTTCACTGTGACACAGTCAACTTGTCTATCATGGAAAAATTAAGGAATTCAGCTAAACTGTCACTCCCAGAATGCTATGGAGTAACCAAAGCAAGGGCATGATATCAGGTGCCCATTGTGATAGTGATTCCAAAGCTTTTTCCAAGTTCCTCTCCCAGTTGCTGGTGCAGTGTGGACTGGTTGAGATGGACAGCAGATACAACAGCCACCAAGTGCTGTCTGTGTTCAGAACTGCCAGGAGTACTGGAATGGGCTCAATACTGTAACCCCTTCCTGTTACACACAGCTGTCTCCACCTGAGGGGCTTTAGTGAAGCTAAATGAAGTCAGAAGTTTGTATCTTGCATTGCAGCTGAATGCTGAAACACATACTAATTTGGTAAAAGGATAAAAGACCACTTTTGTGGGGTTTTTTTGCATTTACTATCAAGGTCAGAATCAAAACTGTATTGCAAGAGTCAGTAATATTTTTGACTTTCTGATGATCTGTTTTGGTTTTTAAATCTTTTCACGATTTTACCAATCACAGAAGGAATGAAGCATGCAAAGATAAGATCGTGTATCTTCCTTCTACCTCCAGTAAATGAAACCATTATCGTGGAGGTAAATGAGCATCACATGTGGCCTAAGATGTCTTGAAAACTTCGGCAGAAAGATTCACAAGAACTTGTCCTTTTAGCAGCAGAAACTATTGAGGGGTAGCTGCCAGTGAAACTCCATGTTTCTCATTTCACAGCTTGACCTAGCCAATGATGGGATGTTACTCCTGAACATGTTCAGTAGGTACTATACCCTCCCACAATCTAAAAAAACAGCACAAGGGAGCAGATGTGCTGTGAACCGCAGTAAAAGCTTGGGGGAGAAATGCAATGCTTACTTCAGTTTTGACTTTTTAGTAAAATGGGGCAAATAACAGCCCCAGAAAGATGTTTGTTTAAAAACACTGCATTGGGCTCACTTCCTCTTTCTTAAAGAGCCTTACTCAGTTTCTGCTAACTGGAGTAATTCTCTGTGTGCTCAGAAGAAGTGATAACAGCTTGCATTTATTCAGCTCTCTTCCTGCCAGAAGACATTAGAGCATTTTACAAGCCATGGGCTGGACCAGGCAGGGCACTTTGCCCCACAAGAAGTCTTTTCCAGTCTCGTGTGGATTGTGCTCCTGCTGTGATCCAGCACTCTTGCTGGGCTTTCTGTGACATTGTTTTCCCAAGGTTATGAGAGCACTCAGCAAAGCAAGCTGAAGGGCAGTGCTTCTTAGGCCCACATGCACCTGAAAGTTAGGAGCAAAATCTTCCTGATGGTACTCCTTGATCCAGTATTTCTCCTCATTGCATTCAGCTTTGGTGTATGGTTTTCAGGAATACCTTTGTGTGAGCGAGAATATAAGGTGTTCCCCTTACTACTTGGATATAAAATATATCAGAGCATGGCCATGTCTCACAGTAGTGTGGAGCACAGAAAAGGCTACCAAATAGTCCTTAAGTTGCAGGGGAAGGTCAGAAAAGCTAAGTCAGCTCTCCTCTCACTAGAGTGCATTTGAGACATTTATTGCCAAGCTTAAAACCTACGTGTATTAACTGTGTTCTCACTACTTTTCCACCAAGAGACTGAATAACCATCCTGGGCATAAAAGGAGAGCCCCAGGAAATCTGAGTGAACTGTGTAGAGCACAAAAGGAGCCACAGTTCCCCATAACACCTCTTGCCAGAAAATAATTTTCACATATTGGGCATTTATACAGTCATATGGAAAACTAAAAGGAAACATCTGCTACTTGCCCATATGGTCTGCTGCCAGCCACAAATAGTCTGTAGAAAACAGTAAGAACCAGGTTTAATTACACTGCATGCAGAACTGAACCACATAAATACAAGCTTCTCTACTCTTTTCTAACATGATGGTATGTCCAGTGCTTTGTAAAGAGCATAAAAATCAACACAACTGAATTTTTGGAATGAAGAAAAAGCAGTTGAAAGCTTTACCACAGGCTAGATAAAAAATTGATTCTGACATAATGGTGGGAAAATGGAGTTTGGCAATATTAACAATTTAAAAATATATTAAAATAGATTCACGGTAACAGTTAGAAAGCATGTGCTGTATGGTTGCAGAAAATTAAGCAGTTTTTATATTGATTTCTAAGTTAACGCACAGGTGTGGTTGAATGGGGGAAGAAATAATCTAAAAGAACATAATTACGTCTGTACTTGCATAGTTGTGTCTGTACTGACTCACTGTGGGGTGGTGAGCAGTGCTGCCAGTGCTCACAGTTGTAGAACAGTGAGAACACAGTTGCCCCTTTCTGGGACCCCTACTTGGCACACTGTAAAGATGATGGTTTTCTGTCAACCATGGCCAGAATCAGTGGCACCAGATGAGAGCTCCCTGTTTGTGATGTGGTAGTTTGGAGATGGGCAGATGGCTGGAAAGGCCAGGACTACTATTGCTTTACACTGAAGAGAGTTCCTGTGCTGTTTTTCTCTCCATTTACAGGCAGTTCTTATGAGATTTCTGTCTGTCTGACAGCTGACCTTTGGTAGTCCTTATGCCTCTAAAGTCCAGGTTTTCAAATCCTCTTGCAGTTTGTTGTGACACTTGTTTGCCCGTCAGTCACACGATCCAGTCCTTAACCTTGTCAGCACAGAGAAGATAAAAATAGTCTGCTTGCATTCAGGTTTCCTTGGCCCTGCTGGGTTTTCAGGTACCTTCAAAGATCAGTGCTTTGACCAAGGCCCCTGGGCCCTGCCCCTGCTGCCTGGGGAGTGTGGGGGAACCTGATCCCACAGCTCGGGCCTCAGGCTGGGTACTTGCCTGAAGAGCTGCAGCACTGGGAGAGAGGCTTGTGCTGTCCTTCTTCTCACCACTTCCAGCAGTCTGGGATCACCTTTGCTGTGCATTAGTGGAGAGAACAGACAGAATTCATGAAACTGGGGGGAGTTAGGTTTCAATGAGATACTTAAGTCCCCCTTCTGACCCCTTTGTCTTTTACAATTACTTGCTTCATCCTGGTATTTTTTTAACAAGTTTGTGAAGATAGGTTAAAGAGGTGAAATTCAGAGGTGGATTACATTGTTTCTTAGCTATTGTCCATATTTTTTGGCCATGTGTCTCCCCTCTTCCCTCCTAGTCATTGATAGATGTGTTTGTCATTGTCAGTAAAACACAGAACACACTGGTTTTGAGGCAGTGCAGGTAGACTGTTGCTTTTGTGCATTGTGAATGAAAAATGAGTATCTCCTTTCTGATCTCACTGTTGTCAGACTAATGAGAAATCTAGCTTACTAAACACAAAAAGGGAATAATTATCTTGAAAATTTCAAATGGTGTTACACCCAAAAGCCAGACTCTTCTCCTTTCTTCGAGGCCACTTTCCAATGTGCTCTTGGGAAAGTTACCTCTTTCCTGTAGCAGGAGCTCAACAGCTGTCTTCTCCTTGCTGGAGTGTGTTTAGGCTAAAATATATATTAAAAAAAAAAAGGTATTCAGATACCTCAGGAGTCAGCTCAGAACTGAAACTCAAATAGGAAAGAAATACTTTACAGGTCCATGTAAAAATGTGTGGGATGCTAACAAGCCATGGTGCAACTCATACTCACCATTGTTAAAACTGCCAAATTGTGAGATGACGCCTTCATTTCTAAATAACTAAAATTTAGAAATGTTCTTTCAGGAAAAGTTTTTCCATGTCAGTTTTTAGCTTAAACGGGTTTTTGTGATGAGGCAATAAATTTCTAATTGTTTGTAAGGAGATCTTAAAAGAAAATTGCAAATAGAGCTTTAATTATGGTGCATTTACCAGATCACACTGTGCGAGCTGGCTTCTGAAGAGATCAATATTAGTGAAGGTAGCTAAAAAATTACACAAAAATAAATTTGAATAACTAAAAGCCTTTGGGCATTTTCAGTTCTACTAGATTGTACTCTACAGAGGGAAGGATTTCAGTGAAATTGATTTATGCTGTCTTTTGCGTATATTCTTATTGTCAGACTGTACTAGTGATCAGAATGAAAATTCATGTAATCTGGTTTGCTGTGTAAACATTGTGTATATGCTAATATGGCAATCAAATAACCTTCAAGCATTTGTGAACATTTAAATAATATTGAGCTAATACTGAAAGAATATAATCTACTGAAACATTGCAAAATATGTAATGTAGCAGCTTTTCCTACAAGATATTTTCTACAATATATATATTTCCTATTAATATAAAGAAAACTTGAAGTATCATTTCTCCAATTACAAAATAGCATGGTTAGGCAGTAATCCTGTAACACTTGTAATCACCTAGTACAGATGATTGGGCTTTATATTTACATTCTCATCACATCCTTCTAGCTCTTTATGCCAAAAGTTTGACAGGGACAGTTCTAGTTTTTGGGTTGAGGTGCAGGATTCTTTTGTGAAATACACAATTAGATTAGAGGTTCTTATCAGCTGTCTTTTCATACTGCCTGTGGGTCAAATATGTTCATTCTAGAAGGGAAATACATGCAAGAAAAAAAGCATAATACTTAAAGACCAATGCGGAGCTTATCAGGACCATCTCATAAATTTGCATGTAACATCAGCTCAGATATAGCAGAGACAGTAACAGTACTAACATCCCTCAAACTTGTTGAGCTTGTCAGCAGCCTGTCAATCAGCACAACTTCAAGGAGCTACTGGGGTCTGTTCCAAACTGTTGACAGGGCAACATCACTGGAGTATGTTGTATTTTTGTTGATGTCTAAGCTGTCAGACTCCAACAGTGTCTTAACTACTCTAACTCCCTTCCTCAAGAAAAAAGGGCTCAAATTGTACCTCAGTATTCAGCAGCTCTCCAGCTGAACCAGCGCCCAGAGGATGCCCATGAAAAAATGAAGATCCCTTCTGGATGAAGAGCCCTGCTGCAGTTATTCAGGATGCCACAGCTGATAGTGTCTTCCTCAGTCTCCAGAAAAACAGTCATTCTCAAACTGTGCACAAAGTAGGTTCAGGGGAGAGTAAAGCTTATTGAACACCCCAAGGAGAAAATTGGCATTTTGAGGGGTTTTACAGGGTTATGAAAGGACTCATTCGAATTACACTTAACAGTAACCGCTGTGCCCTGCAGCTGGGGCTTACCTTTGTGAGCTGTGTCAGCATGTTTGCCTCCATGTCAGCTTAGTCTTTTTATTTCCCCATCTCTTCAGGCACAATAGGTTTGTCATAATGCCTAGAAGAGGCAGAAGGAAAGAGAAGATTCTGGTCATCTGGAACCCTTGTGATTTTCATCAGTGAAGCCATAAATCAGCCAGCCTGGCAATCTGAAGCAGCTTTTCTCAAGAGGCAATAATAATTTTAATCATTTTAGTGGGATTTGGAGATATTGCAGCAGACTGAAAATATCTTTTCTTTTTCACTGTGCAAATACTAAATTTCATGCAGTAAACTAGAGGAAGATGAATTTGTTTCCACTAATGTCAGAACAAATTCAGAATTAGTTCTGAGTATGAAACTGTGAAATGAGGCAGCTGTCAGCATAATTTGCCCCTATCACTGCTGTGCCAGCAGCTCATTGTAGTTTGGCATTTGCAGCTCTTTGGCCATTGTACACTGGTGTGAATCCTGCCAGCCTATGTAAGGCCAAGGCATGAGTACTGTTCTTTTGACTAGGAGCGGGGCACTTAACGTTTTTGCCTTCAAAATCACTTCAAAATGATTCCTAGAGAGTTGCTGTCTCTCCTGCTGCATCTCATATCTCTACAGCATGAGCATTGGCTGTGTCTCATTTGCATGCCCTCCATGTTAAGCCTCTGCTTTGCCATGTCCCTTCAACAAAATTGTCTCCTTCCTGAGCCCCACTTCAAAATTTCACCTGGATATTAAGCTCAAATAGTGCTAAATTCTGTGCTCCAAACTGCAGAGACCTGTGGTGAAGAGTGATATGGTGCTGATAGCTCAAGTTTGGTACCTAGGTCCTGATCCTGAAAATGTGAGGGGTAAGAAAAGGAAGAATCAGTCCTTTCAGGAGACAGGTGTGGTGAAGGTAGACAGAAAAGAAAGAGATAATAATGTTACTGGTTTTTTTCTATATCATCAGTCATGGAGATAAGACTCACTTGATTCAGATCTGTCTTGAGTCTGGTCAGTGAAGGGGGGAATTGAGTCCCAGTGTTTGGTCTACTACAGCAGGGGAACCTATAGACTGATGATTTAGGGCATGGATTCAGGTACATTCAAAGAAAGAAGTGGTTCTCACTTGTGTGTTTGTTGCCAGAGTCTCCAGTGGTATGTGGGAATATATTCAGGTGTTGATATTGATATTCAAGGTAAGGAGATTTTTAGTGCTGAGTAGTCACAAAAAATTGACAAGATTATGAACTCTCCAGAACATCAGCTAAAGTAGTATGTCCATGATTTTAAACCTGGTTCCAAACATCTATAGAAAATCCAAGAGAACATAACTAGCGAGGAAGGAATTAGCTGAATGTTTTCCCTCAGGTGTCTTTAGATGTGAAACGCATTCTGTTCCTTCCTCTGCTAGAGCTCAAATCTGGTCATACCTGAGTGTGCAGGAAGTTCCTGTAGCACTCAGTATCCAGTCCTCCACAGCACACCAATGGCTGCAGGCTGTGCACTGGAGTTTACCAGCTTGATACAACATTTTAGTGTCAAATAGACACTAAGAATCATTAAAAGAAAATGCCTTCCCAGGACGTATTGCTGCGCTGAGCTTTGAGCAGTTCTCAATAACGCCTTTGCTGTGGTCTAATCATGATCATTGTATTAAGGCTGAGTAGGGCATTTTTCCAGAAAATACATTAAAAATGGTTGAACTCCTAAGTTAAGGAGCTGTTCAGTTTAAGTGACTGAATTAAGACCTTTGTGTGAAAACAGTGGGATCCTAGCAGGAATGAGAGACGAGATCTGTTCCACTGATTTTTCCACACTGTTCTTGTCCTTTCTCCTTCTGCATGTTAGCATTTAGATTTCTCTTTGTATTTGTCTTTTGTCTTTTTTTTTTCCCCTCAGGCCAGGGGGGTTTTTCCAGTTTTCTGTCTGTTGTTTTCATTTGCTTATAACTTAGATAAATTCTTGTTGGAGGAAGTGCTGTTCTGTTTTTCATTTTCTGGTGCTGGTTGGCCTAGGACATTTCTAAAGAAACATTAACTTTTCCCATATATGACATATGGCCATTTATGGTTTCCAAGCTGAGAAATGTGGTTGTACACTTCCAGAGGAAAATTAGTATGTTCCCTTTCTTTAGCCAAGAGAGTGCATGTCCTCTGCTGATAGAAATTAGTACAGCTGCATTGCCTTCAGGGAAGGGAAACCTCATGAAGGTCCCTCTATTAAAGAAACTTAGTTTATCATATCAACTAGTCTTACATGGACAAAGGCACCAAACATTGTTTATCTTGTTTTATTCTGTACTTTTTCCAATGTTAGTTTGTAGCTAGAAGGGAAGTACTCAGGTGGTTGTTCTTTTAATTCATCAGCCCTGTCCTCTACTTCTACAACATCCACACACTTTCCTGAAATGTTTGTCAGAGACCAAAATGAAACATTAGGAGTGGAAAACTGTCTAGTAAGAGATAAGATTTGACTATAAAATATGATAAATACAGGACTGCTATGGCCTTGTTTTCATTCTGGTATTAAAAGTGGTTTTATTTGGCATCAAAATAAAATGTTGGGGGCTAACCAGTTTAGTAAGAATCTGTTGTTAGAGTGCAGAGAGGACAGTCCTGGAATGAAATGTATTAAAACACTCTTCTGATGAGCTCTGCTGTTGTGACCTCGTTGCTTGAATATGTTTTCCAGACAAAAGTTTGTGTTTATATAACCTGTGTAGTGCACTAGGAAGACACTTTGATAACAGAGGCAGAAAAGGCAAAAATCTGCAGTTTATTTAATTTAAGAGAAAATAGTAAAGATTATTAGATTCTCTTTGTGGAGGGTAGAAACAGGTAAGAACTTACAAGGCTCATTTCAGCCACCTGTTGTGAAAGTCAAGGAAGTTTATTAAACCATGTAGTTACAAAAGCTATTTGAAAACAGGTTAATTCTGAGAAGCTAACACGATTTAGATTAGCAAGCTGGAATCATCACCTGCTTATTTGGAGTTCAAGCTTAATGCTTATGCCTGGAGAATACTGAGTGCCAACTGGAACAAGCGTGTCCTTCCATTGTCAGAGCCTGCCTCTTAACTGATTTGCCCTACCGTAAAAAAACCCTGCTGTTTTATTTCCTCTGGTGTGTGGGTCACACTAAATTGATCTGGCAGGCCAAAACAATAACTTTAGTCTTGTTTCTATGTATGAAACAAAAAAAAAATGTGTTACGCTGCAATTGTGTTGTTTTGCTGCAACCTTTGCCATCAGCCAACCTGCTTCTGTCCCTCTGGTTGGCTACTGGGAGGCAGTGTTAAGGTCTCCTCCTCTACAGGGGGCATGGGAGACTTGGAAAACCCAAGGGCAGAAGACTGCAGAACTTCTGTTGCAAAGCTCCTGTGTGAGGTTGGTTGAAAGATTTCAATGAATGGCACTTGAACATGCTCTAGCTGGTAAATGCTTGGTTGTCAGCTGTGTGTTTGCCGTGTGTTCCCCACACTGCCTGCTCACCAATCTTTCCTTGTTTTAGTTAAGGACCTGTCAGTACTTCTCTCTTAAAGTCTTCTGTCTCTACTGCCCACTGAACTCTGCAGGATCTTCCTTTTCTTGCTAAGCATGTTCTAGATAAATGTTTTGGGTTTAAGTTTTCTATAATGTCTTCCTTGAGCAGAAGCCCATTCACATGTAGCTCAGTGTCTTCACTGGGTACAAAAGCTAATGTTTAAGGCTGATTTTACTAAAAGGGTTGAGAGCTCCACTCCTCCCTTGAGTGTGTGCCTAGATGTACTCCTGGTGTTCGACCTACTTTTTGCAATTTCTCCCCCAGCTGCTTGAATTTACTGACTTACGCAAACACAAACATTAGTATTGGTGGTGTTTATTAAAAGTGAACTTAACTTAAAGAATAATATGCTGAGGGGAAAACAGAATGACACACCAGAGCACTGTGCCCTGGAGAGCATTCTGCAGAGATGATACTCCACTGGATGATGTCACTGCGTTCATAATGTGACTGATTTACTATACCCCGCCTGCTCTCAGACAGAGAAGTTGCATTGAAGTTGCACTTCAATGGCTTATAAGCACTGTCAGGGATCGGACACCAGACTTTTGTAAAGGAGAGGCACACCACTCCTTTTGGAAGGCCAGGTAAAAGTAGAACAACTTGCCTTCCCAGTCCTGGAGGGAATAGGAGGCAAGGAAGCTGACTTCTGTTATGGAGATACTTTAATGTTTAATTACATCACAAACCATTTTCTTGTTTACCCTGACATGTTTTGCAAAAATATCTCTTAAGGAAGAGAAGGACCACATTCCACACTTCTTTAGTTTTGTTTGGTTCTTAGTTTTGTGCTTAGACCTAAACTGTATTAATCTGGGTTGCAGCAGTGGTATATCTGGCTTAATTAGGAAACAGACCGTTTAGTCATTTGAGGATTGCTGTGCTGAATCAGACTGACTTCCACATCTGTGCAGATACATGGGAAGGCCAGTGAGATGTTTGTGTAAAGCAGCACACACTCATTATCACTAATATTTTGTAACTGGCTTGTCTAGGTGTTTCTTCAGCTTCCATTTTTTAAGTCTTATTCATTTCATAACAGCCCATAATTAGTGTCTGAAGTCTGTGTGTAGTTACAGCTTTTGATTTTGATGGAGTTCTAGCATGAATTAAATTATGATTTTTTCTTTCTTTTTTTCCTTTTTTAGCATCGTAGACAAAGAAGTGTCATTAATGGCAGAAATCGATAAAGTTAAAGAAGAAGCCAGTAAGTAAAAAAAATACACAGGGAAATTCTGAAATACTGTGGAAACAGTTGTTTTGTTTGGCAGAAAATTACACAATCCATAAATTTGGTTAGCAGCATTCCATCATCTTTCACTCTGTATGTATACAGTCAGATAAGGCTTTGATGTTCCATGATAGTTTCTATGAGCATTGTGCATCAAAATTTCAGTATTATGAAATTGAGGTAAACTCCTTACCTTACCTTCTTCCTCATTCTGCTTACCTATAGAGCTTTTTGACCACTCTTCCCCCCCCCCGCCCCCATCATTTCTATGGTTATTCAATTACTTTGTTTCCATTTATCAATCGCTGCTTGCTTGCTTACATTACCTACATAAGTTAGAATACTGGAATAAAGGAGTAGGGGCGTAGGTTATTGTGTTGCCTTGTATAGCTTTAAGGGATAGTGATCAAGCTTATGAATTAGAACAATTTTAAAAAATCAAAAAACAGATGTTTACTGCAGTCTGTTTTCTTTCTGTGGGAGTTGATCTGATTCCAGATTTTCATGTTGTCTCTGGTTTTTGCATTTTCATGTATATATATTCTGGTTGTGGGGGCAGGGAAAGCAAGATGAGGCATGTATTAGGATACCACAATACCTGTCTTACACTCCATCCAAGATACGCTATTTGTATTTACCCTCAGTAAATACAGGGGGACGTGTTTCAATAGAGAATGCTAAGCAAGAAATTGTACAGTAACCAAGGCATTGTTAGAATGATACTTTTCCTGGCAGATGAAAATGTCCTTGCTACGAATGCGTGTAGTCCTTTTATTGATTTCTGAATTTAAGGTCATTCCAAGCAGGGTCACAAATATATGTAACATTCTTGAATGCTTCATTTGCATTTAGAACTCACTTAGTTTACAAAGGTATACTAATTGAACTTTTGTTTTAAAAAATGGTCTAAATTCTCTGTTGCTGCCCAAGTCTCTTGCAGTTGTGTATGTGCGGAAACTAGAAGGTATGAGTTACGACAGCAAAGATTTGCATTAGTTTGTGTTTTGAATTTTATTTGCTAATTTTCTAGTAATAACATGAAATATATGTGGATTTGAAGCTCTGTGTTATTCTGGGAAGGAGTTGTGGAGAGAGATGTATCAGCAGCTTTTTGGTTACCTTCAGATAACCAAGATACCAGGTAGCCATAATCAGCCACAGAGCATGCACTCATTCCCAGGAAAACCAATGGCAGAATTCCCACTGATCAGCAAACACAGGTTTAGGCCCTAACTGCATAAACAAAACCACATCTTGGAAATCAACTGTCCCGGGCTGATAGTATTATAGGCCCCCTTACACAAATTTTTGTAGAAAGTAAATCTAATTCCTACCTTACTGGCATGCAAAGTGCTGCGTTTGCACATGGCATGTTCTGTTTCCCTGTTTTCCTGCCAGCTCCACACATGACAGTGGATGGCCCCAGTACCTGTCTCTAACAATGTGGTTTCTGCTGTCTCTCAGTGCTGCTGTAGGCTGTAAAGTGCCTTCAGAAACTTAGGCAGAAAGTTGTTACAGGACTGCAACATGCTAACCAAGATTTAGAATATTATTTATTTTCATATCTTTTTGCTGCACTCAAGGACTGTTTTACAGTAGGTAATCTTATTCTTACTGTCAACACTAGGAAAAATTCCAAACATGATAATTTCAGGGTTTTTTAAAACATGGGTATTTGGCTGGCATCTTGTGGAAATAAATGCCAGTATGAGATGAGATCATATGGTCTGGGCAGTCACTTCAGGAAAGAGGATATTGATCTTGGGGAAGAACAGTATTTGCATTACCTAGAATAAGCAGTAAAGCAGAACTATTGGACAAGGTAAGCAGCTAGGTAAACTGTTCAGTTAATCTGATAAAATTTTCCCACCCTTGTAGACCATATTCTACAAAAAATGAAATTAAAAGATCAGCTGGAGAGATAGCAGCTGTCCTTAGCATTAGTAATAATGTAGGCACAGATTTACCAGCAGGGCTAAAAGAACTGTAGCGACTCTGCCTTCCCTGCCCTGTGTGACATGCACTCGTCTACAGTCGCACAGTTTGTTTGCTCCCACACAGCTGTACAGCTGCAGCTGTGTCTCCCTGTGCCTGCTGGACCATGCTGTACTCAGTGAAACATTGGAACAGGTTTCCCAGAGTGGGGCAGATCCTCATCCCTGGAAGCATTCAAGGTCAGGCTCTGAGCAACCCCATCTAATGAAGATGTCCCTACTTATTGCAGGGGGGTTGGACTAGAGACCTTTAAAGGTCCCTTCCAGCCCAAACTGTTTATGATTCTATGATACTTTCAAAAGAAGGTGTTACCTGATTAAATAAAAGATAATGGGTTGAGAAGCAAACTGTGAAATATCATTAATTCTCACCTCTAAAAATAGCGTTAAAAAGTATAAGCTGGTTACATGACTTGTCATGCATGCTGTGGAAATTTGTGGCAAAAAGAAGGCAAAGAAGCCAAATCTCCACAGCTGCAATGGAGTGTGTCCTTAGGATAGCTTACATTAAGTACCACTCCCCTGACTGTATGTGTAAGTTCAAGACAAAAGACCATGACTGTTACTATTTTACATTTAGACGTTTTTTCCTCTCTGCCATAAGTACAGATCCCATCAGCCAGTTAATCAGTTGTTGCTTTTACACTGAATCACCATGTAGGTAATAGTTCGCATATGTTTTGTTTTCCAGCAAAATTATAATGTCATATTGTCCTGTGTATAAGTAGATCATTGCTTTGTGGTTTATGATTAATCTTTCCCTGTAAGACTAGAACTACTCACCCCTTCCTTACATAGAATATACAAGACAGGCAGTAATGAATATTTAGTATTTTTTTATACAGACTGTTAGCCTTTAAAGCTGCTTTGCTGTTGAAATGGCAAATGTGTATATTCCGTATGTGAAAGCAAAATTGCGATGGCAGTGATTTTAACGTAAACTGTATATGAACAGGGTTTTTTTCAGAGGAAGTGAAATTCCCCTGTGTAAATCAAATACAGCATGTCTTCAGAAACAGGCTGGTGACTCAATGTATTGCTTCTTTCCATGTCTCAGTGGAAGGCTCCCTGTATTTGTGATTCAAAATAAAGCACCAGAAAACTCAAAACAACATGTCTTTGCCCCTGTTTGTCTGAATGTTGGAGGATTGGTTTAACTTCAATTCTCTGACAGCTATCCCATTTTCAGATCTTTTTCAAAATCAGGCAGTTCAGTGAAATATGCTGATCAACTTAATCTGTGCAAGTAGCATATTGGAAGTCCAGTTGAAGTCAGTGGTCCATGTGTTTGTCTCACGTGATGTACGATGTTAATGCCCAAAGACTAATAAATTACAAAGCAATTTACCTTCCTAGCATTAATCACTGACTGTTGGTATTTGGCAGTGGAAATCCTGACTGCTCGGCAGAAGAAAGCTGAGGAGCTGAAGAGACTGGCAGACCTAGCCAGTCAGATGGCTGAAGCACAACTCTCTGAACTCAGGGCTGAAATTAAGGTCAGGCATTCACTTCTGCTTGGGTTTTTTAGCCGTTTGCAGAAATACCCAGGAAGAGTTGTCACATTAACATGCCCAGGCTGTTCATTCCTGCCGTGGGCCAAGGGGTAAATAGCTTTCCATAGGGAAAGTGTAGCTTCTTAAAGCATTGTAGCACCTCTGAGCAGTGTACAGATGCTGTCCCCTCCTAAGTGTTGCAGTGGGCAGTTTTGCTGTTTGTGTATCATCTAGACTTGGCAAGTAAACCTGATAGCTTCAGGTGCAGTGATCAAACACATATTCTCTGTTGAAATGACCCACTGCCCAAGTGTAGGAGTGATCCACCCATCACTGGGCTGTGAGACATAATTTTGTAAGGATAGGAAAATACTTGTTTCTGGACAGAGATCTTGTGTACAGGTCAGGGTCAAGAATTTGTTGAGCCTTAAAGTGAACTTAAGTATTGACTGGTTCTTCTACCATCCATACAGTCTTTTGTTGAGAATGTAAATCACTGTTAACATGTCTATTTTTGCAGCACTTTGTGAGTGAACGGAAATACGATGAAGAGCTGGGCAGGTCTGCCCGATTTTCCTGTGATACGGAGCAGCTGAAGACCCAGATTCAGCTCTGTGGAGAAAGTAAGTGCTGATGATTCCTCTCAAGAGTTTCTCAGAACATACCTGTTCAGCAGAGCTGACAGCACGTGTGCTGCTGGTGTGTGCGTGCAGCAAGCCCAATATGAGCAGTGTCTCTGGCTGCAGCAGGACTGCTGAACACACACAAGTCAACTTTACAGTATGCAACATGATAGACTCACTGTGCCTGGGCTGCACAGTCCATCTGCAGATGCACAGTACCATCTTTGTTAGAGATTTCCAGGTATTACTCAGATCCGTTGGCGTTTTCAATCTAAACAGGATCCCCAACTCTAGGGAATACACAAATTCAGTAATTTATAAATAAATAGTAAATTGGAAGCTTCTCTGTGTGAGCATAATGTAATGAGACCAGTTCAGATCTCTCCTGCTAAGTAGTAACTCCCTAGCTTTATAACAGTATTCACTGGGTTTTTCAGGAGCCATGTGGAGTCCCAAATCATAGACTCATTAAGGTTGGGTCACTAAGTCCAACTGTCAACCACCATGCTCACAGTTAAACCATGCCCTCAAGTGCTATATCCACATGTTTCTTGAACACTTCCCTGAGCAGCCTGTTCCAATCCTTGACAACCCTTTCTGTTACAAAATTTTTCCTAATATCCAATCTAAACCTCCCTTGGTGCAACAAGAGACTATTTCCTCTCATCCTGTTCCTTCTTACCTGGGAGAAGGGACTGATCCCACCTTGCTACAACCTCCTTTTAGGTACTTGTAGAGAGCAATAATGTCTCCCCTCAGCCTCTTTTTCTCCAGGCTCCTGTATGCAAATCATCTGCCCTTCTGCTTGGAAATTCAGGTTCGCATTTTTTGCTTCAAGTATCATGTCCCTGTTGCAAAATAAGAGCCTATTTCTCATCTTTGTCATGCTTTTTTCCCCTAAAAAAATTAAATTATATAAGGCTTTGCCCAGTATGTTACCCTGTCCTATGGCATTCCATTCTGGAGAAAACTGATAAAACAATACTGAACTAGTGCATCTTGGAGGAAGGAAAATAATAAATGTTTTCAAGTAGTTCCTAAAAATAGAAAAGGGAGAAAATACTACACTGTCTGCCAATACAAGCTTCTGACTGCACAGCTAAATAACTGACTGTTTGGAGGCATAACTAGTTTAACTCATTAGACCATAAGAATTGCTTTTGCAGAACACTTTGAAGATCCATCTAACCCCATATGCTGTCTCTCAATGAAACCAACCCAGGATGTTTCAGAGGAAGATGTAAACTTCCCAGTAATGCACCTAATTGTTTACAGTCACCTCATAGACCCTATCTAAGACCCTGAAGCATAAGAGATTGAAAATTCCGTGAAGATTATCTTGACTAATAATACCACAGCTGTTATTGATACAACCATAGACTTATTTTTTTTAGACTCAATGAACTACTTTCCTAAATAACTTCCAGCTGCAGTTAATTCTGCAAGTTAATTATTTATACCTCATTTCAGTAAAGCATTACATAAGCGCAGTTTGATGCAGGCCTGTTCAAATCAGGTCAGTGAAGTCAAAAGAGCAGCTATTAGCAGGGGAGCAGTGTCATGCCAGAAATGACTGATAGTGCACTGACTGTCTGCAGAACTTTGCTCATACCTGCCCTCAGTGACCTTAGATGAGCAAGTCATGATGATGGGTGTCTTTGACAAGAGCTTTTCAGTGCAAAAGATATTTCTCTTAGCATTATCTCTCAATGAGGCCCCTACCCAGCTAGGAGATGCAAATACCCCTCAAACAGAGATTATACAAGGCCTATAACTAAGAACAGCCACTGTTAAGGGCTTTAACAAAAGCAATAACCAAACCCACAGAGCTTGTGCAAAGGAAGAAATGCTCTAGCATGAGGAGAGCATAGACAGCATGGACTCAAAATTAAGGACAGGAAGAAACAAAAATAATTGGATAGACATATATCAGAATGCCCAGTGGGGGGTTGCATCCGTTTCTTGTACATCTTTTTCTGTTAAAAATACGTTTTTATGACAAGCATCAGAGTTTTTAAATGGGCTTCCATGTGCAGCAGTGTGTTTTAGACAAGAGAGAATTGATAGAATTCAGGGATGGTTGGCCTCACTGAACTCGGAAGGGAAAATTTAATTCATTGTGCAGACCATTGCATTGTTTTTCTGAAGAGGACACCTAGTGGAAGAAGTAGCTGATGTTGGTGTAAGTGAATAAGATCCTCACAAAATCTAACAGATGATGCTTAGTTACTAAGTGATTCCTCATCTTCTTTCTCTGTACTAGAAGTGAAAAAATAGACGTACCTCTTAGATAAAAACAACAGCTGTCTCTCTGGAGTGAGCTTCAAATTGTCATCTGTACCAGAAGGAAACAGAAAATTCCATAAGCAGAAAAATCACAACAGCAAATTAAGGTCAAGAACTTCATTAGCCCCAGAATCTTCTTCAAGACTGCTTGGGGGCCATTTCGCAAAGGCAGCTTGAAGAAATGCAGAGAGGAATCAAGGATTTTCTTGGGTGCATTTCCTACCCAGACATGAGAGTGTTTAGTAAATTAGGGGATCTCAAAATACTGAGAAGTAGAGAGTAGGAATATGCTGAGATGGGCAGTAGGGGTTCCTGATGGTGCAGACTGCTATGGTCTGCATGAAGTAGATTAGTGCATTGCATTCAGTTCCAGTTCTTACAGATATCCATGACAGGGAAGAACCTTTTTTACTCATTTCCTTTAGAGAGGAATAAGTGAAGTTCTCTTGTATGCCAAAAGCTTGGCCTTCTGCCAGGCTCCTTTCAGTTTTAGTGTAGTGCCACCACATTGGCTCTTTTATCTCCAGAAGTGCTTTGCAGTGAGGCAGATTTACAGATGTGGAACACTATGGCCTGACTCCAACCAGGTTACTTCAACAGTTAGCTTAAGTTAGCTTACTTCATTATTTAAAGTGAGACAGGAACAATGCTTCCAAAATTAACTGTAAGCAGGGGAAGAATACAGCCTTATGTTTAGATGTTGATCATTTAACTGATAACACACAATCCTTTTTTTATAGTTTCTCACCCGAAGAACAACTATTCCTCAAGAACACCATGTAGTTTAGTGCTGTCTTCAATGACCTCTCACGCAACAACTGGCAAGCAAAATACACACACCCGAAAGTCCTCTAGTAATGCCAAGAACTCTGATAATAAAACAGCCAGCAGTAAAGTACAAAGTCAACCTTCTTCCAATCCTACAGAATCATCTTCTCCAGGAGTCCCAGCAAATAAGCAGGTGAGATGTCAGTCAGTTGTGAACTAAACCAAATTACTTCAAAACATGCAGAAAAATATGTAGCATTGAAAGTTGTTAATGCAAAATCAAATACTGGTTGGCAATCTATATTTAATTAATTATTTTTGAAGATACATAAGCATATATTTTCCAGATTCATTTTCAAGTCAGTGTGAGCATACAAAGTAGAAATACCATCTAAGTAAAGACAGCTGTCTGTTTAGAAGTGACTAGTGGCAGTAATAGAGTGAAAAAGAAAAACTCTACCTTATAGCTAACTGCTATGGTGGAGAAACATTTAGTCCTTGACAATTGGTCAGCTGGTGTGCTGTTGAAGCACAATTATTAGATAACACTTTGAAATTAGAATCCTGCCAAATTTAAAAGCATGCTATTTCAGAAGCTCTATAATACAGGTTATAGTATTGTGCTATACTAGTAGCATTATATTATATATATATATGATACATGTATGAATTATATTTTGTTGTAATAGCACCTTAGAATGTCCCTGTACAATTGTTCTTAGGTAAAGCTGCCACTAAAGTTGGTCTGAATTTTGTCCCAGTAGGGATTTTAGGCTCAAGTAGATGCCTGAAGGGAAATGTAAGAGTGGTGCGTAATGTTAGTGCGTGTATGGAATCACCTGTCCTGTCAGGCATTTAAATAAAAGTAATTCATCCACTTCTCACTAAGAGTGAAAGCATCCTCTGAGCAAAATATCACAATGGCCATGTCTTCCACAATGAGGATTCTTCACTTGACTTTCATTTACATGCAAATGTCTGTTCTTCCTGCAGTCATACTGTAGCACTTGCACAACACTTTACTAGGAAAGTAATATCCATGATTTTGGAAAAAATCAGTCAGTATCAAGTTCTTCAGTACTTCTTAACTGCTCTGAGAATCAGAGAGTATCCTGAGTCAAAAGGGATACACAGAGAGCATTGAGTCCCACTCCTGGCCTTGCACAAGACACCCCAAGAGTCACAGCATGTGCATGAGAGCATTGTCCAAACACTTCCTGACCTCTGTCAGGGCTGATGCTGTGACCATGTCCCTGGGGAGCCTGTTCCAGTGCTCAGCCAACCTCTGGGAAAGAACTTCTCCCTGCTCCCCTGACACAACTTCAGGTATTCCCTCAGGTTCTGTCGCTGGTCACCAGATAGAAGAGATCAGTGCTGCCCCTCCTCTTCCCCTCACAAGGAAGTTGTAACTGCAATGAGGTCTCCCCTCAGTGTCCTCTTCTCCAGGCTGAACAGACCAAGTGACCTCAGCCACTCCTCATACGGCTCCCCCTCAAGGGCCTTCACTATCTTCATGGCCCTCCTTTGGACACTCTCAAATAGTTGAACATCTTTCCTATACCATGGCACCCAAAACTGGCCCCAGCACTCGAGGCCGCCCCAGTGTGGAGCAGAGCGGGACAATCTGCTCCCCTGCCTGGCTGGCAATGTTGTGTCTGATGCCCCCCAGGACATTGGGTGGCCCTCCTGGCCATTTAACTTCTGTTGACCAGAACCTGCAGATCCCTTTCCTCAGACAGCTGCGTTGAGATGTCTAGAATTTCATCCCCTTTTCTGTATTCTCTTGAATCATGGCAGGTTTTAATTTGGCATCAGTGATGAACCTGCCATCTGTATCTCCAGGCTACTCAGATGTAGTATGGTACTCATAGTTTTGGTTTTAGTTACTATAAAGAGACTCTGGGAACAATCAAAACTTCTTAGTGTTTTCCCTCTCCTAGTAACACTGTTAATTGTGACTGCTGTGTTTCTTGGCCTGTTGGAAGGATTCAGACAACCTAACAGTTATCCAATTTCTTTCTGGGTAGAATGGGCCTTCTAGCCAGAGACGAAGATTCAACCCACAGCACCAAAACGTGCGGCTCAATGGATCTCATAAGTCACAAGGTGCCAGTAATGAGGCAGATCAAAATACAAAGAGTGGTTCCAGGTCTGAGCACAGAAGACAGCAACATAACAGCTTTCGATCTAAAAACAAAGGAGCTATGAAAAATCAAGAGCAGTCTACAACTGCAAGGACCACAGAGAATCCAGTGCATTCGGAGAAGTCCCGGCGGAAGCATCACACACCGGACACCGCAGAGCACAGGCCTTTCCAAGGCAGCGCATCACAATGCAATTTATGTCCTGCAAGGATGGAGGTCTCTGCTGATGCCACTGTTCTTTCAGTGCCAGCTGTGACTTTGGTGGCTTAAAATGTCACAGTAATGGCAGGCAGAGAAATTTAATCTCTTCATTTTAGTTCCTTGCTTGAAAAGCTTGTTGGTGAAGAAAATAAGTCAGAACATAGTCTTTTAAATCTTTTGCTGCTTAAAACTTGTTGGTATCCTTATTACTTGCTAATTATCAAAATTAAATCATACTTTCAAGGCTTTCCCCCCAGTATGTTCACGTTTATTTTGTCATGACTGTACGGAATCTTACCAAAGCAGCATTTACTTCGTAGAAATACGAAATCTAGATTGGAAAGATAAATTGATAATTAAATTCTTAATAGCCAAAACCTGTTGTAGATATGTGGTTATACCAGTCAACATTATAATTTCATAGAACAGCCTGTGTTAGAAGGATCCCAGGAAGTCTGTATGCTGTGGTCTGCAGTGAAATCAAATAATCTTGTAGAATTTTTCAGCAAATCTCTATACACCTCTTTCTTTCCGTGCGTGTATACACGTACATGCATGCACACTGTATACACAAGAGAGTATTGTTCTATACAAGAAGAGTTGACAAAGCAGTTCATTTGATTTTAGCTTACTATTCCATAATCTGAGATCTTTAAATTCAAGTATAAATTGTATTAAATGTACTACATATTGGTATTTTTCATGGACAAACTATTTTTATGAGGCTGAGTAAATATGCTCATTTAAGTTTGGAATGTATATAGTAATGGCTATTCAGATGCACAGCCCTGTTCTCCATCCTTATCAGCCACTTTTCTATGACTAGTTGGATTTATTTTTTGCATATGAAAAGTTGCAGGTCTTCTAGACTTGAATTCAAATTATTTTTCTATATTTTTGCTGTAGGAACCATCTGTCCATAACAAGAGCTATGACTAATAAATTACTTAGTCTTTATGTTCTGAGTCTGTATTTCAGAAAACCTGTTTCTTCCAAATAATTAAAATCTTCTTTCTAAAATACTCTGGTGTTTGCTGCTTTGCAGTGCCTAACCTTGTGCTCTTACCTAAATTGTGTTTGCTTAGTTGAACTGGTACCAGTGGGAGGCTTTCAGCTGAGTTTGGACTGGACTGGGCTTTTGCTTCTAATGCCACAGCACACAAAACAACCTTGCCATGAGAGCCACCTCCATCCTGAACACATTTTAAAGTAAGTTACTGTTTAACATAGTGAGGTGCCAGAATCCAGAGCTGGCATCAAGTGCCCTATTGGCCTAAGTGTCAGAATCAGAAAGGTGTAAAAGGTCAGTAAGATTGACCATCTGTCGAGGTCAGTAAGAGACCTTGAGCAGCTTTAGAAGTTTACACCTAGGTGATTGTTTGCTACTGCTTTTTAGCAATTTCCTCTGCCTAATTTCTGTTTGTTGTACTTGCTTAGTACTGACAGGATTACTATTCCTCTGAGGCCCTTGAAAAATAATCTCCAAGGGAAGAGTGAGGTGCATTCCTTAATTTTTATTTCTCTTGATATACATATCCACACGTGGGGCACTGTATATTGGTAAAACCTGATTTTAAATGGCAAGTAACTCATCTTCATCTGGAAGAGTGGTGAAAGAAAAATAAACGTGTAGGTAGACACTGGCTTTCTTAGCATTGCAAGCACTGCTATTACCCTAGTTAATTACCTATCACACTTTTAAGCTGAATGTTTTGGAGTAAATGGAAATGAAATTCCAGAATCTCTGTTGTGCATATCCATCAGATAGGTAGCTTTGCAAAATTTATCTGCTGCCTTACAGTTTCACTGTAACCACACTCTAAGAGATGTAATTACAAATTCCATGCAGATATTTCACAGGAATTTCTTATATTATCCATATGTCAGTTGTGAAATGTGTCTCTTCTTGTCATCCTTCCTAAAAAAAAGAACACCTAACTTACCTGTAATGACATCTATTCCTTCCTTATAGCTTCTACACTTGACTATTGATTATTGCATTATTGAAAGTTACTTTATTCCTTAAGTCAGTTTCTCACAAGCTGCCTTCTGCAGATAAATAAATGAAATTTGTAACTTAAGTCATAACTCAGCACCAGAGGAGCACCTTATGCTCTTCAGTACCAGCCAAGCTTTGATGTACTGGAGGCTCAGTATCTGACAGATCCAGGAGTAACAGGTGAGAGATGGCATTTCTCTTTCCTCTTGTGATGCAAAGACATCTTCCTTGTTAAAGAGCTGTGCATGGGTTTGGTTAGGCTGAGGAGTGGGCTGGTTGTGGGAATACTGCAGTTTTAGCACACCAAGTTTTGTCTAGTATCTGTACTGGTTTGGGAAGGTTATTCCAGTACACATTTTAACCACATTATGTGGCTGTGCTCTGAAACTGTGTCAGAATCTTCATCTTTCATGTCGTGTGTGTATGCTTAGAATTATATCTGCCACTTTCTAGGAGTGTTTTACTGTTCATGGTAGTTACAAGTAGCCGAATGCTCTTGGGCCCATCTTCAACAGAACTCTGTTTTATCTTCCCATTACAGAGACAACCACAAGCAGTTTTCCTTTTAATGTGAGGGACTTGTAGAGGGGCAGTGAGGGAATTTATGGCAGGGCAAGGCTTCCTTTCCAGGCCAGTCCTCTTTTATAAAAAGTCCCCTCAATTAGCAAAGCAAATTCAGCTGTTTGGCCTCACTCAAACAAAAACATGGAATTCCCACTGCACTTCGTGCTCTTCCAGAAGTGGAAAAACACCTTAAAGGGGCAGTATTTTAATCTGTTTATCTTTTGTGTAAGATTAAATTCAGAGTACGGGCAGAACCCAGCAAAATAAAGATCCAAATACACAGCTGGAAAACTAAAAAGTGAAGGTAACTTTATACAAGTCAAGCTTTTTGGAAAACTTATATTAGTTAACCATGGGGGGGGGGGGGGGGGGGGGGGATAAAAACCCCAATACTTAACGTGCTTGAAAATGTCCCCTTGAAAAAAAATTGATGATTTTGGAATTGAAGTAACTTGCTGAACGTGGTCTTTTCTGAACATGATCTCTTCTATAACGATTTACAATTTTACAGAGATTCAAAGTAAACCATTGTCAAACCACTTGATAGTGCATCTAGTTCCAGTCACCACGAAAACTGTTCAATATCACTCTTAGCAGTTAATAGAAACTGAACAAGATTCTATGAGATAAAAAACATGCTGAAAGTGCCTGCTTAGGTAAGTTAAAAGACCATGTTTACACCCCATCCAATTAAGTAAACTCAAGCCTTCTTTCTTTACCTCTTCACCACCTTCTCATTTCATCTGCTGAAGTTCAAGGGGGTTATTTTTTATTCTTTTGACCACAAGCTGGTAGGTCCAGGACAAAGAGAAGACTCATTAATGCTGCTGTAATGCAAATGACACAAATGCCACTCGAAAAATACTGTGCTACAAAATAATTAAGTAAACACTGAGGTAGTACAAACTCATAAACTCCTGTAGGATTATTCTCAAAGTTTTTTCTTGTATGTCTTTACAGAAGCTTTCTAAATTCAAAACTTGAAAGAAATCAGCCTTGGAAAGCATCGTAAAAAGATTTTAAGGTGCATGGTAAAGTGCTCGGGTGTTGAATAAATAGTGAAGTAGAACTCACACAGAAGTATTAAAAACTGCTTTTCAGTCATTATTATGAAATACAAATTTCACAAACTCAGTCTCAAAGATTAATTACATGTTCAAAGAATAGTTGATTACGTTACGTTAGTATCTTTCCATTTCTGCTTTGTGCTTCGTTCACTGAAACTTTTTTTTGCTGAGATAGGAAGAGCCTTGGGATTGTTGATCTTCAGGTTTATTTTTAAAGAAAAAACACTAGCTTAAATACTCCAAAGGTCAGCTGGTCTTCCATATACACACCAACAGCAGAAATTATAGTCCTCTACACCTTTATAGTGCCTACTGCTCATGGCAAAATGTCTCCTTAAAAGTATGTTAGTACATGAAAAATTGGTTTTTTTCACTTGTGCAAATTATGTTTCAAGTCCTTATGGCTGGGAGAAAAGCCTGAAAATGTGATGGCTTTAAATGGTCTAGCAAATAAAACATTTAAAGAACCCTTCTGTAATTCTAATAGTCTCAGGAATTTTAAGAACCTGCATTTTGGCAATGTTCTCAGTGTTTAGAGGCAGCTGTATTTACTGTGCTGGAGAAGCAAAAGCAGTCATAAAACCAGCAAAAAACTCTAGCACCCAACTGTAAGCAAGGGTACAAAACAAAGCCAGGTTTTGTTCACTGATGTAAACAACTAAAAGGGCTCTTGAAAATCAACGATCCAAACTTGCCTTTCCTCTGCTGACAAAACATACAGCAGCTCTTTGTTTCAGTATCATTACTCAGCATTTGCCCCGGTACAAGAATGTCTCCTCCAGCCTGCACGGGGGAAGAGGGGAGACTTTCCCCTCCACCCACAGCACTCCAACCTCAACTTCTGTGCTGTGCTGCCTGCAAGTTGAGGTTGTCCCCTCCTGATCTGAAAGGACCTGCAGAAGGACACGGAAAGCCAGGTGTAACTCAGACCCTGCAGCCCCAGAAAAGCCAGCCCCAGCGGTGGGACACAACAGGCCACGGCTGCAGCAGCCTCGCCCCAGTGCAGATCACACGTGTGTCTGTTCATGTGTGTCTCTGGAAAAGCAGCCTTGCTACTCACACAGCACACCTCTTCCCTTCCTGTATTTCTGAATTGTCTCTCTGTGTACAACCACAGGTGATCCCTTTCATTGATGCTAATAACAAAAATGGTGATTTACCCTCACCAGAAGTGACAGTGCATTCAACTTCGGGTGTCTCTGCAGCACTATGTTGCACGCACTATGTGGCAAACTTGTATCTAACAAAAGCTACTTATTTTTATCTATTTTCCCACAAATTGAGGTTCACTGTAGTTAATGTTAACTGTAGTTAAAGTTGATAAAGACGTGTTCTTTTATGCTGTGCAAGTATTCACTTTAAGGTACAGCCCGACAGAAGTACAAATGGGAGTTACCAGAATGTTAAACTGCATGTGCTCTGTGCTCGAGCGATTTCTTTAATTCATTTTTCCTCCTCCCTTCCCAACATTTAAAAAATACCTAGAAATAAAGCAGAAAACGCACTTCAGTGCTCACTTAAAACAATTTCTTTCTGTGCTTTTCATTATCTTTTTCATCACAATTTTCTATGTAATCTTTGAATAAAGGATCACATAAGATGATGACCTCTTCTTTGACCATATAATGCAGGGCTGTCCAGTCCATCTAAGTCAAACGTTATCCATCCACTTTATCATCCTTAAACACAACACTTTCTGCTAATACAGCTGGGTCTTTCTTTTTCAGTACTGCAGAAGTAGTAGGAATTTCAACAGCAGCACTGTCCTGTTTACTTGTTTTCCTGGATGCAGAAGGTGGCTGAGATGGTGTCACAAGAAAAAGCGGAGTCCTTTTCAGCTTCACTACACGGTTGTTCACAGGCTTCTTACTTCCGGCAGCTTGGAATGTCATTTGGCTCAGTGTCTCACTGCCAGCAGTCTGCCTTTCACGGGGAGCCTGGGACTTGCTGGGCACTGATGTGCATGTTGTGGATGTGGTTTCAGAAGCTTCTTTGTGCAGCATCAAACTTTCACTATGGGGTCGTTTAAGAACTGCTGTAGAATGTGCAGCATTGCAAGCAGCTACCTTTAATGAACATGAATTCTTGACTTTTATGTCAGTACTTGTTGAGGGACCTGAGAATCTAATTGGCTTGGGACCCACTTTACGTGGTAAACAGCCTTCCTCTTCAGTATAGTCAATTAATCGTCTGTAAAACAACTTCAGTTAAAAAATGAACTATATCTATAAATTGTTATTTTTATAACATTACAGTAGGGACCATCTGCAACAGCTGTCCACATGAAGGTTTAAATGATACTGTAACAAGTATAAATTATAGTTCCCAACAGTTCCTTGCTACAGTCAGGATTGCCTTTTGTGCACAGAACCACCCATCTCTTGTGCCTCTCTAAGAGGACACACTAAAAACTGTAGCAGTGAAGTGGCTGTAGGCTGGCTCAGGTACCTTGCAGTGGCACCTGCAAAAGGCTGCTTTTAGGCAATGTGCTGAGAATGGAGGTGTAATCAAAAATATCACCATAAAACTGCAGAGAGGAAGTTCTAGAAATTCCTTCTAAAAAGAAGACATCTCACAGATGTGAAAATCAGTTAACCTTTTAAAGTTTTCACTTAAATTCTGGTTTAGCAGTCCATTTAGCCAATACTGCTGTCTAGTTTTTGAAGTTACTCCTTGGCAGGCTGCTGAGAAATCTCAGCAGCCTAAAAAAAATGTAATTTGTTTCTAGTGAGTTCAGTTGTGCAACGAAGCTCAGACATTTTATTAAAATGTAAATTAAAAAAAACCAGAAAGCTCAATATGCATAGATATTTAAGGAACCTGAAATTACAGAGGGGAAAAAAAAAAGACTGCACTGTATTTGTGCTTAAATTTAAGTCATCTATGCTAATCAGCATACCTTTTATAAACTGGAGGCATATGATGCAAACTGCCTCTCAGAGGGTGTTCTTCCAGAGTCCAACATTCAATCATCTCCTGGGGCACTCTCCAGTAGCTGACACCTGCATATCAAAGCGGCATTGTATTGATGAGCTGGGAGAACACAGCCATGCATGTTTACACCTGACTAAATACATGAATACATGTATTTTATTATGCAGAATTTCAGCTCTGAACCTGCTGACATGAACACTGCTTACAGCCAGCATGCTTCATTCCTGTCAACTCATGTCCCCCCTCTGAACATCCTGTAAAACATTCCCCCCTGCAAACAGCCACTACTATTTTACAATAGTAAAATTATTTTACAGTATTTCAGTATTTTACAATACTATTTTACAATGTTATGAATGAAAGTTTATGCAGAGTTTTTATTTTACTCAACTGGCAAATATTTTTCTTATTTTTATGTTAAAACGTAGTAATACTGAAATAAAAAATTATTACCTCTCCCTTCCCAGGCATCGAAAGCATCCATCATCTTTTTCAGCTCAGCTACTGAGTAATAGCTCCAGATGTATTGGATGTTATTTCCAGCTTCTCTAGAAATATTGTTGTAAAGGTAACAGTTATGTGATTAGTTAGCTAAGTCCTTAAAAATGTACCACTGGTGAAATATATCATTCTTTTTACCAAATTTTAACTATAAGGACTTAGCAGTAAATGTTTTATAAAGCAGAAGGGAAAATGTTACTCTGATTTTTTTTAATTCAAATAAGAGGTTGTAATCCTCCTGTGAATGCCTATTGCTAAAAATGGATATTCATGAAAGAATAGATGTTCATAGAAGAATAATTACAGAATTAATTATGTAAAACCTATTTTTCTAGAATACACAGTAGGAGAACCAATACCTGATTGTATTACATTTCCAAACACTCTTGGAATAAATATTAATGTTCCCAGCCTAAATTTAGGAAGATATACATCCTAATTATAAAGATGATGAAGTTTCAAGAGCTCTATCTTAATCAAAAGATGCACAGTGAAGTTCACTTCTGACACTGCACTGTGAGAGTGACAAAGAGAAAGACCAATTGCTTCCAGCTGTAAGTACGGGTCTACCAATAACTTCCAATTACTGCCATGTAAATACATTAATAGTGTAGTACAGCTGTACACGTTCTTTAAAGAATTAAAACCATTTCCTTTCATCTTTGGTTCTCGGTGTTCAGTTGTCTTACAAGAGCGCACAAAAGAATTGCATGAATCACAACCAACTTTGCAAATATTTCTGGGGGGGTTTCTGTAAGGGGATTTATTCACAGTATTTAGTGTAAATATTAGAAAGTAATTTTTAATTGTTGAGACATTTTAAAAATACTAAGTCAAACAGAATAAGAACTTAAAACAACTGCATGCTAACCACGTTGTGTGTACTCTCTCAAATTCTTGACCTCCAGGCTTAGTTTTTCTCTTACTTGTTTAATGTGACCATTCTATTATCCAGCTGCTTTGAGAGCTGGAAAGATTCCTTCCACAGATTTATAGTACAAAACTGCTGCATTATGCTACATATAATAATAATTAGGCATAATTATAATATGTATTTATTCTCACTTCACAGTGCTTTCATGGTTGACAGTCACCTTACCTTTTGTACATGCTTTTACTATGAATTTTCATTCCTAGTGCCTTATTAATTCCATCAGTCCCATCAGCTCTTGTGGCATACACACCAATAATTTTACTTTCACAGCTTGCTCCAGAAGTGTTGAGATAGTGCAGGACCCAAACTGTAGGCTTGGTACAAACTAAATGGTAAGAATCACAGAAATCCAACAAAGCCTGGAAAAAACATAAAATGTATGGAATATTAAAAAGAATATAGCATGTTTAGCTGAATAAGCTTTCATATTTAAGTTTTCTTAACTGTACTAGTGAGCTCTTTTAAGTAAATCAAGGAGGTATTTTTTCTAGAATAATGTCTGCAGGTATTTCTTATCTGTTGTTACCAGAGAATGTTGTGAAACTTAAGAGGTTCACAGAAAGGCAACAATAATAGTTAAAGGCAAGGCAACTCCTTAACATGCAGAGAAACTGAAAGGCCTGGAATTGTTTTACACCTTTCAAAAGGAAATGAGTAAGGGAGAATGTGAAATACAGAGAAAAATAACTTGCTAAGAGAACATAGACGACTGTCAGGAATAACACAGCCAGAGCTGGTAAACATGAGTTAATTTCCTACCAGTTAATTAGAATTAGCTTTTAAGTTACAATACTCTAAAACCTTAGGATTTTAAATAATACACTAATTTTTTTTTCTCCTTTCTCATTCTAAAAAAATGTCAAAATATATTTTGTCTTACAAGTTTTAGGAAGAATTTGTAGAACTGAAAAAGAAACCCCAACCCAAACACCTTGAAGGGATCAAATCTAATTTCAAGTAAAATTTGAAACCAAATAGGAACCTAAATGTCCTTCCTACTACACAAGTTCTACAGCAGACTTGCATGTACAACACTCACATTTAAACTGTTGCTGTATTGCAATGATGGTAAAAGCTAGTGTCCTTAGCTATACCGACTGCATTATCAACTCTAGGATTTCTTAACCTAAAACTCTGAATTTACTCATGATTTAGTGTGGTCACTAAGGAGCGCTAATTTGGACATTCTATAGCTTTAGTGTCTGGTGCTAATGAATGGCATGGGTTAGAGAGTTCAGCATCAAGAATGTTAAGAAATGTCAAGACCTTTTTAAGCTCTGTATTGGACCTTGAAGAATATGTCTCCATTTCATTGGCCAAGTGATCAGACAGAGTGTATGGATAAGGGATTCCAAAATAATCTGCTTCCTCCTGCAGTGCAGTTCGAACTTGTTCATCTCCAGGAATCTGAACTTCTCCATGAAGATAATCCAAAAGATACTTAAACAGGTTCCCATCTCGATCAATTAGACATGCTCCTGAAAACATAAAATTATTTAAAAGTGTTTAAACTTGCTTGTTTCCAGCAAGTGAAGGCAAATGTGTCACATTCTACCAAATCATCAAGTAGAGCCTTTTGTACAAAACTTCTGTACTGTTTTTAGTTAGGAGGAGTAAGTATACTGTCTCTACTCTTTTAAAATTATATTTTGTTTCCCTGGAATATTTGTTATTTGAAGATAAAATTCTTAGTGCAGTAAACATTTCTTTGGAATTTCAGTGAAATCACTAATCTGCATAGGACCATAGCAACATACAGCCTCAGCTGTGCTGCACTCTGCTTAAAATGCTAAAATCTAATTCTAGATGCATTTCTAATTCTAACTGCAGGAGCATCTTTACTCACTATTGCAGGGATCTTTTCAATTTTGCTTCTAGACCATTCAAAAGAGTTAAAATGAGCATCAGTTCCAGTACACATCTAGTCAAACCTTCCTTGAATATTGCTCAATTTTTACTGTATTTGTTACTTTTTCTCTCCTTTGCCTGAAGGGCTCAACCAACCAAACCATACAAGTACAACAGGCTGTTCACTGCAACTGTGAAAGATGGTAGCAAAGACCTGCTATGTTATGCAAAGTCCTTATGTTAAACATTTCAGGTATTTTAAACAGTCTAATGTGTGCAACAAGGAATTACTATTGTTCATCCATCGAGTCTTTTAACTGGACCTACTTTGGCAGGATTTCTAATTCACAAGTGTGAAATTTGACCCATGAATAGTTTTATTCAAACTTTTATATCAAGCCATGGTGGTGAAAAATGCAGTCTTTACTGGGTAATGGAAGTATTCTGAAACAATGATTAGACCCAAATCTCCTTATGTAATGAACCTAGGGAATGAGATGCCTCTGGATAATATAAGGGTTCACAAACAGTATCCAAGATAAATGCCACATACACTGCCAACTTCAATTTTATCTATTTTCATATTGTTACTGAAGAAGTACATTCCAAAGCCACAGCTTGGATTGGAACAAGGCAGGGGTAAGCACTGTACGAATGTGCGTGTTTGTGGAATTCAGATGAACTACCTGTGCCTATAAAGTCACGCATGCAGAATTGTTTTACATCCTGGAATTAGAAGCCAGCTGATGCTCAGCAGACTGCGAAAAGAGACATACTATAAAATGCATAAATATATATAAAAGCATGTATTTGCCAGAGAGTTCCATGATCAGAACGTGATATTTACAGCTTCAACGTATTTACCCGACTCATCCACTTGTAGAGGAAAGCGTCCGCTAAACATGGAAGCCAGCATGGAATCCTTGAAGCGGCACAGAGACTCGCGCCTGGCTGTGTATACACAGCCCCGCACATTCAGTCGTACAATATCCGGGACATCTTCAACCTTGCCCTCTTCCATTGCATTTGCCAATGATGATGTTCATTACAAGCTATTTGAACCAAAAACAGATACAAACAGAAGTCAAACTAATGCCAAGTACAGATCTAACGCATCACATACAAGACCTAAGCAATAGCTCTGCTCTTGCATGTCTGTCACACGCTACCGCTTTCAAAACAGTTCTGGAGACCTACTAGTGCAGACAGCCACATATTCTGCACCTTTACTGTAAAAAACTATGGCGTTTTACTTTGCTGGGAAACACAAATCTTATTCTTTCGAGACAAATGGGCAAACAGAGTTATGTGGTCAGCATGTGCGACCAGAGCTCTGGACGGACATCCTGGGAAATCCTGAGTACAGTTCACAGCACTAAAAATGCAGCTATTTTTGTACCAGTGACAGCGTGGCTTCTTTAGAAACCGATCTTTAACAAGGGCTGCTTTAACTTCCTGGGCCGCTCGCTCGCTCCCTCCCTCCCTCCCTCCCTCCCTCGGGGCGCTGCTCCGCAAAGAGCGGTAGGCGCAGCGCGCTCTCCCTCCGGAGCCAGCCGGGGCAGCGCTCAGGGCCCGGCCGGGCGGGTGCCCCGCGGGTGNNGGCTCGGCTGCCGCTGCTCCCCGGCGCTGCCCGCAGGGGCTCCCTCAGGCACGGCTGCGGTGCCTGCGCCCTCCGAAGCGTGGCTGACCCGCCTGCAGTCGGCTGCTCTGTAAGGCACAAACCGTGGTGATAATTGTGTGTTGTTTTGTTTTGTTTTTAGTTACGAGTACGGCTTTACTCAGAGTGGGTTTGATTCTATTGCTGTTTCTGTAGTCTCAGTGGTCAGAATCATAGAATGGTTTGGCTTGGAAAGGGACCTTGAAGATCATCGACTTCCAACCCCCTGCCTTGAACACTGATGGGGCATCCACAGCTTCTTTGGGCAACCTGTTCCAGTGCCTCACCACCCTCACAGTAAAGAACATTTTTTTTCCTAATAGTTAATCCAAGCCTGTTCTCTTTCAATGTGAACTAATTTCCTCTTGTCCTGGCAATACATGCTCTTGTAAATACTCTTGCCCATCTTTCTATAAGTTCTTTAAGGTAGTGGAAGGCTGCAAATAGGTCACCCTGGTAGGTTCTCTTTTCCAGATTGAACAATCCCAATTCTCTCAGCCTTCCCTCAAAGGAGAGATGCTCCATCCCTCAACTTGGTGGCCTCCTCCGGACTCACTGCACCAGGTGCCTGTCCCTCCTGTGCTGGGGCCCGCAGAGCTGGCTGCAGTGTGCCAGGTGGGATCTCAGAGCGGAGCAGAGGGGCAGAGTCCCCTGCCTTGCCCTGCTGCCCACGGGGCTTTGGATGCAGCCCAGGACACGTTTGGCTTTCTGGGCTGTGAGTGCCCACTGCTGGGTCATGTCCAGCCTCTCCTCCACCAGCTCCCCCCAGGTCCTCGGCAGGACTGCTCTGGATCTGAGAGCAGCTTGAGCTGCTGACGTGGTGGTGTTGGCTTGATGGTAGATGATCTTGAGGTTCTCTTCCAACCTTGATGATTCTGTGATTCTGTGATTCTGTAATGCAGGCAAGATGCTTCACCCTTAGTTATTCCAAAAAGACATTCAGAAAGTGTCCTGTTAAATTCCGTGTCTGACATAGAGTTGTGTGGTCATCAAAATGCATGCGTAAACAATAGAAAGGTAAAGAAAATAGGTTCTTGTTGTGCTCTTGTCTCAGCCTCGTTACACAAAGTTTACATGCATGAAAAATATTTCTAAAATGCAACTGCATTTTCTAAAAAAAATAAAATTTACAACATTATGTCTAGTTCCCACTTAATTCTCCTTTATTTGCTTACAAAGTTTGGTTTTGTGCCATAACATACAGTAAGAAACTATCCTTGTGGATACAATTGCCAAGTAACAAGGAGTTGTGTACAAAAGTTAACAGTGCCAAACTCTGGATTTCTGCAGACTTTCTGGAAGGTATGAGCTGGTTTAGAATATATAATATGCAATGTATTATATAAAATATGTAATATTTTATATATCATATTTACTTATAATGAGATAACTAAATCCAAAGTGTTAACAGTGTATTTTAATTGCTACCTGAAGTCCAGTAAAAATCCACTTACTTAACTGTACACTGCACATATAAGAAATGTGCCTATATTGTATTTAAATAGTTTACTCAGTTATATCTGCAATTCCTATTGATTTTCGTCTTGTATCATCCTAGTTTTTTACTCATAATTTCCTTTTGGAGGTGTTCTGTCACCAATTTAGGGTATTTAAAACTTCAGCCAGAGGCTCACTTGCTAAAGGGTCAAATCAAATGATGTGTAACACATCATAACACAGCTGCAGTTCCAACTGTGTCGCTTGCTTTATTCTGGTCTGTTGCTACATTTTTATTTTTGAGAATACCTAAACATTCATAGGCTACAGTGGTTTTGGTTAATATTTAGGACCATAAACTTGTAATTCAGATTTCCCTTCAGTCAGGTGAAGAACATTAAAGGAAAGAGCTGTATAAATCACATAAATCATCATCTGGTCCTAGTAGGGAGATAATAAATTCTCTTTGAAATTGTGTAACTGCAAGTGATCACTTACTACTTAAAACTCACTTCTTTTTATCTTTATGCAGATTTGCATTAGCATGGCAGTTCAAGCCAATAAAGTAAACACGTTTCATTTTTCTTAGCATCTAATCATGCACCAGTTGCAGCAAAGAGAGGGAATGGCATGCCAAGCACCATGGCTGTCCTGTGCTCCCTGGGCAGTTCTCAGCCAAGAGTGTACCCAGAAGCCAGGTCTCTGATGCTTAATATCTAATGGATTAACACAAGTTACATATCACTGAATGCAATACAGGCTGATAATTCATGGATGTTGGATATACTGTAAAACACGTGAAAATAAGTATAATTGTTTTTGTGGAATAATGGTATCTAGTTTAACTGTATCTTTTGTAAGGATATGTTTTTCCTTACTCACTGGGAATTGTTCATGCATAGCAATTGCAGCTGAAAGGTGGTCATTGTCAAATGTTATAGTGTAAGTCCAAACTCCAGCCTTTCTCACTCTAAAACATTCACTTAATGAAGCTGCAGCTTTCCATGCTTCTCTTCACCTTTAAGCTTACTAATTTCAGTCAAATTTGACAGAGAGGAAGAGGCATTAAGAAATGGATTTTTCATTAAGCTTGTGCAGGAAGGGGTATGATTAGAGGAAGGCAGGTTCTTAATACTATAATTTCAGGAAAAGCTATAGCATGATCTTGGGTCTTGTTGGACATCAGAAAATCCACAGAAGGAAAAGCTGTTCTACATCTACATCTACCCACCAGAACCTCAACCAAGATACTTCTCAGACATGAATGTGTAGGTATCTAGTAAGGTACAAATTCAGTTCCCACATGATTAGAGCTTTCACAACAGTCTGTGTGTTTTTCCCTCACTAACTTTCACTTCTATTCAGTTTAAAGACCAGTCATGTGATCCCAAGTGACTGAAACCCATAATTCTGCTCTTAATATACATTTAAGATATATAGGCTGTGAAAGTTGGCAGTGCTTAAAGTTCTTCCCCACTGTGAGTAGCTGGCAATTAACTGCAGATTTTTACATGTGAAGTGTTACAGTGTGGGAGTTCCTGAGTGAAGTGTGTACGAAAGTATGACCATGGGTGGAAATGCAATACCGCACGTTTTATTTTAAATTTATTGCCCGCAATAGTCACATAAACACTAAATGGAAGCAAAGCGATGATTGCCTCTTCAAGACTTGAGGTCATTGTGGAATTGGAGGAAATGAAAACTCGTTGTATCGGGAGGAAAACACTGCCTTGTGGAAAGGAGAAGGAGGTAAGTTTTATTTGATTGGTTTTCTGTTTTTAAAGTTATGTAAGGTTATTTGCTCTCTTATTTGGCCAGAGTTTTATAGTGGCTACAGTCACTTCCAAGTAAGGGAAAATGTACCAAAGGTATATGACGTGTGGTGGATCAAAGCTATATTTTAAGGGTTTTGCATAGGAGCATGGGATTTTGCAACTTCAGGGCCACACTGAGAAACTGTGTCATACATCATTCACTAAAAAAGGTACAAGAGAGGGACTCTCCATATGCTCTTTAGAGCAGATTATGAAATTAGTAAGTTCATGAAGATCCATTTTCACATAATGCTACTGATATTTCACGTGTGATTCCTTTGACTTACTTTATGGCATATTGTAATGTTAGCACACAGCAGGTCAAGGTTTTTGTGACAATTACTGCATTACAGAAACCGATGCTGTTTTTTATTTCAACCTTCTGCATCTCTGTAAATCTTCAAATAAAACATTAACTCTGCTTACTCTAAAATTACCAATTCCTGGATCAAATTTCGCAATTAATGTCCACTTGGCTAATGGTATAACTGGGCATACATAGCCGGTGAAAGAGAATGTGTGTGAAGAGAGTGGTAAAGAGAAAGGGCTTTTGGACTTAGATTTTGGGGGAAAGCATTTAATTAGACTGAAGCACTTCCATGCAATTCAGCGTCCTAATAATACCTGAACCATATTAAAACTGGGCTTGCTCAAATTCTGTTGTTAGAGACTTCCTGCCCTTGCAAGTCTGTAGGTATGCAGGCAGCATATAAACCACGAGGCTGTAAGTTTATCACTGTTGTCTTCCTAACTGCCCTGATGCCTGTTTATTCATTGTTTGTTATCCCATTTATTACTAATAGCTCAAAATCAGCCAGAAAGAAATGTAACTTGCCACTGAGAGGGAATTACGTGTTTTTCTCCCTTCAACCTAAAGAAAATCTTTGAACTGAAAGCCAAACACCTCAAACTCTTCCTAAAAATCTCTAAGTGGAGTATCTGGAGTTTTCTACTCCCTTCCTCACAGTGCACTGAGATTGATGCTAAGCGTTCATGCCCTTATATTTTTTTTCTAAATTTAATTGTATGTTTTTAATGGTTGGTATTTAAAATGGTTTTCAAAGGTATGTAGCTGAAAAGTTACAGACACGCCACTCCTTTTTAAACACGATTAGTTCACTACAGAGCCAGAACCGTGGATTACCGGTTAATGACTTCTGCGTATCCCACTTCTGAAACGTCCTTGACCGAATGCAAGAGCACAGGTGAACTGTTTTAACGTGGGAAATTCCGCACGTATGTGACCTCTACAGCGCCTTTCCTGTTTTATCAGCGATGCATCAAACGCGCGGCTATCGGCCGTGGCTATCGGCCGTGGCTGTCGGCACGGCACGGCACGGCACNCTGGGGGCGGGCGGAGCCTCGCCGGGGCCTTGGGTGGGGACCGCGCCCTTCCGCACCGCTGCTGCCCGGCCGGTCTCTGACTTTCTTCTCTCTCTCTTTCGGGTTAACTTTACAGCGTTCGTCATGCGGTTTATTTAAATGTGTAGATTTAAAATCTGTCCTGACAAAACACAAGCTGGTCCTGGTGGTATTATAAAGTGATAGGACCTTGGGGGTTTCCTCTTTTATGTGTAAACTCGGATAGTTAACTCGAGGGAATAGACAAATTAAAAAATCCGTGATCCTTTCAGGTTTCATGGTTTGCTAGTTAAGTATTTTGCCTCTCTGTGTTAATGTCTCAATGTGTTGATTAATTCATTAATCTGTTTTGATTAACTGAAGAAAGGTAAAGACTGAAGCAATGTTTCCAACTTCAAACACAGAAATCTTCATAAGGCATAATAAGCTCAATTTTAACAAGTGTCAGAAAGATCATTTATTAATTTGGACGTTCCACTTGACAGTGTACAGGTTCATTTTGAGAATGGATAAAGGTGCAACTGCTAAATCATCGTCTGCCGTGGTCACCTCAAATGCTGCTAAAGGACGTATGAAGAAGAGGGATGGAGCATTACAAGCTGCAAAATGGAATGCTTCTTTAGCTTCTAAAATCAAAACTAAATTAATAAGTAAGTCCTGTTAAAACTGAAGCCATATACTGTACTTAGTATGTATGGCTTCAAAAGGAATAGTAATTGTATTTAACGTGATTTGCTGAAATTCTGCCTGTTAAAAACATTCTGTAACAGGTGTAGGTAGGTTTTCATTAAGACAGTGGAAGGTATATGTTCATATATATAAGGCTTTTTTCTTTATGTTGTCAAAACTCACATTATCACAGTCTTTGAAAGTTTTAATTTGTAATTTTTTTTTTAATTTGTAAACATTTTTATGCCTGTGAAACTATCAATATTTAAATGTTTTCTTTGTAAAATAACCTTATTTTTAAAAATCCAAACTAGAGCAGAATCTATGCATGAAGTAAACTTGAAACAGACGGAATAGTCATCAGAGTGACAGCCACATAAACAGTTTTATATTGGAAACTGTTAGGCTTTGCTGCTGTTGCACCAGAACCTACAAATAAAAATGTTGTCATATAGTGATAGTTCACACAGAGAGGGCCTGGAATTGAAGCTGTCAAAAATAATATTATTTTGTCTTCCTTAGATAACTCATCTATGTTTAAAGTATCTTTACAACAAAATAACAAAGCATTAGCTGTGGCTTTGAGTGTTGAAAAAGAAAATTCTCGCAAGCTAAAGAATGAGAAGATTTTTCTTCAGAAGGAAGTAGAAAAACTCCAGCTTCATAATATCTCGCTTCGTCAAAAACTAACCTGTTTGGTATGCTGCAAATCATATCATTTAAACTTAGACAGCTAAACTAAGCTTTTATCTTTTTTTTTAACTAAATTACTTCTTAAAGTGGTGGCTTAAAATACATATCTCAGATTTGTGAAGTCATATCACCTACAGTATAGTATTTACGTTTGATTTTTCTTTCATAGCTTTTTTTGAACTGTTTTGTCTATCAGTGTGTATATCTATAGCTATTTTAGTCCCAGGTTCACCCTTATATTTATAGGTATTGAGATGAGTTTGTGCTCAATTAAGTCTAAAAAAATTGCAGCATAGATTCACCTTTTATATCTTGTCTCTTCTTGCATCAGACGCCACTTAAAATGCATTTTTCTCTTATATGCAGAATAAAACTCTTATTGGAATAGATGCATTTTTGAATGAAAACCTCTTAACTGCAATAGAAATAAGCAGTCCTTCTGAGGTAAGATGTTTTTTGAACTTTACCGTGTTGAACTCATCTTCCAGGATAAGATTTTCAAAGCATCAAATTGAGTGCAATATTAAAATAATACTTGAGTTGTAAAAGATTTACCCCAATTCCTTAAAATTTTGGGTTAAACCAGTATAGTAAAATAGATCACATTTTACTGTACTGAAAACTAGGATTTAATCTGGTTTCCTGAGTATCTAGAAGTTAAATATCAGTTAGTCTGAAAGAAGAATCATGTGGTTAAAAAGAAAAGCTTAGTACTTCAGTATGTAGTGAGTAAGCTACCTGCCTCCCTTGCTTCGGGCTGCAATAAATACATTACATGTGGAAACTTAACCAGAAAACATAGTTCATGTTAGTCTTTGTGTCATGGAAAAAATATAATTAATTTTTTAAAAAGGACAATACTGTGTTGTCTGTTCTAAACTGTTGCTCTGAGCTTCTGTATGTATAATGCAGTTTGCATGAGTTATAGTTACATTAGAAAGCCTGTACATTCCTTTGGGATGCAAGTAACTTACGGATTTTAATGAAAATTGTTACACAATGTTTTGCTTTAAAATTTTTCTATGTGTTTGAATATCATGTGCCTTCCATCAGTACATGTATTTTTTTCCCATTGGTTTTTGTGGGTTTTTTTTTCCCATGTGGATATTTCCAATACTCAAAACATAAGAGAATATTTAATTATTTGTACTTCCCTGCTGTTCTCCTTTTGAAAGGATCTTCAGAGTTCCTTTCCTCTATCAGCTGGCCCCAGTAGCCCTGCTGGTGACAAGTTCAGGAGTGCACGTCAGTCAGCTCGGTAGGTGGTTGTAACAAATGCCGAAGGTGGTTGGTGTTTGTGGCTTTCTCTTAGAGCTAATCTTTGTATATTGTCCCAGGTATTTTTGAGAATAATTTCCTGTTTAATTCAGAAATTACCTGTTTGCAACTTGGAACTGAGAGAGATGAGTGGTAGACAAAAGTTGTGTTTGAATAACTTGCCGTTTGTTTCACGTGATCTCACCAGCCCAAAGCAGGATTCTGTATCATCAAACACACATTTGCCCCAAGACAGAACCCAATATCATACTTGAGTTCTTGTTTTCTGCTGCTATACATTATTAAGGCAACATTTTAAACAATTGAATGTCATGATAGAAAATATAATAAAAATCTTCACAGTAAAATTTCCTCTTTTCAGATCTGTAGAATTGCCATCGAAGCTTCCTTTCATTGCAACAGCTAATGTAAACCAGCAAGGCAGCCCTTCTCTGGCTGAAACATCAAGTTCTTTCAAGTGTACCACTAATTTGACAGAGGAAATGCATTCAGATCAAGTCAAGTTTGCATCACCCTTGCCTTCTGGTACAAATAATCAAAAGTTAATTGAAACAGAACCAATGGTTGACAAGAATAGATTTTTGAAAGGTATGGTGTATTTCTGTATAAGTGATTTATTTTTCAAGTGCTCTGAGAATTAGTATTTAGTAGTTCATTACATTATGTGCAATACAGAAGGTATAGTAAGATTCCCAAACTGTAATAAACTAATGAGAAATAAATGTTCACCCATAAGTACAGGTGTCCTGACAATCATTTATAGACAATGTTCACTGAAATTACATAGCTAAGATAACCAAATAATAGCTGAAGTAGTTATAGAAAAATAGAGTTTTATTTATGTCCAACTTCAGAAGTCCAACTTAGTAAATTATGAAATTAGCTTCAGTTTACTAAATTTTAAAGGACCAACCATAGCATGTGTGTATTCAGTAAAAAAAAAAAGTG
>WEIT01024149.1:2340-37471 GCA_013389985.1 Dryoscopus gambensis
ATTCCCTTCAGTGCTTTGACTTATTTCAGTCTTGTGTGTGAAACTGCAGCTTCTTGGAGTCTGGTTTGAGTGAGGAAAACTGTTGGACACTTCCCAATCATTAAATAGTGCAGCTTTCCTCTTCTCCAGTCTTGTTGCTTAAATCAAGCAAAGACTTTTGGGAGAGGTAGCAGGGGTGCTATTTTTCCTCTCCGCAAAGGTATGTAAGAGAATATTTTGTTGAAGTTGCCGACAGCTGCTTTGGTCTCTGAGGTGCCCCTAAAATGCTACAAGACTTTCCAGCTACAATTTTATCCGTAAGACCCATAGAAATTTTTATATTAATAATCCTAATTCCAAACTATTTTTAGACAAAAACGAGAATATACCTTAAGAGAATTTACTAGCCCTAGCACTGGATAGTTCCGTTACTGAGTATGGCTCCAGTCACAAAATACTTCTGTAAATACAACCTCAAGTTTATTTGACAAATAGGTTTGTCACAAACAAATGTGCATGACACTCTTCCCAGATAAAAAGAAGAGTTTTCTTGTGCCTCATTTTAACACAAATTTGTTGATGTATTTACAGTGGGACAGTATTCAGGATCTACTGGGGCACCCTGTAGAGAAGCCAGTGGTACTTCACAGGTAAAAATCTCTCTTTATTTTGCTTGGCAAGGATTGGGCTGAAAACAGAGGATGAGGAAGAGTCTTTATGGCACTAGTTACTTTCGTACTGCTTTGCTAGTTAAAGTTTCAGGGTTTTTTGGCCACTAAATAGATGAGATAGCATAGCAGCTCTGACAGCAGCTGAGTGAAAGCATTTCCAAAATTCCCTGAACTGCAAAATCCAGAGAAGAGTGAACAGTGCCTAAAAAAAGTCTTTCTTGATGAGTAATAAATAGAGTTTTTATACTTTTTATATGCATTTCAATAACATGCCATTATACAGCACAGTATATATGTATATGATAATATATATAACAGCAGTCTGTCTGAAAAAGCTTGTCCTTTATGAACATAAATGGTTCTACAGTTCCTTTAGGCTGACTGAAGATAGAATAGCCCTTAAATTTGCTGTTTCTGCAGGCATTGAGGTGGATGTTGGGTTAAATGGGCATTATCTGTTTGCAGTTATCATTTTATGATATGAAACCATGATTTTTATCTTAGGACAAGTGTAAGTGATGGGTACTGTGCAAATACTACAGCAATTTCAGATAAATTTTGTGTGTTTTTATCAGACTTCCACATGATTTTGACTTCGATTTCTTTCTTTTTCCCTCCTTAATCATTGTGCCCTTTGTTCCCCTTTACTCCTGTGTTATGCCAGTGAGATGATTAGAGCAAAAGCCGTGTGAATGAAGTAAAGCTAAGGTGAAATAGTGATGACATAGAGCCCTTCTATTTTTTCCATCTGTGTTGTAGAGAGTAGTTCAACCAGAGAGCGCTTTACTGAGCACATCTCAAATGGCTCAGACATGCAATTTGAAAAACTGACCAGTTTACAAGAAAGGACAAAAGGTAAATATTCACTAGGGTTTTTTTTTTGGCTGTAATCTAAAATTCATTGCAGTCAACAGAAATTGTCACTGTACAATCCAAAAATACCAGAAATAACTGGAAGACAAGTGATACACAGATCTTGAAAAACACTGTTAATAAAACTTGGATTATTCTATTCCAGCATCTTATAGGTTAATCTTCTTAACATGCTAAATCCAGTTGCTTAATAGACAGTATATAGTAAATATAAATAATAGACTATATATAGTAAATACATATGGTAGAGGTTGAGACACAAAGGGAAGGATCTTGCACAAAAATAATGGGTAATAAGTAACATGGTGCTTCTCTCTTCCTGTGTTTCTGGGGTGTTTTAGGGTTCTTCCTGTTCAAGTTAAGTGCAGGAGAGTTTTCCTGTAGAGGTCACTAGTGGCTTTTTGATTACTTTATCCCCAAGAGTTATGAATGGCTCTGTGGCATCAAGCAGAGTTTCCTCTGGCTCACTTGGAGTCTAGCAGTGGTGTTGCATAATGTAGATGTACTTTCATTTGATGAAAGCCATGATAAAGATGCTGTAATTTACCTTAAGTTACTGAGTAGTTATTCTTCCCTAAGAAGTTCATGATCCACGCATACCCATTTTAAATTTTTTCCCCCTCTTTTCTGTTCAGGTCGTCATCTCCGAACAACACTAACCCATTTGGGTCAACCTTTTGCTTTGGACTGCAGCGAATGATCTTTGAGGTTAGGAAAAAAACCTTTTATTTTTGTCTGAGCATGGGAAGATGAGGAGTTTGCTATTACTATGAGTGGCTTTTTGCTTCCTATTGCAATAAAAGCCAGTGCTTTGGGAGTGGTATAATTTTAGTGCCTGTTGGCAGAAGGAGGCAACTTTGCAACCTCTTCTCTGAGGTTGTACATTTGCATGTTAAAGCAGAATCTTAAGTTTGTCACCTGGAACTCATGCTAGCAGGAGATGCATGCACGTGGCTGGTTGGAGCCTGCTGGGGTTGTGTTGTGGAAGTCTTAGAGACTGTTTCTAGGAACTAGCCAAGAGCTTGTTGCTGTCATTTGTTGTTGGGATTTCTTTCTTCACACGGATCACTTCTGTATTCACCTTTTTAATACTTCTGAGTTTCTGTTTGGTGTACCACTTCTTTTAATTTCCTGTTTCCCTGCTGTGCTTTTGCAGGTGATGCAGAATAATCACATAGCTTCTGTTACTCTGTATGGCCCCACACGGCCCAGCAGCCAATTGAGAACGTCGGACCTTCCCCAGTGAGCATCCCCTGCAAAGTCAGCTAATCTCAATGCTACAGAATTAGTACAGCGTGCCTTGATTTGCTGCCACTTATAATATGGAAAGCACGTTATGATTTTTTTTTTTTTTTCAATAAGCCTTTCCACCCAGGAGCGGTGTGGAGAGGAAATTCTCTCAACCCTTCATCATGGGGCATGGAACTGTTGATGGAGGAAAGCAGCTTAGGTGCCTGTGCCGTCGTTTATTCCTCTCCGTTGCCCTCATCCTATGCAGCACAGACCTGAAGAGACTGTCCCTCCTTCTCAGCTGGCAGAAGGGGGAAATGGAAGAGGGGCACGTAATGACTGCAAGAATTAGAAGCACAAACTTTCTGAGCCTTGGAGCATCTGGAAGCAGGTATTGATTTTAGTCTGTTTGCGTTACTGTATTGATGTGGTGGTCACATTTTAAGAAAACGTGTGTGTATATATATATAGATATAAACACCTCGGTATTTCTGTGGCTTAGGACATTGTACCAAGTGTGACAAGGATGTATATATGTCCATGATTTCAGGCACCACATCTTTGTGTAACTTTAAACCAAGCAAGTAGCATGTGCATAATACTTGGTTGTAACATTTGCACTACATACACTTTAATTACTTGATAAACGTTTATCTTCACTGAGGAGCATCTGTGTACTGGGTGTGAGTGGGGTGTGGTGGTTATTTAATGTACACTGCGCATAAAGCTTATTTATACAGTGGATCAAATTTATCCACCTTCCTGCACTAATATGTACTTGATATGCTGATACAATTTTTTTCTGTCATGGCTGGTTTACTAATTTTTTTTCATATGCAATTTTGAAAGAAAAAAAATTCTGGAAGGGGTTATTTCTATGATTGAATTATGTTTTAGTGAAAAGATTTGATACAATTTTTCATACTAGTGAAAAATTTAACGAAGAAATAATGTTGCCTCGTTTGCCTCTGTTCCAAAATCCTTTATTCCTACTCTATTTCCTCAGAGAAAGAAAAGCTGTATATAATGGTATCTCAGAAATTCTGGAATTCCGCCATCACCAAGATAACCTTTTCTGTAACTTTTGATGTATGATTTTAATTTATGCCAAAGGTTTAGCCAAAGACATCCTTGTTGTAGTTTGACCATTTCTGTACGTATATGCTAACTGCACACCCCACCCCAGCAGACAGGATACAGGCTTCTTTCTAGTTGGGAGATGCTGCTTGCGACATTTTATCCCAGGAGGATACTTTAGGTTTCTAGTTCTCTTACCAGTCTTATTTGGGAGAAATAGGTGGTCTGTCTTTGAAATAATGAACCCTTTTTAAAAATGGACAAGAGAAATGTATAATTTTATCCCATTTTTAATATTTTGGTGTCGCAACTTGTGATACATAGATGACAATTTTGTGAGTTTTACTATGTGTGTACAGATTTTTGTAAATATGACATTTTTGTAATTTTAACTCCATGTACAGTGTAATCCTGTATAGTTTATCAATGAATGAGAGATAGGAAATCGAATGTTAACTGAAGTTTTGGATCTTGGACCAGTAGCAGGGATAAGTGTGTGTGTGTGTGTGTGTGAGATGTTCTTTGCCATTTAGTCTTCCTGTATACTGTGATACTCGAAACTGTTTTGCTAAAACAAACAAAAAAGCCCCATGGAGAATCTAATGGATAAGGAAAAAGTTACTGTTTACCTTTATCCCTAGGTGTCACTCCTGTTGAATCCCTGTTCAATCTGTGCTGTCTCCTGTGATCGTTGCTTGCTAAGAAAATTCTATGCCTCAATCTTCCTTTTTGTTTCCTCTCTAATTTTAATTTCATTTTACATAGCCCTTCTGTAAATTAAATGGAATAATACTGAGCATGTACACTGAAAGAAAAATAAAAAGAGACTCTCAGTTACTGTTTTTGTGTTAAATACAGTTGCTGGGTGTTTTTGTAATAAAATCATGGATGTTCTTGCTTTTTTTTTCTTATCAATTAATTATTTTTATTTTACTGCTTTTCAGACATTATATTTGAAGTACCTGACTAGTGTATAGTGACTTTATAGCCAGTTGGGTTTGTTCTCCAAAGAAGCAGTAACTAACATAACTTGGTAGATACATTAAAGCATTTTGTAAGGTTTTGCCCTGCAGTGGAGAAGGAAAGTCTTTAAGCTGTGCTCGATGCACCGTGGGTTCTCTGTTGCATTCAGAAATGGGATTGTTACGCTGCTGTCTGCCCGTGGGGATCATGGAAATCGACCGAGCTTCAAAGAGGGGAATATTGCACAGCAGGAGGGAGGAAATGCCTGCAGTGAAAGCAGCAAGAGTGAATCCTTGTACTGTGTTCGTGTGCCCCCAGGGACTTCACAGAAAAGCTTTGCAAGTCTCCCTGCCCTGGAGGAGCTCAAAGGTGAACGCAGGGCATAAGGAGTGGGACTCGGCTCCACTCGCGTTGCTCCTGCACTGGCTGTGTGAGGCGGGCAGAGCACTGGGCCCTCCTCCTGCAGCATCCCTCGGTGCTGGAACACAAACTGGCCTTGCTTGCTGCTTGGCTCAGGGTGCTCTTGCAGAATTTTATGGTCTCTGAACTGAGATGGTGTGCGTGCTGAATATTGTTACTAAAATGTGACAGCAATCGTGATGCTAACTTTAATTAATTTTAATTCATCCTTTTCTAATAAAGGCTCCAGATAAGCTGCAAAAGGAGGTAAATCCTTGATGGGATGATTTGAGTAATGGCTATGCAGATGCCACTAATATCCAGCTCTCAAGCATATTGCATTGAGTTTCTTCAGAAGAGTGAGGTCAGGCCTGCTGCTGTAGCATGAACCCTGAGACTTAGGGCAGGAGCAGCAGCAAACCAAAGGTATTTAATAACTACAGTGACTCCCAGCTTCACTTGTACTGCTCTGATGAGTCCAAGTGACTAAAATAGTATTGGTAATTTACAGTGCTCTCTTAACAACCCAGATACTTCTCTAGGTCAGTCCCGTGATAATGAAAAATACTCCACACTGACAAAAAATTAAAGGCAATTTTGCATCTTGGCTGTTGCTGCTGGGCTGAGCTCAAAGCGTTTGACTTTTGGGAGAGGCAGATCTGAAGGAAGCACCCAGAGAGGTAATGTGGAGCTGCTCTAATGGGTTTCCTCACCCACCCTTTGTGACTGCAGCTGTTTTGATTTGTTTGCTCCTATTTGGACTACGCCAAGCCAAGCTGTTCCTGAGCTGATGAATTAGGGAAGCTGGTGTGGAGCATTTAAGGAGTTGTGGCATGAGAAGTTTAGGAATGGGTAGAGGGGACTGATGGTGGGTTTTAATCATGAGAAAGAAGAGAGGAAGGAATAGAGGAGCTCTGGGGAACAAGGCAAGGATGGCAGTGTGGCAGGAAGGGAGGCTGGGACGAGGCAGTTCCATCTGAACTGAGAGCTGTTCTGTGCAAAGGGCTGCTCGGGGGGAGCAAGGGGCCAGCTCTGCCTCCCCCTCCCAAAGGAACCAAGAGATTTGGGCTGCATCGGATCCCATCTTGCCAGGTGCCCTTGTTCCTTGTAATAATTCTGTGTGGTTTGATACAGATCCTGCATGCTGGCAACATGTGTGTTGGTCCATCATTTTGGTTTCATATGATAGAACTGTTTGATATAAAGCTAAGTACAATTGCATTTTTAATAAAACATGTAGTGCATATGATCCCCTTCTGATGTGTGCCTTTTTCCTTTGTAAAAATGTGAGGAGTTTTGTGTGTGTATCTGCTTAACTTGAATATTGCAGTATTGTTCACAGCATTTCGTTTGTTTACACTTAATAAAACTGATTGTTGTGCCCTTCTTTATGGAGGTGAAGCTGACATTTCTTCCTGTATTCTTCAGGCCTTCAAGCAGTCCCTGGGCTCCTGTGAGGGCTCCAGGCCGTGCTGTATAGATCAGTGCTGCTGTGTAGTACTGGAACCCTCTGTTCCCCAAAATCCAGTTCCTGTCAAGAAAAAGCAATCTTCTGTTGCCAGGAACTGTCACATTTCTAATTCTAAGCAGATTTATTTTCTGAAATAGTAATCATATGGTGTGTGAGAACTGATGCATGTGATCATGATCGTTCATATTCCAGAGTTCCCATCCAACCTGTTTAAACAAAATCTTTCAGCACTACAAGAAGATGGTGATTCATTGTTTCTTTGGGGCTGGCTGGAGGTTAGGGCCAGCTGCCGTTTTCCAGAGGGAAATCAAGGGTGTTGCTTGCCCCCTTCACACTGACTTTCTACCTGCTGTTAGAACCTGTTAGTCACTTAACTATTCTGCTAAGCCAGCACTTCTGTTGGGTTTTGTGTTTGGTGGCTCAAAACGTACACTGAGAGTAAATCTGCATGTGTGAGTCAGTGTGGCTCTTACTTTGAAAGAAATGCTATGTCCAAGCCCTCTCTGCTTGCTTTCTCCCAGAGTATTTGGGCAAGGACCAAGTTGTCTGATTTGGCACAATTTCACATGAGCTGGTTGCGTTCAGAACAATTTTTGGTGTTGTGATGCAAGAAGCATTATTCCATGCTAGTTACAATTGTTCTATGTCAACTTTTGCCTAATAAAAACCTTTCTTTTTTTTAATCCTTGATTACCCCAATGCAAAGCCCCCTCCTCTCTGCCTGACTCTGTCAGACATAATCTGACACAGCACATGTGGCCAAATAAATATCTCACTGTGTGTGTCTGTGGAGTTTAAATACCAGTTAGTTCTGGCTGGTTCTTTTCATGTAAAATGTGGACCAGGATGTTTCAGAGAGAAGGTAAGGCTGAAGCAAAACAAGGGGAAATGGAGGATGGAGCTCACTGGAGATACGTAACTCCTAAGCTTTAAAAATAGGCTGAGTGAAGCAGAGGGCTTTGTTACAGGCCCGGATACAACCAGTTCACAGAGGGAGAACTGCACCCATGAAGGGATTTGTTTTTGTGGGGAGTGTATGTGTTACTGGGAGGGCTCAGGTGCGACTTAAATACCATATTCTTTGCCCATGTGAATTTTTGTTGTAAAATAAAGTCACTGTTAAAATGTGTTATCTGCCACAGCTTACATCCCAAGCTCTTGTGGTGTTTGTGGGGATGTCTCTTTTTCCAGCAGGCAAAATCATTTCACCGCATGATCTGGAAAAAATGAGTGCTTGAAACAGCAGGAAAGGTAAGATGGAGTTTGCAGAATAGGTCACTCACTGTGGTGTAAGATACCATTATTACAGTAACTTTTATTCTGGACTACCTGTAATGGTTTGATGTAATCTTTTCTCTTTCATACATTAATGAATTCCCCTTTAAATTTTACTCCTTTAGTTATTTTAAAGTACTGCATATTGCAATTCTGGAAGCTGGTTTTAAGTGCCTTAATGCTTTACACCTACACTGTGTATATATATATATATATATATATTCCACTGAGTGCGTAAGTTTCATTCTAGTGTTATTATCCTTCAGAGAGACATTTAGTTTAAATACCAATCACAGAAAAACCCTGCATGGTTATGCAATATGCAGTCTAATCAACTAAATAATGAAATCAGCCTGATTTGCTGTATTCCCTTTTCCCCTCTGCTCATCTCAGAAAAACTGCAGCCCTGAAATCCTGAGTTTACCCTGTCCCTTGCTGGGTAGCTCTGCTGCATCCACAAGCAGGGAGGCTACGGAGATCATTCCACCCTTTTCTGCTTCCATGGCCATAGACACCATTTGTGTTATTATCACACCTTGATTCCCACCCAGCTCAGGCAGCCCCCCGGGACAAGGCTCCCACTGCAAACCTGTGTTATTTTATGGTTTTTCCATGGTTTTAGCACATGGATTGTCAACAGATGGGCTGGGAAAGGGAGGGGGAGAGAGAAGATCTGTGAGCTGGGTCTGAATGGATTGGAGAGAGCATTGGGCTGGCCAGGAATGGTGGGGAAGCTGTGTGCCACTCTTGGAGGGACTCAGCTGGGCTCCTCCTTTGGATTTTACTTTCCCCTCTCATTCCTCAGTATGATTTTCCTACTGATCATAAGCCTAGAAAGTAATGAAAAATTGTATTTAAAAGTTTTACTGGTTTTTGGAACTGTCACTGCAGTTAGTAGCATCATCAGGGAAATGTGGTGGGCTGATTTTCTGGGCTGCTGACACCTGCAAGTCCAGCTAGAAGAGGTACAGCTCAGGAGATCAGCAGTTTTTCACGCTGGGCTTTGGGATAGACTTTTTTCTCTCTGGTCTGATGGTCTTTCAGCACTCCCCGGGGAATGTTCTCAGTGCTGATATTCAGTGAGGGCTCTCTGAGCCGTCTGATTATTTTGTACTGTTTGAGTTTGCAGTTGAGGTTTGCTTCCGAGAACCTGCTGTAGAAAGATGAATAATTAAGCTGCAGACAGGAAGCACAACATTTTAATACTCAATTGCTTCAGAGCCCTCTTTGGCTTTCCTTTTTATGATGTCTGAGTCTGCAGTGGCTTGACCAAATGACGGATCTTGGCATTTGCTACCAGTTCATGTGTCCAGAGATGCACTTGGAGGTGCTGAATGTGAAGCTCAAGCCAGCTTTGCTCATTACAGTGACCAAATCTGGCTACTTACGTACACCAGGAACAGGACTTGACTGTGTGTGGGTCCTTGGAACTCAATAAAACTTACTGTACTGTATTAGTTTCAGAAGTTTATGCCTGTACTGAGGAAGTCTGCTTGCCTTGTTTGCTACTGGTAGAACCCACTTAGGATGTTTTTATGTTTTCTTTTCTTGTCCTGGGTTAGTCATGAAAAGAATTGCCAAGCCAGGCTTTATAGCAAGCATGACTGGTGCACTCAATTAGGCAGTTAATAAAAGCTACTCAGAAAGTAATTCTGAAAAGGATGGATTTGGTTTTCTGAGATGCATCAGAAAGGTCAGTAGAGGGTCCTTCCTGCCAGCTCACATACACACCTGGGGGTTTAGGATTTTCTGAAAAGATCCTCATCTTTAAGGAAACAGTCTTCAGCTTGGGTGAAATCAAAGCCTTTGCCTACTACAGCAGTAAGCAGAATTTAATAAACTGCAGGGGCTTGCACCACTGCTCTCAGCATTTCCCCAGAGCATTGTGCTCACATATGGGGTCTGTGAATTTCCAGCTCAGCTGCAGAGGCAAATGGAAACTTAAAGCCAGGTCAAATAGGCCATGCAGCAGAGGCTGGAGAACAAAAACAGATGGATCTTTCATTAATAGAGACTCTGGTATTCACTGGATAAAAGAAATGAGCTATTCTATAGACTAAGACAATGGAGTAAAGAGTTTGCTCTAGTTCTGTTTCTGCCTATCAGGGTATGTGCTGGCACAGACTGTGTCAACACAGATGTTGAACAACAGCTTTGATCTGGGACAAAACACACTCATTAATGCTGTCTTGTGGGTAGATTGCAGATCTGGAGACATTATAGAGGGAGGAGCCAAGCTCTGCATCTTCAAGTGTAAAAGAGAAACCTTAATAAGGACTGCTGAACCTGACTAGCTGCCTCATAGGAAATTGCAAGGTAAACTCTGTTTATTTTTCTGTTGTTGCCATGAAATTAAGTCCAGCATAAGTAAAGACTTACCAAGTTATCCAAAATAATGAATAATGTATTTTTCATGTTGCTGTCTTAATGAAAAATCCCTGTGGTTTTAGTCTTACAACATGTGTGCAGGTGTACTTGACAAACTCACTCTGACAACTAGAGAGGCACATTTGCATGCTGTCTTTTAATGATAGTAAAAATAATTTCCCAAACTGTAAACTACTCACAGGTAATACATTTCTGTACAATCTCATAAATACACAAGTATCACACATGTTAGCAGACAGGGACAGCGGCGACTGTCCCACCAGTGAGGCTTTGGCTTAGCTCTATACTCTGCAAAGCTCCTTGTGAAGCTCACGTGTACATTTTGTATTTCAGGATTGCACCCTGAAAATATCCCAAATGTAGAAATCTTTCAATTTCTATATAGCTGACATTTCCTTGGAAATACCTATTGTAAGGCTTAAACTCATGATGGAGATTACCAACGTGTAAGGCTGTTGTCCATAGCCTGCCCAGACACTCCCAGCCTGCTGTTCTCTTTGTGCATCGTTAGTGCCAGTACTGAGCCCAAACTGCTGCGGGGTGGGAGGGAGGTTACACGTGGATATGAAATGCAGCTGTGCTGCAGGCTCTGTGCAAGAGAAAGGAACTTTGGACTTCTATGACTGACTGTAGTTTCCTTTGAAGCTGTGTAGATGTGCCATCCCGAGGGGTTCTCTGATGGATAGGAGTTTTGTTGAGGCAGTAAAAAATTGCAAAAGAATTAACAAACACAGTATCAGAGGTGAATTCAGGCTCTTTATCCCATGGATTTCATAGCTTTTTAACCCTGATTTAGAGGAATTCACATCTGCTTTGATGTCTGATAAAAGTATATTCTTCTAAGGTAGACTGCTGCTGGGAAAAACAAAATGCATCAAAGTCTTGACTATACTTTGAAAAACTGAGCAATTCAGTGTTCTTGTCTGATGCTTAAAATACAAAAGTTCCCAACTGAACCTTGGAAAGTCCAGCAGAAAGACTGCTGTGTGGTTTGACTTCTTGCAATAAATTTAGGTGGACTTTTATTCTGAAGTCCTTTTGTCTGAAAACTTTCTCCCTTCACATGACACCCGCAGCAGTATCAAAGTCCTGGCTGCTCTCTGCAGTTGACGGTGCCAAGCAGGAGCACCAAGGTCTGTAGAAACCAGCCCAGTCCATTCCTTGGTTTGAAGCAGCTCTGTGTGGGGTTACCCTTATGAGCAAAGGCCAAAGGATCTCTCCAGACGCAAACCTTCTGAAAATCTGGGTCAGATGGTGAGAGTGATCAAATACTGCTAGAAGACTTCTGAGTTTTCCCTGAATGTCAGTCAGCATAGTGCAGAGAGCCTGAGCTTGGGGAAGTGCCAAAACCTGCTCCACTGGTCCCCTGAATCTTGAGTGTGTCAATGGAGCAGATATTTGAACTGAGAGGAATGATGAAAAATCAGGACTCAAAGTGATCAACTCAAAGTTCTTGTCCTTTCTCTAAAGGCCCTTTGTAAGTCTGCTCCTTTCTAGTTATCTACTTACCTGTCCTTTGCTCAACTGGCCACGCCAGCCTCAGCATCCAGTTTGATTTCTTGTAATCCACCTGGATTGCAATGCGTAGGACCCCATTTCAAAAGCTGTTTGTTGTTGTCGGCTTCTTACGAGGCCTGCAGAAAACCCACCAGGCAGCAGCGATGTGATTGGAGTAGACTAAGGGGAACTTGATTTCCTGTACCCTAGTTACTGTTTGGTCATTTTTGAGTGAGTCCAAGTCAAGCAGCAAGTTGACAATGGTCCCTGTGCTCCCTGGTGTCTGTTCTTACCCTATGTCTTCTTTCATTTCTCACACTTCTAACACTGCTGAAAAATCTCCAAGGACTGCATTTTTCAATGTGCTTTTATGCATTGTTCCACTAAGCACTCTTATAATCCTAATAAATAATAATAAATTATATATACTGTTATGATTATTTAGACTCATTAGTACAGAAGGTCCCACGTGATATGTATGTGCAAATGTGGAATTTGGGCAAATTCCTGCAGTTGTTTGTTGTCTTCTCCTAAAGTTGTAAATAAGATGTGCTAAAATACTCGGAAAGTTGGTTTATTGGGCTGTGTTGGTTCCAGGTTCCTTTTCTTGGCTGGTTTGCTGTGTGTGCTGCACTCTCCCTGCATTATCTGACGGGCGATGCTGGTGTTGTTATCTGAGCTTTCTTCTTCCATTGGAAAGGCTTCTTCACCTGCTTCTTCTGAGTGCAGGAAAGCCGTGGGCTGTGGAGCAGGTTCCACATAAGCCAGATCTCAGCAACTTTCAGGCTATGAACTACCATGAGATCTTTGTAAAAACAGGGATCAAACGTCTGTAGGTGTGGGGCAGCAGAAGGCTTGACAATACCGAAAGTCTTGAATCCTTCGTGTAAAATGGGTTTGAGGTTGATTCTCTGTAAGCACATGCCCAAAAAGACATCGTCGATGGGGAACAGCTCCACCTCTTTGCAAGCCCTAGAGAGCTTCCTCATGGTGCGGCTGGACAGCAAAAACCCTCCTCCTCCTGCGTAGGCGGGGTAGATGCTCAGCCCGTACATGGTCTCTGGGATGTAGTATTTGCTCTTCCGGACACGGATGGGACGGGCATTGTAGATGATGTCCCCAACAAAGAGGTCTTCAGTGGGATCGTGTCTCTTGAGGAAATCAACAATGTTCTCAACATTGACAAAAACATCAGCGTCACCTTTAAAAATAAATTTCACGTTGTGGCAGAATTCAGCAGCCCAGCTCAGGAAGTGGATCTCCTTCAGGGTCAGGTTGAAGAAAGTGTCCATGAAGTCCCAGAGTAAAATGTCGCGGTATGTCTGACTCTCCTGGTGGATCAGGGTCTCCCATGTCGCCAGCACTGTCCTATTCTTTGGTGTTCCCAGGAGGAACACTCGCTGGATCTGTTCCCCATTCACCAAACCCTCCCTGCCCCAAGTTTTCCTGACAATCTCACGCCTGTCAAAGTCTTCAACTACTGATTTGATAGCAATGAGCAGAAAGGGACCTGCCGGTGTTTTTCGGCATTTCCTGGGCTGGTTAATGAGGAGATTGAAGTTCCTGTTATCCTTGTTTAGGAGATAGAGCTTGAAGTTGAAGGCAGAATCAGTCAGCGGGGGTGGAGTTGTAGTTTGGACCCTGGTTTTGGCCACTTCTGTTTGTCTCATGACAGCGGTGACTTGGAGTCTGGGGGCAGTTGCCTCTGCTGGCATCGGTCTCCGAGGGGCTCTGGGATCTGAGAATATTTTTGGTGCTACTCGAGGCTTGTTCTGTGTTGGCTCCTTCTTTCCTGCCGGGACTAAATGCTCCAGTTGGGAGTAGAGCAAAGAACAAAGTGCTACCAGCAAGAAGAGGGTACAGATCGCATCCCCTTTGAGGCGAACTCTCATTGTCTCTCCCGTGTTCCTGGGACTGTTAAAAGCTGTGTTTGAGCTGCCTGGCACCACTGTCCATCTTTAAATAAACACAGAGTGTGTCAGCAGTGAGGATTTGGCAGGTCTGAAGCAAGCAGGCAAGACTAACTGAAACATCATTTAAAAACCCAGCAGCAAAGCACATTTTACTCACACAAGCACTGAGACATCAAGGAACTTGTCAAAAGGCACACAGGGTTGCAAACTTAATGCTGATCCCAGTGCCAGCTCTGTGACTTGGTTAGTTCAGTCACTAAGCAGTCATCCATCATCCTGAAAACCACTCTCTAGGCACAACCCAAAATCCTGCATCCCTTACTGCTGAACGTGTTTTGCCATTTCAGAGATTTCACTGGGGAAAGCAAAGTGGAAAATGATGAATGATGCCATTCTCCCATAAATCATTACCTTTTTTTGTTCGAGCTTGATAACCATTACTTGCTGCTTTTACCCTTTTTGACTCAAACCAGGGAGGCCCAGAGCTGACTGCTAAAGGGCAGACTCTTCATGGCAGTGTGTTGCTGGTTTTTCCCTGCACAAGGAGCCAGCTTTTGTTAAACCAACTGTGATTTGTATTCAAAATGAATACATTGGGTACAATCTAGAATTCACACAGGACCTTTTTCCTGCCAGTATTCTTTATAAAATATTAAACTATTGTAAGTAATTTCTATTAATAGAGTTAGAAGGGGCCATGGGTGTTTTTCCTCTGCCAAATCACCCTAAATCCTAAGTGAGACATGGGGAAATAAATCCAAATATGCAGAAGCAAGACAGAGCCTGGTGTTAGGAAAATTTTGTTCATGTATGATACATGAAGCTGCCTTTTGAAATACAGGATTTTTCCTCACTTACGCTTTTCCTGGAGATCTTCTGTCTTATTTGATCAGTTCTTCAACTGCAAACAAAATGAGAATGAAAGAGTAGTAAGAAGGCAGCAAGCAGCAGGCAACCATAGTTCAGGGAAAGGGCTGGTCAGGTGTCTGCAGCTGCAGCAAAGGCAGCTCCTCTCATCGCCCTGTAGGTGCAGCCACTCCCCACAGCAGCAACAGCAGACCTGGACAGAGGGGACCCCACAGCTGCTCCAGGAGGAGGTGAATGACCGTCATAATTCCTACAGTCCACAGCAAAGAGGAAGTTGAGCCCCACCCACAAATTTTCCCCCAAGTGCACATAAGTATTTTATACACCCACTGATCATGTGTCAGGTTCACATGTGATTTGTGGCTCTCTTGTGCCTGTGCTGTACTAATAGAAGCTACCTGTGAAGATGTTACTGGTGTCTGTTTTGAATTAGCTGAGATCATATCCAAAGACAACTTCTGGGATAAAACAAGCTGGAGAGGAACCTTTGACAAGGGCATACAGTGACAGGACACGGGGGAAGTGCTTGGTAAGAATTTGGTGGTATCTGCTTTCAGCAAATCTCCTATTATTGTCCTGGATTGGATCACCTGCTAATTGTTCATTAACCATCGATTTTGTGTCAGCCATAATGTTAAGTTTTTGAACTCAAAGTTAGATTGATGAGTCTGTAATTATGAAGTAATAAAATGGTGGCACCTGTGGTATCTAAGCAATATTTCGAGACTTAGGAGGAAGAAAAATTATTACACTGGTTGATTTCTTGGCCAGCCCCTTTAAGATTCTTAGATGCACGTTATTTGGACATAATTATTTAAATACTGTGCTTTTTCATTACTGGTTAACTTCCCCTCCAAGTTACTGTTGAAATAGAGAGTATTTCATCATCATATGCTATTGCACTTCTTTTTCCCAAGTACAGATCCAAAATGTTTCTGACCTCATCTGCTTTGTCTCCATCATTTATGAAATCATTGTTTTGGAAAACAGCATATCCATACCTTGGTGTAAGGCTCTTTGCATTCCTGGTGTATTTAAAATCACTTTGGCCTTGTCCTGATGACCATGGGTTTTCTCTTTAGGCCTTGTTTCTTGCCTTTTTTTGCCCTCTGTAGAGGTTTTCTTCATTTGTTAGCTTTTCTTGTTTACCTTTCACTGCTCTCCTAAGCGAGGCAGATGTTTTCACTGGCATAACTTTTATGCTAATAGAAGGATTAAAGAATTTTCTCAGATCTCTTGTAAATTGTTGTTCAAATGTTTAGAATGTTCAGGATCTGTTTTCTGTTTATGTTCTTTCTGCCACGTGGCTTGGCTCATAACTATGTTCAGCCTCATGAAACAGTCCCTCCTGACATGTATAGGATGTTGGTTTGCATTTGACTTCTGAAGTCCCATCACTTTCTTCACAGTAATAACAAATTTCTTTTTCCTTTTCTATACAAAAGTTTTATCTTATTTCAGCTGCCAGGCTCCAGATGGTAATTAAGGAGCTGGATGAAAGTCCTGGCTTTTTCCTGTGTTTAATGTTATCGGCAAGGGTTTGGAATAAAATGTGTGTGTCATGAAACTCGTAATTTCCATGGCTTACAGATTTATCCTGCCAGCATCTCGGAATCTGGCAATAAGTGCCCTTGGAAAAGCCAAGAAAAACCCTGAATTGTTACAAGCCTGGGCTGATAGCCCAGATTTTCCTCTGTGTTTTCTTTTATTGAAAGTAAAGGAACTGAAAGAGTGATTTCCATGCTGAAATAAAACAGTTGAGTGTTGAATATAGACCTCTCATTTTCAAAAGAAGTTGCCAGCACTTGAAGTGATTCCTTGATCTAATTATATGGATTTTCCAGTCTTTGTTAGATATTTCCTTCTTTGGAAGGAAAATACCCTCGGTTATTACACCGGTGTAAGCTCTATCCGTGGATGTCAGTGTGGGAAAAGCTGTTCTGCTCTTGAGTACAGAGGGACTGATGATTCTGGCAGACACTCTGGTATGTCCTAAAGCCAAAAAGATTATTTATCCACCTAGACACCAGGGGAAAAGAATTACAGGGCTATCAAAGTGAGCAGAAATACTTGGTGCCAAAGAAAAGAGATGAGAGCACAGCAGAGCGTTTCCCAGCACAGCACATCCCCGAGTGTCTGCACCTGAGGCAGAGGCACCTCTGCTTCCTCGGCCGCTGTGGGGAATCTCCACCCAACCTGTGAAACGGAGCCGGGCTCACAAACTGCTGCATCACTCCGTGCCTTGAGGAATGGCTTGGCTGCCAGCACTGCCTCCTGTGTCCTCCAAGCTTGTAGAAACAGGCAGCTGTCCCTCTTTGTGTTGGCTGGCTGGGGATGGATACAGAGGGATGTCGAGTCTGGCTTGATGGGGTCTGAATGGGATAATGGAGTTTGTCTCCCCAGGACAGCGAGGTCCTGGGGAAGACAGGGGACCTTGCATCCTGGCCTGGGAGCACCAGCAATGTTAGAGGGCTGAGCTGGGCAGTACGAAGAGGCTGACAGGTCCCATATCCATGAGGTGGCAAGATGGGGAGCCCATAAATAAGGAATGAGTTGGAAGAACCAAGGGGGCACAGTCTGCACAGCCCAAGAGGCAACAAAAGGCTGGAAAGCTGGAAGTGGCCAGAGCTGGCCTGGCACCCTGATGAGCATCCAGGAGGGAATCTGACCTGCACTGCTGCATGCTCAGGCAGAGGGCCCAGTCCTCTGCCTGGTTTTCATTTATTTGAGAGGAGGATTCTGAAACATGGCCAAGAACAGCTGCAATAAAAGCAGTCAAATGATGATTTAAAAAAAATAAATTGCTAGCCCTTCATTCCCAGTTGAATGATGTGAAGCCTTGAGCTCATCCTGGAAATCTTTTGCAGCAGTCATCACATCTCCATCACTTGGCACTTCTCCTCAGGGCCAATGTGGGACAAAGTCCTCTGGATCCTGTCCCCAGATTCAATCAAGAAGCCTTGGTGATTCTGGCACACTGCTTTGTGCCTTGAGGAGTGGTTATTTGATCCAGCCAGCCCTGGGGAAAGCAGCTGGGATAGCCAGGCAAGCTGAAAACGTGGTACACTGAGCATAGGGGTGCAAAATCAGCAACGAGTTCTGCTGCCCACGCATCCCAGCCCAGCTCATCCATCCCCACCAAGCACAGCTGTGGGGTGTCCTTGGATCAGCTTGCTCCCTGCTGCATGGGAACTGCTTTCCAGCTCCCCCCTGACTCCCCTCCTTGCTCCTGACACTGGAGCTGCCACTGGTAGGTTTGGGTTGGGCAGCAGAGGGACACTGTGTGGCCGTGCAAGATGTGGGGCCGTGGCTGCTGATGGAGGTGTCTTATGTGTTTGTCAAATGAGCTAAAGAAAGTGGGTGGGATCCAGCACTGGTGGGTTTGATGAGGTTTTTTTGTAATCATCAGAGAAGCTTGTATAATTCTGGGTGGTGGGGATGCTTTGAGGCAATGCTTCAGGTCTGGGATATTTGTTTTCATTTCATGTTGGCTGAATGCATTTCACAAGAACAAAGTAATCTGCTAGCAGCCAGTGCTGGATACTGACACCTGCCTGGGCTCTGGCCTGCAAGGGGAGAAGTCTGTGTCCTCTCCTGCCTTATTTACAGGAATTTTTCCATCCAGATTCCCTCAGCAAGAGCAAAGCAAAGTCCCAGGACCCTCCTCACCTGGTTCCTCTGTCTCAGGAAGAGTCCTGACACTGCTCAAGAAACAATAATGACATAGCCTATGCCGATCCTGCAGCTGGGGCTGTGTAAAACAGTTTTCTCCCAGCAGAGCAGGACGCTGACACCAAGAAACGTGCACTGCCTGAAGCCCTGGAGGCTGCATCTTCCCACTGACACCCTTGGTCCCATCCTCTGAGCCCCTGAGGGCTGGGAGAGTGTTTGACTTCTGTGTCTGCGCCAGCTTAGTTTAAATGTCTTGCTGAACACGTGGACATGGGAAGCACGGTTTTGGGTGAGGAAACACATGTTTTGCTCTCTTCAAGCTGCTCTGGGCTGCCATTCTTCTCCTACCCTTCTACAGCAACCCGAAGTGAAGTGCAAAGGCCAAGGCTTCAAGTTCTGTCTTGTGCTGGCAAAACCGCATCTGGGCTCCCTGGAGTATCTGCAGGGAAATGTGTCAGCTTCCAGCACCGACACATGTGGGGTCGTGTATGTGGGGTTTGTTCTGCCCCACATACAAAAACTTGCATGAAACAACTTGAGTTTAATCATTTAAGCTGAGTTCGAAGTGTTTAAAGGGGAAAAGTAGCTCTGTGTGTTGGAGCGGGGGAAGAGGCCATGTTCCATTTCCATGTTTGGGTGTCATGTAATGGGTTTTATTCCTGCATGGTTTTGGGTTTTTGGGTTTGTTTCTTTCTTGCTTTCTTTGTTTTTCTACCCCCTGCTCTAGGTGAAGTCATTAACTTCATCAAAGTTATTGCTTTAAGTGGCCTTGGTGCTGGATGATTCCTCTGTGCATTTCAGGGTGTTTGTGAAGAGGTCTCATGTGGAGTTACAGGATTATAAAGTGATGCTGAATTATTTGATCTTCTTGATTAGAAGACAGAGGTGGGTGAAACACAAAGACCCCTTTTGGCATGCTGGTGAGTGCAAAGCCCTGGAAAAATGAAGCAACCAGAACACTCACTGTGCTGCCTTACCAGATAAAAACTCATCCTGTTCAGCTGCTTACAAGTTCTGAAGTCTATAGACAAACTGAGAGCAGGCTGTAGGATTTAATTAGCTGAGTGTCTTGAGAGCTATCCCAGGAGCTGGGATGATGAACCAGGACCAAAGGAGCACAGTGGGAGGGGCAGAGGCTCAGTGCTCAGCTGCACACGATGGCACAGCTCGGACATTGCTGGCCAGTGCCACCGCCACAGCACTGCTGCATCACCGCTGCTGTTACTTGCTGTAGCAGCACCTGGAGGCAAAAGCTCTGTTGAGTCAAATACTGAGGAAGCAGGTAACAAAAATGCAGGCCCTGCTCCAAAGACAATTTCCAACTTTCCTGTCAGAGCTGCTTCTCAGGGCATTTTAATATTTTTTTCCAGGCCAGAGCAAACGAATGGATGAGATCCATGCTGTTACAGGACAGGGTGCCTTATTTATCTGCTTGCCCCAGTCCCCAAATACGTAGTTTGATGAGCTTCCCAGCTGGCTGGTCCCATTTAACTGCAGTTTCTCCTGTTGGCACTGCCAGCCTTCCCTTTGCAATGCCAGTCACGTTGGATAACTGCTTGCAAATGGCTGCGGCGGTCTCCTCCTTTCGCCTTCCAGCCCAGTCACGAAGCTTTTATGAAGTATACAAACGTAAACACAGAGGAACGGCACAGCTGCTGTGTGAAGGCTGTTGAGATGGCTGTTTCCATGCGCAGGGGTCCCAGAAAGGACCTTGCCCCTCCTCGCTGGGCACTGGTGCGGTACCGTGGCAGCCGTGCATGGCAGCGCTGCTGACCCTGGGCAGGACCGGCCGCCAGCAGGACGGAGCTCCAGCAAAGGCTGGCTGCCAGCACCCTGCTCCCCTCACCCTGCTGGCCCAGTGTAAGTCACTCAGGCACACGTGGCACAGGTTGGGGGCCGCAGCTCATTTTAGCAGTGCGCGATGTTTTCCCGTCCCTTTCGGGGCAGGATGTGCCACGGGGGCAGTGCCTGCTCAGGACCGTGCTGTGCCAGGCACCCGTGCTGGGCCCCAGCACACCGGGAAAGCTCCAGCTCCTTCTGAGCACGGCACCACACCTCTAATGAAAGTGCTTGGCCGCCTGCAAGCTAGGAAAAGGTAATGCACAATGACCTTTCGCAGGCTCAGCAGCCCCCAGAGGCACTTTGCTACGTTCAGATGCAGTCTTGCTCACTGGCAGTCTGATTTTCAGAATGGCAGAGGGCTCAGCAGCTCGACTCACACCCTGAGTGCTTTGGGGAGACAGGCCTCTCCTGAGTAGCCAAGGTGAGCAACCTCCCCTCTCTCTTCCAAACATCACTTTTTCCGGGCCCCAGGAGGAGAATAAAGCCTTTCAGGCTTGTGAAGGGGTAAGAAACAGTCCTACTGAAATGAACACCTTCCTTTCCCAGCCCTCCCCAGGCTGCAGTGCTTTTGCCACCTCTTCAGCTCCCAGGCCCTCCTCTGATATGATAAATAATTTGCCTGATGCAGCCCAAACCCAAGCAATTGCAGTGCAGTAGCATGGATGTATTGTTACACCCAGGCTCAGACGGGAGAGGGAGTACATGCTGATGTGCCCCACTAATTTCAAGATTATACCCAACATGTAAGTTTCTCAGAATCTGCCCAAAAGCTTTTTAAAAATATGATCAGTAACTGCCTGTTTCACAGGGGCTAAATTATTTTCTATCTTTGTGATCCTAGAGAGCTTGAAAATTCCCATGTTTTGCTCAAAGCATTCCACAGTGTAACATGGGGAAGAGTCATGTCCTTTTACTGATGAAGAATAGCTTGTAAATGTACTGTGCCACCACTGGAGCATGCTTGTGGCTGGGAGGAAACCCTGTCTAAGAGCACGGCAGGCATTGCCTAAAGAAGCCCCAAACTTCTTTAAAAACAACTTAAACATTCAAAGAAAGTTCTTTGGAAAGTAAAGTGTAGAGCAGATGTCTCAGGGCTGGAGCCTGCGTGTTCAGAGCCTGCAGCCGACCCTGCTGCGCGTTAACCATCACGGTCCAGGTTGCTGCATGTTAACAACGTTCAAGAGCAACAAGGCAAAAAGAAAAGCTGGGAGCAAAGGGAAGCAGTAAGGACAGCCTCCAGTTCACCCCGCTCGCTGCACAACTCTCCCCAACCCACCGTGATCAAACACACACTTAATAGATACTTACACCCCATTTGATAGCGCTGATCCTGTGTCCCCTCGGTAACGTCTCTGCAGCGGGCTGCCAAGTAGGCACATCTGGATGTAGTTAGTGTGAGACATTCCTCAGCCTTCCAGCGGAACCGAGGAACCCCTCGGGGCGCGGAGCAGNCCGGAGCCAGGGAAGGACGGCGGGGCAGGGGAAGGAGCCGCGTCCCCGTCCAAGCCCTGACACGTGATCGAGCTGGGGAGCGCCGATGGCTCCAGCGCCCTGCGGGACGGGGCGGAGGTGTCGAGAGATGGAACACACAGCCAGGCTGGGGACTTGCACCAATTCTGCAAAAAGCCTTCTTTTTTCTTCTCCCCTCCCCCCCCATTACTTTTTTCAATAGGAAATGTAGTAAATTTTCTGAGTTTCTTTTGCTTTCCCGTCTACGCTTTGGCTTTTTTCTTTTAATTCCCCTGTGAGTATTTACCTCTGCAAAAAGTCAAACTGAAAAAGTGAGGTTGGGTTCAGCTACGAAGTTAAATCCACTTGGGGGCTGGTTTCTTTTTTTCCTGGTAGGGAAATGATGGGAGGAGGTGTGCACTGAGCACTGTCTTCAGCGGAGGCTGAAGACAGATTCAAGGGTCCCTTCCAAAACTTGCAACAAAAAAACCCCAAACCCCCACTTTTTTTTCTTTTCGTATTTAATTTGAAATACTTCAAAACAATTTTTATTTGGAGCCAAATCTAAATTGCCATCACGACTGATCTGCCAGCTGAGTGCGGCCATAGCCCTTCCCATCCCTGTGGCTGTTTCTTTGTCTCTGCAGTATAAACAATGACCCTTATTCCGCTAACACAGGCCAAGCGTCTGGAGAGTGCCCAGACCACGGCCACTTTAGGAAGCAAAGTTTTTCATTTACTTGTCATAAAAGCAGGTTTTGATCTACTCTGTTGTTTTCACAAACACCTCTTTTTAAAACATAATGTAAAAATCCCTTTTTGTAAGCATCTGTGCTTTTTTTGGATATATTTTTGATTTCAGCTCAGGTGTGCTTTACTGAACACACTGGCTCATGAAGAGTGGGTTCCTGATGGGCCACCCTCGGGCCCTACACTCAGGTGCTGCAGGCTGGGAAAGTCCTTTCCTCCTGATCGGCAGCTGCCTGAACCACAGCAGGTCCCTGCTGAACAGCACAGCTGATCAGAAACCTCAGCCATAAACGCTACTTAGCTGCAGCTTTCCCCGTGCCAGCCCAAGGTACCTCCGTTCTTTTCTTCCACAGCAGCAGCCCCAGGCTGTCCCTGCTTTGTAAGGAGGCAGATGATGGTCATGGAGGCAAAGACCAGGCTCCCGTCTGCCCTTGCTCAGAGGGGCTGGCTGTGGAGGGAGGAGGACTGCTCCCTGAAACCACCAGGGACTCACAGCAGTTATTTCCACCATGATCCCTCACCCAGGTTTTGGGACCTGCCTCCCTTTTTGCTTGCTGCCATGGGGTGAGAGTGAAAACAGAGGCTTTCACTGATGTGCGGTGCCTTTGTGGCTGCCGTGGCTTGGAGAGTCACGCAGGGAGCTTGGAGGTGGAGGAGTTTCTCTGTGTGTACTTCTACTTGGGGGTTGTCTCAGCTGGACCTTGTTCCCTGGGCACTGATCCACGGCTGGTTTATTCTCACTGTCAGCAAAGGTGCACTTGGTCCATCCTGTGGTGTCACTCTGTCTAACAAGACTGACCTCATCAGTAGGTCAGCCCTGTTGAGTGCAGGTTGGTGTGTCCTTGCAGCATCTGTAGGGCAGAGCCCTGCTCCCCTCACTGTGTTCCTGCAGGCATCGAGCCATGCAGTCGTGAATACAGCTTTGTGGCAGATAAAGAAGGGCTGATCTTGTGATTTTCAAACAGTGTTGGAGATTTAAGAGATTCAGGGTAAAATACATCTCTGCTCAAGTTCATGGCAAAAGGAATGTCCTGTCAGCTGTCAGGTCAGCCAGCGGCTTCCTGTGCAAAGCTGCTGGAGGTTTTATGTCTCAAGTCCTTGGCTCCTACCTGCGGAGCAGCCCTGTGAGAGAGCTCACTGGTAGCGAGGCACTTGGGATTACAGCAGTGCTGTGGCCTCAGACGAGTCCCAGATATCCACCAGCACTGAAAGAAACACAGCGAGCTCCTCCAGCTGCCAAGGGTGAGACAAACCTCCCCTTCTGGCCATGCTGGCTGGAAAAGGCTCATCAAAGCAGTAACTGGAAACTGGACAAACACGGAGGCTTGGCTTGGTTTCGTAATCAGAGCCGTTCCCTTGAAGGTGGGAGAGCAGCCTTGGCATGCCAGGAGAAATGTGCGACTCTGAGCAGGACCCTCCTGTGCATCCACCCTTAGGCTGGATGCTCCTCTGGAGCTGGTGATCACCAACGTGGCCAGATCTTCAGCGACCCCTGTTCTTACTACTGCAGTTAAGTGTTCAATGAAAGTCTCTGAGGCAGTTTTCATCAAAAGTATATATTTATTTATAAAAAAGAATGGGGAAAAAATATATACCAATGTGCTTTTTCTATAAACGACAATTCCTTGGAGGCTGAATGTCCTAGACCCAAGTATGCCTGGCATTGCAGTCCATAGCTGTAGATGGCTGATCCAGATCTGATGCTGAATATCATGGGGATTTGGAATTAGGAGGTCAGCAAGGGATTTTTCCACTGAAAACTAAGAGACATTAACTACACATCTCATACAAGTTTCTATTAGAGATGTATAGCCAGATCCCTTCAGTAGGTTTAAAATCAATCCTGACAAGAAAAAAAATAAATTTTTGACTCTAAGGCTTTAATTGCATCACTGTTTGAGTCCATCTCCATACAAAAGGCACATGGCCAGACCCCTGTCCAGTGTAAAGCACCAGTGTCATGCACACACTCTAATATGGGGATTAGACTCAAGAAACCCTCTTGACTCCCATTCCGGTATCTCTGTGGTTTAAGGAGTACAATATCAGAGGTTCATGGCTACATCAGCATTTTCAGATAAACTAAGTCAGCAATTTAAGTGAATTTGAGGCTCCTCATTCTGTCCATGCTCACTTCTGGTTTCAGAGTCTGTGGGCAGCTGCCGGGGTGTGGTTCCTTTGGGAGGTGAGACAATGACCCAGGCAGCAGGACAGCTCCTCAATGCTGAACCTGGCTTTGAAATGCATGGCAAAATTAACAGATATTTTCCTTTGAGACAATTTTGTGTCAGGGTATCCTGTCAGGTTTGCTTCTATCAGACACCTCATGTCAAAGTGTATCTGGTGAGCATTTTAACGTCACTCTCCTCTTTGTTATCACATCTGTTTGAACACTGTAGCTTGGCTATGCCAAAACAAATCGTTCAAATTCTCCTTTGGAAGGATCTTTTATTCCTCTGGCAGACTGAAAGGAGACTCCTTCAAATCTGAAACATGGTTAAAACTACAAAAACAATCTGTGCCACAAAAAAAGGCCCTCTTGGATCTCTTCCTGTAAGCACATTTAGGCCTGGTTTCTGCTGTTTATTTTATATTTTTTTTATATTTTAGATTTTATATGCAACTGATTAGCACCTTTATTAGCTTTTAATACTGTGTTTGATTCCAAAACACCACCACCACCCCTGAAAATATTTTTTCACAGATATATCTCAGTACATTGACAAGAGCAGTTACTGGGATAAGGCCAAATTCTCCAGCAGCAGCACTGCCCATGGCTTATCTCCCACCATGATGATGTCTGGTCACGGAAAAGGAGGTATGAAACAGCCACTGCTATGTCCTAAACCATGCCATGGGCTCAAGACAATTTCACCACGGAATATCACTAAAACCCCTTTTCCTTCAAGGCTCTGCAATGAAGGCACCTGTGAATGCTGTTAAAGATTATGATATTCCAGAAAGGTTGCCAGGGACTCCAGCACTTAATGGCACTTCTGACAGGGAATATGTGAGCAAGAGGAAATACACATGCCAATTGCTGGCAGAAAGAAAATGCACAACGCTTGCATTCAGAAGAAAGCATTCATGGTTAGTCCTCTGTAAAAGAGTAATAGCAGCAAGAAAGTTTTCTGGAATTGAAGTAGATGCTGAATAATAAGACTTTCTCATTTTGAGCATTAACAGCTGCTGCAAAAACTTAGTAATTCTCACTACTCAGTGGCTGCCTTATAACTATATGTGCAAGTTGTGCACATGAATAGCTGGTCTGAGAGCTTAGAAATACTCACTACAAATGAGACAGCAGGCCATGCACATGACCTTGTTTTCTTAAAAAAGGAATTTCTGCAAAATCAAGAGCAAACTCTCTTGCTCCTAAAGTAATTTTCAAGTTTCTGGTTTTTTAATTTTTTAAAATATGATTTGTCAGGTGGGTTTCTGCCAAGCAGAGTTCCCCAGCTGGGATCTGCAGGAAAGCTGAATGCTTTGAGGTGTGGTTCCACAGCAGCCTAAATTAGCTAAGATCAGCACCACTGTGTTGGTACTAAAAGCAAAACAGTCAGAGAGGTAATTGCTTCATTTTGGGAAGAGCACTGGTACTACTGGGAGGATACTTGTAGGATGTGGAGCAGGAATGGAGACGAGACTGCAATGGCACTGAGAAAAAATGGCTTGATAAAAGGTGATGGAGCCACAGTCTCTGCAGAGATGGTGCCTGCATGAAGTCCTGCTTCCTTGAAAGCTAAGGGCAAGATGGAAGCAGATTCACTCACACCCTGAAAACCTTCTCCCCATCCTTAACCCCCTTCCTTTCCTTTCCTGGCTCTGTATGTAACCTCGGGGGTTTAAAATCTGCACAAACTAAGTCATGTTTCTCTGGCTTACACCAAGGATGTGATACTCAGCTCACCTGAGGCACATGGATCCCAGCTGGGTCAAAGCTGGCCATCTAAATCCTGCCCATCCACGTCTCCAGTGACTGATGCTCACAGCAGGTGTTCCAGCAGAAGGTAAGGAAACATCTCCAGCCCCAGGAGCTTGGATGAGCCCACACCTGAATCTGAGCTTGTATTCCTCCCTACTGAATTACAGCTTTGACTCCAGGAAGGAGTCAGATGTGAGTTGTGGCTTAAAAGGCCATCAGGCCCTGACTCAAACTCATTCCTACTATGACTGCCAGCAGCCCGATACTTGCGTGCACACACCAACTTTGTGTGTGTGGCCAGAGACACTCTCTGCATCTGAAAACATTTCCATGGCTATTCCCACAGATGGGAAGGGCAAAAAAGGACAGAATTAATGGAAAAGGATTAGTAAAAACCTATCAGGAAAGCACTGGGAATATGTCAAAGGTACTTGAGCTGCTGTTGTGGTTCATGGGACCCCTGTCACGCCAGACACTTGTTGCTCTCTGCGTTGTTGCGGCAAAGGTGCAGCTGCTCTGTTGCAGTCTGCGTCAGCCATGCCAAGGGGACATTCAGCTTCTCCCACTGGAACTGAAAGCAAGAGTCAGCCTTGGGGTTTGGGAGATTTGTCTCAGACCATTTTTACCCTAAAAATCAGTGCAGGTAAATCCAGGCACAGTGGCAGCTGATGCTCGATTGTCACACAGTGACAGCAGTGCCAGGGAAAGGCTCTCTGTAGATCCTGACACCTGTGGGACACAGCAGTGGGAGCTGTCCCCTCCAGGGGCCCAGCGGGCCGAGGTTGGGTGGTTAGGAAGTGAGTGAAGGCACGAGCAGCCAGCTGGGTCAGGTGATTGCTCAGCTCTGTGGGCTCAGGATGGCATTTGATGCTGCAATGCACCTGAGGGCAGCAGTTCTAATCCATCCTCCACAGGTAACTTGCTGACGAGGAGACTGTTTTCCTTCCTGCACTGTGTTCTGCTTTCCATAGCTGCAGGCTCCCTCAGGCTTGCATGCAAGAACTAATTAGCATATTTCTGTCCGCCACAGATGAGAAGAAGTTGACAATCATTGTCTGAATTTGAGTTTGTCCATATTGCTTGTTCAGTGCCTGCCATTTGTTCTACAGCAGCAATCTTTACCCTGCGGAAGATTATGGCTGTCCCAGGTAGAAGGACAACCTTCAGGTGGTGAGAGGTGGGAAGGAGCTACAACAGACCAGGGTAGAACAGATACTCTTGCCATAGACATTCTTTGTTCTTCAAACAAAGAAGGAAAATAATGTAAAATTGACTTTTCCTTACTTTTCCTTTCGTCTTTGCTTGATGTCATGGCTGAGGGCAAAAATGTTTTCAGTATAAAAATATATTGCAGCTCTCCAGGTGATGGCCCTGGACACAGCCTGAGAAGCAGTGGCATTGTCTGCTTCCCAGAGAAATTCTATGAGAAGTCTTGCTTGCCTTTCTCCTCTCCCTCATTCTCCCCTAGGGTGCTCTGTCTGGCTGCTTCCCTGTCACAGTCCTGAAGGAAGTTACCTTCCCTTCCCTCTGTCCTGAACGAAGTCAGGGTGAAGGCCTCTCACCAGTTCACAGGAAGGTAGTGCTTTATTTCTGGAAACACGATGAAATAAGGAAAGTCAGAGGTCCGTGCTGGCTTCTGCCAACACAGAACCTCTCCCCTGAGCATTCCCATCTAGATGGAAACCTGTGGTGATATTCAGGACTGTACATTCCCAGACACTGGCAGCAGTTTCATACAGTAGCTAAAGCAGGAAAGCCCTTAGCAATGGCACTGTCCTGTGGGCTCTAGGAGCAGTCCTCACTGGAATGGAGGCCCAGGAGCTCCTCAGCCAAGCTGACGAGACCGTTTTCTTCCAGGGCCGCGATGAGCCGCGCTATTGTGGCCTTCTTGCCCTCGGACTGGATGAACCTGAGGAGCATCTGATAGGCTTGTTCATAGAGTCCCTCTCGGTCATACTCCAGGGCCAGGTTGTCAATGACAGGGTCACGCAGGGCCCGGCAGGACTTCTGCAGAGAGCGACCCACTTGCTTCCACTTCTTGGACACGGACTTGGCAAACTTCTGGTGGTCGTCTGGTGTGATTGTTCTGTTGTCTGAAAGGGGCAGAGGCCAGGTAAGACATAGAGGTTTCATGGCTGATGTGATGCAGCTTGGGCCAGTTCAAGGTTTGGTCAATATTCTGCAGAGCACGGAGTCTGTGCTCCCTGCCTTGCCCAGCTGTTCCCTTGGAGAAGTCCTCCCACAACAACAAAGCATCTGGGCTTGCCCCTACCCTACAAACTTGGGAAGGCCTGTTTTCTTTTCTTCTCCCTCTGAACTGTCCTGTGGTTTGGCAGAGCTCTTTTTTTTTCTGATGGACACCCTCTTCATTTGTTTTAGCCTTTCAAAGGCAGCTTGGTAAGGCCTTTCTGACAAAGTCCCCTGTTCCCTACCAAAGCATCCTCAAAATACTGAAATGCTGACAGGAGCTCTCTCCTCAGCTGTTTAGCACTGTAGACTGTACACAGCTTAAGCAAGCTCAGAGATGATCTAGCTTATCTCAAGCTGATATTGCTATGTGAGACTGTCTGAAAGCTCTCTGTAGGGACAGACCCCAAAGCCAGCTGGTGAACTGAGGGAGCCTGGACAAACCAGTCCTGTCTGAAAGTAGGGCTGAGGGTGCCCACAGTAACTTCCCCAGTCTGATCCAACCTACACTATTAACTCACCTCAACCAAGTGACATGGAAGAAGAGAAAAATACTCTATATTCTTCCTTTCAGTATTAATTTTAAAATGTGAGGAACCTGGAAGGAACACAGATTCTGAAACATCTGGTTCTGTGCCACCCCAGAAAAGAAAACAGGTCGAGGCCTGATCTGAAGCATCATGGCAATATCTTAGGACTACTGCAATTCCTTCCTTATGGGATGCTGGGAAATCCTTGGTTTATCTGAGGTAGACCCCAGTATGTAGTCATGATAATTCTCCCTCATGGGCTGTGAGGCAGACCAAGGGCTCTGTTGATCAGTTCTAGCTACTCACCAAACTGTTGTCCCTGAAAGATGAAGGTGACTTGTGGGGAGAGGGAGCTGCCTTGAGGAGGCGACTTCAGAGATGAGCAGTCTTTTCCAGCTATATTGTTGTTGGTGCTCTGGTGAAGCATCAGGCTCTTGAGGCTTTCCTCCAGCTCCGTGATCTCCTCATCCGGCAGGCGGTCAGGCTGTAACGCAAACAGCATCAGTGACTCCTGCCAGGGTCACCACCTGGCAAAGCTGTACATGCTGGTGTCAAGAGAGGAGCAATGAGATACAGCATCAGCTGTCAACCAGCCAAATGAGATGGTCTGCTGGAGCTCTGGCTGTAAATGTGTGGATTTGAATCTGTAATATGATATGAAGTGGACAATCTCTCCCTCCTGGGTTTCTCACCTGCAGCAGTGAGTGCTTACAAGTTGCACGGAACTGCTACTAGCCCACGTTCATTCCCAGCAGCCCTTAGCAAGAATTAGGGTGCACTGCAGGCAGCAAGGCTTCTCCCAACTCCATAGGGGGGACAGATCCACAGAACAGGGTGACCTGATCCAACAGCTCATGGCCACCCAAGTAGGCAGCTCCTGTTACCCACCTTCTCTCTCTCTGCCCCTCTGCTCCCTAAGGTTTGTTGTTCCTGGGTCCTTGCCAAGCGAGTTTTTTTCACTAGCCAAGAGAAAATTAGTCTGACCTCCAAAAAGCAGGTAATGAGAAAAGGAGTAAAGAAGGCAAAGCACATGGGAAGAGTCAAACCTGGCAGTGCCGTGCCTCAGTCAGAGCTAAACACTGGTTTAGCTCGCTCACAGCAGGTAGCCAGCACTGCTCTCAGCTGCTGATGGCTGTGCCCTGGTGCCATCTTTCTGTCTGTTGCACTGTTAGGCAGGAGTCAGACTGAGTCACTTTTGGGGAACTGAGAATAAGCCCCTTTCTTTTGTCCAGCCAGCTAGTTCAGCACAGGGAGGGAGCAGCAAGCCACAGTTCACAGAATATGGGATATCACATGTTGTTTGGCTTGGGGATGAAAGGTTTGAGTTTCATTCTCTGCGCTTACAGAAAAGCAACCTGGCAAAACATGCTCTTGTGCCTGATATTCCTGAGTAGATAGTGAGTGCCTGTTTCTCAGGACCATTTAGAGGAACAGAGCTAAAGCTCCAGATGGAAAAAAAGAGAGGAGGGGAACAAGTCAGTGAGTTTAATCACGTCAAGTGCCTCGTAGTGAGATGACAAGATCTCACCATTCTTGCAAGCAGGATTAGAGTTCCAGTGCCAAAATGTGCAATAAGCCAGACGTTAGATGAGAGAGAGAGACTTTGCCTTCAGAAGGGCAGCCTACTCCTGCTGGCAGCAGATGCTGTGTGTCCCCACTCTGAGGCAAGTTGTTGGTGTGATGTGCAGTGTTTGCACTCACTCCCATTGCTCATTGCCAGCTGCAGTTACCTTTGCCACTCTGGGAGGAGTTGGTGTGTGAGGCAGGGGAGGGAGGTGCAGAGCAGTGATGGTTCCACCCAGGACTGCTGTACTCTCTGCCTGCCTCACAGCTGTATTGAGGCACCCTTGTGCCCTCAGCTGTGCTGTCTAGAACCCCTTGTCTTAGTTGGGATAACAGCCACGCTAGCTGTTATACACAGAAGCCACAGTGAGTTAGCAGGATCTTTGTAGGCTGCTTTAGGTAACTCTGTTGCCCTTCCAGAAAAGTGCACAAGTCTTTTCTGAGGAAGGGCAGAGTTCTTTCTCCACATTAGTTAAGAGCTGAAGGACAGAGAAGTTTGCTAATCCAACATGCCGCATCAGAACAAGGTTTGCACCCACCTCTGCAAGCCCTGTGCCACCCCTCCTCATTGCTGCCCAGCCTCCCTCCCTCTCCCACTCACCTTTTCTCTGTAGATGCACTCCAGGCAATGATCCTCATCCTTCAGCATCTGGTCAAGGTGCTCACTGCCAGCCTTCAGCTCCACTTCGAGAGGCACCGTGGTTGTGGCCAAGGAGAGCTGGAGGTGACTCTGGAGGGCCTTCTGGAGCGCTCCTTCCCGGTAACTCCGCAGGAAGCGGCGGCAGTTCTCCCGCTTGCAGAACCTGAGCTGGACTATCAGGTGTGGGTGGCTGCAGTGCACTTTGAGCATGTCCACACCGTTCACGCTGCCCGTGGAGTCTGGCAGGGAGAAGTGAGCACAGTCACAATCCAGGCATGAGCCAGCCCACCCAGACCCACGCCCATCCACAACAAGCCTGCAGTGGAGTAGCTTTTGAATTCTCTTTGTGATAAAGTCCTCTGGGATGGAAAACCTGTATGCGAAACCAAGAGGGAAGGATTAAGTTTATGGTGCCCGGCCACCAGTGATCTCCATGAAGTATGGTGTCCAACTGAAGATGTATGGAACTAAATCCCAGGTAATTATATCAACACTGCTTATTGGGGCAAGTTTTAAATTTGAGGTTCCATTTCCAGGGCAGAGATGGTTATGACAGACTGGTAGCACAGCAAAGTTTTATAGATGAAAGCTCAGTTCAGCTCAGTGCTCAGTCAGCCTTCAGTCCTTGTGACTGGAGTTTTATGCAGTGATGGAGGTCCTGGAAAGAGACCCAGTGTTTCCTCTCCAGCCTGTGCCTAGAGGTAACTTTTGTCTCTCTGAGCCTTTAACACATCTCACAAACGGCAAATGACAGATCCAGCCACAGGGATTGAGCTGCTTGAGATTGGGCCTTGACTTGTTATTTTGCACAGAGAATTAATTCATGGTAAAACCTAAGCAAGGAGAAGCCAGGGATGTACCCTCTAACATTATTGCAGGAGGAGCACAAGCGATGTGGAAACAGAAATTGCCAGGACTTCATTCTTCCTTCTCCCAGCAAAATTTAACTTTTCTTAGCTGTGCTTATTATCCTTGTCTCCACAGGATTTTATATGCTGATGATGACACTTCAAAATATGTGTTTTTCTCTTTTTTTGCAGCAGGGGCCCATGGGAGGCTGCTGTACTGCTTGCAGACCTGACTGAACCTTGAGGGCTGTTGTTGCACAGGGCTGTGTGGAGGCACCAGCTCACACTGGCACTACATCAGGTACTTCTAAACCACATGTCATGGCATGGAAGACAATCCCAAGGCAAGGCAGACTTGTGTGCTCCACATTAAGCAGGTCAAGTGACCTTGCATTTAAAAGTACAGCATCTAACAGTGGCTTTACATGTTTACTAAGTCCTGTTTGCATCTGGTCTAGTTTGGACCAGATGTGTAACTGACACATGGGTTTAGGCACCTGGAAAAGGAATTTTAATTCATTGGATGGCCAGGAATGTCTTCTTATCACTTCCTTCATGGTTTGCTTTTTCTGAGTGCTTATTAAACAGTATTTCCATAATAGGGCAAGAGGGCTGGGGAGGGAAAGCTGCAGAGACATGGAAACCTTTATGAATATTGTACAAGACAGCTGTAAAGCCACCTCAAAAGACAGGACGTCGCAGGCATTTCTGCATGAAACCTCAGACAGCTTCAGATTTCATGTCCTTTTCAGGTCTGAATAAGCATGGTAGGATCTCAGTTTTGTGAGCTTTCCTTTAAATGTGTGAGCAGATTCACATTCCAGTGCCACAAAGCAGCCATAAATCAAGCCTAACTGGACAATTGTGTTAGGCTGCCTGCTTCCTGTTTCCCATATTTGGATCGAGCTGCAAGACGAGCAGGCCTGTATTGGACAAACTGACTTGGCATGATTTCCAGAAGAAACTGCAGAATGTTAGACAAGCCCAGTTAAAGAATAGTCTCAGCTGTGTGACAGGTGAAAAACACTATGAGAGTCTTTCTAGGTAAGTGTGATAAACTCTTTAAATTACTATTACCCTGCAGTGTGCTTGGTGCAAGGGTGGATAGAGAAACATAGTTTTATGGCTATTTGCATCTCAAGTCCTTTTTGGATGTAAATAGAGTTACATATACCTCAAATTAATGTGTGTCTGTTTATGTCAGAAATGACTTCATACTGGCTATCACTTGATTTTAAAACCAGCTTCTCAAAGCAGAAATCATGTTTCTGTGGTGGTATAAAGACAGCAATAAAATCTTCTTTCATACCAATTGCAATCTTTTCCCCTCTTATATAAATGGATTTAAACAAACATTCATAAAGTTGGATAATTCATGGGATAGTTCAAGTTGGAAGGAAGCCCAGGCAGTGTCTAGCCCAACCTCCCATGCAAAGCAGGGTCAGCTCAGAGGTCAGAACCAGTTGCTCAGGGCTTTATCCAGTCCCATTTTGAAAGCCCTTGAGGATGGAGAATGCACAGTCACTTGGGGCAACTGCCTGACTGTCTTCATGGGGAAAATATTTGTCCTTCTCTCTGGTGTCTACCCCTCATTTCAATTTGTGCCTGTTGCCTCTCATTCCCCATGCACCACTATGAACAGTGGTGGCCTCATTTCTCCCTCCCCACAGGTATCAGCAGGCTGTTGGTAGGTCCCCTGAAAACTTCTCTTCTCCAGGCTCAACAGGTCCAACTCCCTCAGCCTCTCCTTGGTGAACTTCTGCTCAGCTTGCTCCACTTTATTGCCTCTCCTAAACAGAGTGAGCACGACCTTTCCTTACCCACGAGGGTGAGATTAAAGGAAGGCATGGCACTGCACACCAAGATACCTGAGAGGATGGGTACCTGCTAATGCCAGCTTCAGGGCCTTGAACACACGAGGCTTCTTCTGGGAGCTCTCGTAGAGGGATGGCAGAGCGATGGTCTTGCATGTCGACTGGAGGAAGAGATAAGCGCTGCCAATCCAAGGAGTGGGGCTGCCTGCCATCTTCAGCACCCTATAAAATCACACAGGCAAGCTCAGAGACCATAGGGGAAATGGCCTGATGCCAGGGGAGTGATACAGCACAAGCATTACAGGCTTTATGGGGATTTACCCTTATTTCTTAGAGGAGTGCTGATGTTGCTAAAGCAAATGTAACCTTTGAGGGGTTTATTGTTACTCTGAAAAGCACAGCACAGTGGGACATGGTATCCCAAAGACAGCAGCTCACAAAGCTTTGCTTTCATTTCCACTGGAGTCCATTCATTTTATAGTCCAAAGATACCCTGAAGCAGAGTTTCAGCCCTTGTGCCTCCGACTGACCAGCCAAGCTGGCAAAATGTGAAAGGATTGAGGTGCTCCAGGGAGCACCCAGCAGTCCTGGCTCTGGCACGTTTCCATGGACTGAAGCTCTACTGCAGCCAGAGACATTCTCCTCAAGGTCCTCATGCGCTGGCCTCAGGGCCCAGAGCTCTTGTAACAGGACACTCTACACAGGTAGGACAAGAGTAATGGTTTTAAACTAAAAGAGTGTAGATTTAGATTAGATATAAGGAAGAAATTTTTTACAGTGAAGGTGGCGAGGCACTGGCACAGAGACAGAGAGGTGGTGGATGCCCCACCCCTGAAAATATTCAAGGCCAAGTTGGATGGGGCTCTGAGCGACCTGATCTAGTTGAAGATGTCCCTGGTCACCACAGAAGAGTTGGACTAGATGGCCTTGGAAAGGTCTCTTCCAACCCAAACCATTCTATGATTCTATGGCTCAGGGGTACCCCTCTGCTTTGTTTATGCCCTTTGTTCTTGTGCCTCTGCAGCGTTAACCCAGCGGGTGAATCTTCCCGTCCAGTGAGCGCTGCCCCATCGCAGTCCCCGCTCTGCGGTCAAACCGCTGTGGGGTGCTTTAAAAAATCAGCCCCGGACGGTAAGTCACATTTGTGATCATGGTTATTGCCTTTTTCGCCGACTTCTGGCAGGCGTCAGGCCGCTGCTGCTCAGTTCCCGTCAGAGCCTGGCTGGGAGGGGGCTGTCCCTGAGGGAAAAGCGCTGGAGCAGCCGCCGGCCCCGGTCCCGCCGCGCTGTGCCGCCCGCGGGGCCGGCG
>WEIT01024149.1:37733-78935 GCA_013389985.1 Dryoscopus gambensis
CCGGGGCTTGTCGGGCCTTGACGCCTCCGGGTGCCCCCGGCACGAGGCCGGCGGTGGCTCCGCCAGCCCGCCGCCCAGCTCGGCCGCTTGGCCTCTCGTGTAGGGGAGGCTGTGTCAGCTGTCAGAAATACTCTGTTCAGGTGGCTCCAGAGCTGCCCGAGGGCTGGGACCGGGTGTATGTCCCTGGAACATTAGGGGTGGAGGCGAGCGGGGTGGCTTGAGGCCCCTGCATGGCTTGTGGCTGACACGCGCGAGGCTGGTGGGTCCCGGCTGCGACTTGTCAGCTTTCCCCCGTGGTGCTGCTGATGCCATAATAATTTTTGCTTTTTCATATATTCCTCTCATATCCCCCCTTCATATACACTTTTATGCAGCTTTTCTGTACCCTCAGTGCTTTTAACCCACATACTTGTAATTCCCTAAGTTCGATAACTAGCTTAGACCCAGAGTTCTGTTAAGGCAAAAGACTAAACATCTTAGAAACTTCGTAATTAGGGGGTCACCAAGCCCCAGACCCAAGGTCTTCTCCAGAACATACTCTGTAAACTAAGATAGATCTATGCAGAGGGGGGTCACTCCTTACGAGGGGGCTCCTCCTGAGCCTCCCATTGGAAAATCTATGATAAATATGCTAATATGTAAAGTCTATAATTGTACAAGCAAACGATCGCCGGGGGGATTTTCGGTGTATTCCCCAGGGTGCATTTTCCAACGTGCATTCCGTGCCTCGGTCCAGGGGGGGCATTCTTGCAGAGTGCTCCTGCCTGGATCTAAGGATCCTTAATAAACTCTGAGGTAAAATCCCTTTTTCCCTCTAACCATGTTTGGCTTTTAATTCTAAGCCCAGGATAAGGCATCACTGCTAATAGGAGCTTGGGCAGGTAGAGAGAATGAAGCAGCGTTTCCGAGTCCATGAGAGGTTCTGTGCCATGATTTGGGTCTCCATTGCTCAACCTCAGGTAGCAACCTCCTGCCCAGGCTGCATCTGCCCTGCATAGGTGCCCTGGGAGCTGAAGGATAACAGCAGCTCCCTTACTTGTCCCCAGCTGGTGAAACGCTGGTGTGGGCCTGGGGCCAGATTTTGTGCCCATGAGCAAGCTGCCATCACTCTGTTTTGGCAGTGGTTTGTGCAAACTCGGGGACTGAACTACAAAAAAAAGGAGGAAGTGTTTTAAAACACTAAAAATACATATATATGATGCTATTTTACAAGAATAATATTTTAACAATATAGACTTAATTTGTTTGCTAAAGGGAAAATGTGATTCAAATAAATCTGTAAAGGGGTTAATCTGGGCTGTGTCTCCTGGGTGCTCTGGTTCACAGGGTCAGATCCAGGGGGGCAGGCAGACCCCTGCAGGGTCAGCAGGCCTGATGGTGCCAGTGCTTCTGGAAACAAAGCATTTACTTGCTAACAGTTTAAGCAAGTGAGTTCATACATTTAAGGTCTGATGGGGTTAAATGAGCCTGGACATCCCAACATTTCACTACAAAAACCAAACCTGCAGCAGTCCTGGCTCCCAGAACCAGGTGGGAACCACAGAGTGAGTTGCTGTGGGGAGCATCACCCACCCATGTCCTGTAAATGTTTCCTCCTTGAAGCCAGTCTGCCTGCTGTATATTGTGGGGTTAAAAAAAGAATGGGTAGCTGAGGAGCCCCAAGTTTCTCCTCTGCTCACCCTTGCTGAGTGTGTGCCTTCTGGGAGCATCCCATGGGGTGAAATCAAAGTGCTTGATGAGCGCTTGGAGTTTCATCTTGTTTCCCACTTGGGAAGTAAAGATGGCAGTGAGGGCAGAGGCTGTGGCTTAGTGGGGCTCAGCTGGCACAAAATTGGGGTGTCAGGGTTCAGTGGCATGTCTGCCTGGGGCTGGGATAGGACAGGCTGCCCTGAGCTGGCAGCAGTCGGAAGGCTAAAAGCACAGTCTTAATGTCTAAGAGATTCAGGATCCTTCTTAATGGCTCCAAAGGCATTAAGGAAATCATAAAATGAAAGGAGCTGAACACATGAGATCTCATTTTGCCTTAACGTTTTGGCAGATGTGTGTTAGAGACAATATTAAAATCAGCTAAAAGTAGAAAAGCAGGATCCGAGCTGTCAAGGTGATTGTCAGAGAAAATGGCAAAAGATGCTGACTTCCCAGGAAGGAAGCAGGATGGTGTCATTGGCTGCTCTCGCTGGGCTGGGTGGGAAGGGGCTTGTCTCTGATATGATGGTAGATAAGATAGTACAGCTGCTGTGCTGCTGCCACCTCACACTCAAAGTAACGAGTCACGCTTCAAACCAGCACATTCTAGAAAAATGTGCAGTTGTGCTCCCCTCTGTGTTTGCATTGCTACTCCATACTTGCTTCATGGCTTTCAGCTCTGACCCTGCTTCGAGGCTCTCTCGATGCTCAGGTTTTCATTTAAATGAAACCTGCACTGCTGAGGTAGCGCTGTGACTCTGGGACCTGGGGCTTCCATGGCGAGAGGGCATGCCGTGAAATTCAGAGTGAGATTGTGAGACTTGGCCCACACTCCAGTGCTGGCCTGGCAAGGGGAATGTTTGCTTTTAAAAATCTGTTGCTTGATTATGAGAGGGCTGAAAAAACATGTCACAGTGGTAGTTTTGTTTGTGCAGAAATCTAGAAGAGGGGTGCAAAACATTTTAGAAGAAGGCGAATGGAAAACTTAGGTAATGATCTGATGCTCTAAACCTTCTTCTGCATTATTTCCAGCAACCACAGGAAAGGCTGATCAAAATACACTTTTCCCTTATTATGTCAGTCATTGTAAGTGCTATTTCTGCAAACTGGAGTCACAGTCATAAAAGGTTTTCCCAAACTGCAACATCTCATCACAGGCAAGGACCACTATCGTTAAGCTGCTGGTTTCTACTCTAGACCTTCTGTTGCACTATTAGTAAAAAATGGATATGTGAGGCTGTTTTCTGTGCAGAGCTTCTGCTTGCAAAGAGGTTTTTTCCCCCACAGTTTGAGAAATCTGTCTCAGCTTTTTGAATACCAGTGCAGCACTACCAGAAAATTCCCTTGCATTTTTATTACTCAAAGTTGCAGAACCTCACAGTAGGAAAAAAGACCTTTTTTTCCCCCAAAAGGTTTGATCTGGCATTTTTAACTCTTGAAAAGTATCACTCAGCTTCTTAGGACTGATTGAAAAAAAACTGTGAAACAACTGGCCAAGAGATTTTCCTAATTTTTTGTGTTCAAATTCAAAATATGGTGAAATTTCAAGTTTGAAATTTTTTTTACCTCCTCTGTCGTCCAGTTGGATTTGTTAATTAAATCCTAATGTGTGTCTGTGTCCCTTTTTTCTGTTGTTGCTGTTTTGGTTTTCCCCAACAGGAACTCTTGAGAATTAATCGCAGTTTTGGAAGTTTTCCCATGTTTAAACCTGACTGAATTGGCAAAATGTCTGCTCCAGTGCCAGAACTGTGGCATTACATCCCAGAAGAAATCCTTATCCGAATATTCTATTATCTTTCTCTCTGAGATAGACACAGAGTCTTCCAAGTGTGCAGACAGGGGGCTGCAGCAGTTTCTTCCAGCTCTGTTTGGCACTTCACAGGGGCCAGGTAAGAGGAATGGGGTCCTCTGTCCGAGCATCTTTGCAGGAATAACCAGATCGTTGTTTCCAGTGCATGTCAAACATTTACTCCACTCTGCTGTGGCACTATTGACCTTGTGACTTCTACGTGTGGTGATGTTATCTTGCATGACTAGCACCTGCTTATGTAAAATTTGTGTTACTTGCTGGGTGCAAGTAAAAAACAAAGCAGCGACTTTTTTTAGTCGCTGATGGTGATTTGGGTTTTAGGGGAAATACCACATGCTTAGGTACATTGTTTTAAGCTGCCCTTTGAAAACGTCGAGAAAAAGTTAATGCTTTGTTATCCTTATCTTGACACTTATCTCTTCTCACCTCCTGACTCTTTCAGTGTTTGGCCTTCAAGGACTCTGTAGGCATCAGGTGAAAACTCTGTTTCATTTTTTTAGCAGGAATGTTCAGCTTAGCCTTTGCAAGTTTTGCTAAGGACCTCAGGAAAATTTAATGTTGATTTTATATTTTATTATGTTATTTGAAGAGCAGTTTCTGAGTTGAAATGACCCGGGCATTAAGCCACACTGCAAGCATGTATTTAGAGCTATCTAGTGCATTTATATTAATGATGAAACTACGTTGTCTAATAGGTTCTCTGTGTAGCTGGTTTTAGCATCCTCTTTTCTCATGCAAGAGCTAATTAATTTCTGTTGACAAATAACGTAGGATCTGTAGCTAAACTTGCTTACAATTTTGACTTTTCAAAGTCTTGCTGAAGATCTGCAGCCCTGAATCTGGCCAGCTCTTGTTCGTCTGTGGCAGCCAAAGTTTAGGACAAGAAAATTCCAAAATAACAATTCAGGTGCCTTCACAAACCTGGGATTGCTGTGCCTGGGTGTCCCACAGGCTCTGAGCAGGTGGGTTTGCTCTGGTGACTTGCTCACCTCCCAGCATAAGGTGGGCAGCACGTGTTCCCTTTGCATGACGCTGCGTATTTATTCACAGCTCTGCGAGATCGGCTGCAGTGCATTTTCATTCTGTGTATTGTTCTCTGGGGCTGGTGATGCCATCCCATTGTGCTGAGTTTTTAAGAGTGCGAGCAGCACTGCTGATGTGACTCCCTGGACGCCTACTTTCCACTGGCCTGGGATAAAATTGGGTGGTTCATTCTCTGTGGGACGCAGGCGCGTGCAGGGAAGCAGGCGCGCCCAGAGCAATGGGGTTAGTGTAGCTGGGACACTGCAAAGCTATGCAGGATTCACCCAGCTCTCTGGTGATGGATGGATACTCCAGCAATGTCCCAGCCTTCCTAACAAAACTCTGGACGCTGGTGGAAGACCCTGAAACGAACCATCTCATCTGCTGGAGTTCTGTAAGTACTACAGATCCTGGGTGTCACTGATGCCTGCAACACCAGGGAAAACCCAGGTGTGAGGCCCGAGTACTGCATGGCACAGGAGCTGCCCTGTGCTTGGCAGGTGCTGCCCAGTTACTGGCAGGGTGCAAAAACCAGGAGGCAAGTACAGGTGCTTTTGGATATACCTGGTATTATTATCTGAAACATTGTGGCTTTTCTCTTTCAGAGGGGCAACTGTTTTGTCGGTGTTTTAATTATAATATTTACACATTTCACTTGAAACATCCTAAAAAGTGTCTAATATTTTAAGAATTCCAGATGCTTTGAGAGAGATGTTTGTCACCTTGCTTGAATCTGTGGCTCCCTGAAATTTTCTAGGAAATGTGCAAAGCCCTTAAAAAGTTTCACTGCTGTTTGTATTATCTCACGTGTGTTTCTTAGCAGCCTCTCACAAATGTCTAGGGAGAAGGCAGCAGATAAACAGCACTTGGAACTCAGACTCAAACCTATAGTTTAAACAGATCTCAGACTGGCACCCTAAATTGTTTTGGAAAAGCTTTATTTGATTTTCCAATGAGTCTGTGTGATGGTCGTGGTGATGTGGGTATATATTGTCTGTACAGCTTCATAGGGATAGATTGCTTTGGCTTCTTATTTGTCACAGAAGCATTAATATACTAAGTGCAATCACAGAAATAAAATTATTTGTCCACTTCATACAGCACTTTGATACCACGTTGTGCTTTTGTCCTAGGACTTGCTGCAAATAACATGATTTGTTTTCAGCAGGGAGTTATTAGATAAGCTGTGTGCATAAACTTGTTCTCCAAAATCAAGTATCTATAACACAAGCAAATTTAAAGGGGGGTGGTAAAAAAAGTCTAAAGCAGCCTTTCTTGTATTTGTGTCCAGTAGAGTTCTCATTCAAAACTTGAGATAGGATTTGAGCTGCATTGATACCTGTGGCCGTGGTTGTTTGATGCTGGTATTACATGGCCATACCTCTGAGAACCACCAAGTTTTGGTATTGTGTGTTTCCAAGCTAGGAATGATTTTCTAACCCGTGTAACTCGTCCCCTCTTGGTTACACTTAGAACACAGTTATTTTTGACTGACCACCACCATGCTCTGCTTTCCTGCAAACTAACATAGGCTGCATCTACATCCTTGGAGATTTTGGTTAGGCTTTTCGGTGTCTAATTTTCCCGTTGTTGCAGGTTTCCATGTTTCTCATATTCTTCAGCTTCTATACATTAGTCATGTTGGAGCTGAGAGACTGCGTGCATACCTAAGATCCCTGGGTATAATCAGTACTTCTAGAAAATAGGACCCATTTTGTTTCTCAGTTTGTTTCAGCAAACTGTTTCTTAGCATGAAGAAGAGATGGAGAGGAAATGCAGTAATGGTTTATATATACACTAAAGTTTCCTGTAAAGTGGAAAGGAAAAGTCTATTCTCTGTGTCCATGGTAGATTGGACAAGAAGTAATTCAATTAATTTTTTAAATGGAAGATGCAGTTAGGGAGAACTGGCAGATTCCTGGACTAGTCTTGTCAGAGCACAACATGTCTGTCCTGGTGGTTCTGTCAAAAGCAGTTAAGGTGAGCATCTGCCACGACTGTCGTGCTGCAGAGTCAGTTTTGCTTTGGGCAGAGAAGACTTCCAAAGTTTCTCCCAGCTTGTGCTCCCTTGGTGTGAGACAGCCAAGGCACAGCTGCAGTGTGGGAACAAACTGACACATACACATTTCATCAGTGAACACACAGTAACCCCAAAGTCTCTTGTGTCTGTAGGAACCTTTCTGAGTGTGCCAGCTTCTGAGAACATTGTGGCCCTGAATTCAAGGTACACAAAACTCTTGCTCTTCTCAATGGGTCCAGCCTGGGACCCACAACTGTATCCCAGAGTAAAGGGGCAGAAGCACAAGGGAAGCAGAATAAACCAGCTCTGTCCCCAGGGCTGTGTCTGCAGTGTTGGGAAACCCTGGTCCCTGCTGTCCTGTTTGCAGACTCTGCGAGGGTAATTCCAGCGTGCGGGTTTTTAGTGAATCCCTTAAGTGCTTGATCAGCCTTTGCTTCTGCTGCATGGGGTAAGGAATGATAGGAAAGACCCCAAACATGGTCAAAGATCACCACTGAGGCACAGTCATGTTCAGCGTTTGAAGTGGTGTGCAACGAACAAGAAGTGCAGCTGACCCAAAGCTGTGTGTTTGTGGGTATTAATTGTTAGAGCTGCCAAATGGGCCTGAGTACAGAGGCAACTGGCACCATTTGGTGATGGAAAGGTAGTGGCAACCAGTAGAGCAGCAGGGTTTGCCGCTGTTTTCTGGTGGCCATGGGCAGGCTGCAGGCACACACCAGCCCCTCTTTAGTCACTGAGCTATCTCATGGCCCTGATTGCACTCCCTGTTTTAGAGACTTCCAGACTTCCCAGTGCACCCTTGCATCTGCAGACCCCCTGACGGGTGTGTGGTGGGGCTCACACACCACTGGTACCCTCCTACTGCACACAGAGCCTGGGGGCTCTTACAAAACACTGTCCTCCTGTGTCACAAACCAGCCCCCGTGAAATACCCACCCAGGCTGACACAGCTCTGACTGCTGGTAACAGCACTCAGCACAGCAGCAGGATCACTGTGGTGTGCTGGTCTCAGACCCTGCCCTGCCAACGTGGTGCAGGCTCTGGTGTCTTTAGCTCTTGTCCCTTGAAACTTGGCTGCAGCCCAGGCAAGTCCCTAATACCTGCTGATGTTGTTGCATTGATGTAGCTGTCAGCAGGTAGAAGGCCAGGCAGGGAAAGCACATGGCCTGCAGTGCTTCTTCTCTGCCAGCAATCGCAGGCAGATTGCCTTGTTTTGCAGTCATGGATCTTTGCAACGCAACCCCAGAAATGGAGGATTTATCTGAGTAACATGTGTGTTGTTAGCTTGGACTGCAAAGCGTGACCGTCAACATTTTGTGGGTTGCTCTTGTGGCTGTTTGCTATTAAAAATAATCAGTAAAAGGTGCGTAGAGCTTCTGGGCCAGTGTGATGTCTCCAGGGATGATTTGCTTCTTGCCTTGCTGTGTTTCTTGTGCCATGTCTGCAGGCAGTGCTCGCTCCAGGACTGCTGTGCTCTGGAGCAGACTGGGGTTAGACCTGAACAAATACATTATAATGGCAGGGGTTATAATGGCAATTCCCACTTTCAGGGCCTTCTTAAGACTCGAATCTTTCTCTGAGGTCCATGCAAGAGGGGATGATCACAGACTAGCTACCAGCTATTTGGACACAAAAGTCAGTGGTTTCTTTCTCATATCTAAGACTCTCAACTAGGCAGTGACAAAAAGTAGGAAAAGATCAAACCTGCAGCCACAGAGGACTGACTGTATCAGAACTGAAAGGAGCATCTCTGTCATTGAGGGCTGTTTTCACTCATCTTAGCTTCAAGGTGACAGTTCAGAGAACAAGACTTCCCCTGCTATCGGACTCCTCCTGGGCCCCTCTCATGGTCAGGGACGCTCCCCTGACTTCGCCTTTGTCCTTATTTCCTTTGCAGAATGGCACCAGCTTCCATGTGTTCGACCAAGGCCGCTTTGCCAAAGAGGTGCTGCCCAAGTATTTCAAGCACAACAACATGGCCAGCTTCGTCCGGCAGCTGAACATGTGTAAGTGCAGCTCCCAGGGCCCAGGACATGTGGGCCCCGCAGACACAGTGGTGACAGGAGGTGCCAGTGGCACAGGAGGCATGGGAGAGAATTGTGCATAGGCAAGTTTGGGGTCCCATGTATATGATTTGTTGTGGCATTACTGATTTTGCCAAAGAGGACCTGCCTCAGATCCCAGGGCAGTGATCTCCTTGCATTTACCTTAAATTCCAGCATGGAATTTCTGTTAGATTACATTTTAGGACGTGAGCTAAGAACTTTCAGCTACCAGGTGTTTGCATCTCTTGCATCAATTTGATGACCTATTATTATTAATTTTCCACTTTATTCTACATGGAGCTTTATCCAGCAGCCTGATACTGTGACATCTCCCTCAGAATGTGCTGCTCTTGTGGGTCATGTGCCCCAAGCTTATCCTTTTCACCAGCCATGTCACTGAACTAATGAAAGACAGTTCTTCTCTCTGCAAACCTTGCCTTGCTGATGAGACATTTTCACCCCTTAAAGGAGGTTTAGGTGTAATTTTCAGCCGCTTCAGCAACATGACTCTTCTGATAGTTCTTGGAATTTTTTCAATGAGTAATTAAGTTCGTTAGTCAAGTTTTAACTTTGGTATTTCACTCTACAGTAGCATTTTTGTAGATTTTAGGCCAGTCCTTAAATAGTTTAGAAACCTTTTGAAGACTTCAGAGGAAGTACTCAAAGCAGATTTCCAAATGTGCACGTGACTCTTTCTTTCAAAAGTGGCACCTGTTCATGGTCTGTGCCTTTGAAAAACCTTCCTCTGAATCCCTTTGGCTTGCAAACTGAGACAGGAATTCCCTAAGAGCTGGCATTTCAGCTCCTGGCAGACCAGCATGTCCATAGGGGGAAGGCTTTCATGGCATAGGCTGCAGCAGAGGTGCCCTGCACAGGTGAGATGCACAGGGCTCTCCCTTGCCCTAGGTTTCTGGTGGATATGGCCCAAAAGCACGTCCAGGTATGAGCACTGGCAGCTCAAAAACTGTGGAGGGTGATCAGAAATGTCCTCAAGAGTGATGGAGTTGGGGGGTGGAGGGAGTGCCGGGTCCCGTCGGCCCATCAGCCATGTCCTCTCCGTGCAGATGGCTTCAGGAAAGTGGTGAACATCGAGCAGGGGGGGCTTGTCAAGCCTGAGCGGGACGACACTGAGTTCCAGCACCTCTGCTTCCTGCAGGGCCACGAGCACCTCCTGGAGCACATCAAGAGGAAGGTGAGGGGCACTGTGTGGGAGAGGGGAACGTGCGCCTGCCAGATCCTGCTCAGCATAACTCCAGCATCAGCCCGGTCTCATTCCCATCCTCCCCACATACACGTGCACCTGGGCTGGGGGTTCTTGGTTTTCATCAGAGTTTTGTCTGTGTTTTTCTGCTCTTTTGCTCTGTGTCACAAGATGTTTGTGTACTGCTGCAGGGCCAGGCTTGCTTCCCACCCCTCTGCCTTTGAATTGTTACTGCTTTCCTGGAGAAACACGGCATAAGTCCTGCATGGTCCTCAACAGCCATCTCCTGTTCTTATACAAGAGATAACTTACTCCTGCCCTCTGTTTTCTGTCTTTTAACCTGTTATTAATACCCCCAAAGAGTTCTCTTACTGAATTAGCATAGCAGCTTCTGAGAAAGGGCTTCAGCAGAAGCCTTTTGGAAATACAAGTGTAGTATGCCAGTCTGAAGCATTACCTCAGGCTCATCCCTGTAAAACATGAGGCTTGATTGGGTATCTCTGTAGTTAAAGTAGAAAGATTAAATCAATCTAGATCAATTCCTCCCTGATCCTCAAAATACTTTTGTTTTCCCCTCAAGCTGATTTGAAATAGGTCCCCACTCTGACAGGGAATGTACTTCTGCCAGCAGACCCTCTGTATAAATGGATTTGTTCTGCACTTTGCTCTGCCTGGCTCTTGCAATAGTACCCTTGGGATAGTTCAGACTCTTTGGCACATGGCCTGTCCTCATATTTCAGCTGGTGAGTCCTGCACCTGAGCCACCACAATGACTCTCTCTGTCCATGGCTCTTTTTGCACAGGTAAAATCCACCTTGGATTTTTTTCTCCTCAGGTGTCAGTAGTGAAAAGTGAGGAGACCAAGATGCGGCAGGAGGACCTCAGCAGGTTGCTATACGAGGTACAGATACTGAGAAGTCAGCAGGAGAACATGGAGTGTCAAGTGCAGGACATGAAGCAGTGAGTTGAATCCTACTCAGGCTGCTTCTTACGGGCATTTGCTTGTCTAGAGTGGTGGATTGTGGGGAATGGTTGAAAGGAGGAGCCTTGCACACTTTCCTCCCCAGGCAGCACGTGGAGCCAGGGACTGACCATAGATCTGTTGAGACAATAACATGTAGGATTTCTATGCACACCTGATCTACAAAACATGAATTAATGCTCAGCCTCTGTTTCGTATGTTTTCCCTTCACAGATGAGGAAAGCACAGAGAAGGTCAGGAAGGAAATATCTGCATAACCTGGGGACTTAGATAACTATTTCCTCCAGATGGAAATGGTGATAAAGATGTAACTCTCTCAAACATACAAGAGTCCTTGGCAGAAATGTGGTGGAGTCCAGTCCAGCTATTAAAAATTACCTTTCTGCCATCATTCACCTCCAAAATTTATGACTGGCCTAAAAAATATAGTATGTTATAATATATAACACAAGAACTTCTGTATCATTTAGTCCATGGACTCATCTCCCTGAGACTGTGTCATCTGACATGGCCAGAGTTGTTGGATAAGAGCAAACAAAGCTGATGCAATGCTTCCTGCATGTGGCTGCCTGACCTCCAGCTGTCTGAGACTCTGGGATGTTCTGCCTCAGACATGGTCACTAAAAGATTAGGAAGTGGATATGGCTTTATATATCATGTACTTGGAGAGGTTTTTATTTGCCTCCAGAATTTTAATGTTTACGGAGAGCTTTGTTTAAAAAGCACTTGAATAATCAAATAGACCCAAAGCCTTTCTTTTATAATGAGAGCTGGAATTCATACCTCACCAGATGACACTGGCATTCTGGGCCTTGAGAGAGCACAGCCCACCACCTTACGTGCAATGGATACATATTTTTATCCTACATCAATTTTTAATGACTCCTAGACTTAGCACATGCATGAGTTTGCACTGTGAAATCCAGATACAGCAGCAATGAGTTTCTGCATTTGTATTTGATTTAATTTTTAAAGACTTCCAGTATTAATGATTTGGCCTTGATTTTAATTTATTCTCCCTTTTGATTTGCTTGCTCTCTTCCTCCATCTGGCAAAATTGCATTCAACTGATGAAAAGAATATGATTTTTATAAACTAAGACAGAGGAGAAATCCCAAGCTGAAACCATGTTAAGATATTTACACTGGTGCAGAATGATTAGGACATAACTCCAGTACAAGCTGTCAGACTAAGGAATGCTGCTTTGCTGAAAATCCTGTCAGTACCAGTACAGAGTTCACTGCAGACATTCTTGCTCTACAAGCTGTTCTACTGTGCTTTTTAGAGCTCTGGACCTTACCTTCCCAGTTCTAGCATCCATTCACACTAGAAAGATTAAAAAGCAAAAGGATTTATCAGTTTCACCTGTACGATAGGTTCTGCTGGCCTGACAATTTAGGTACATCCATATACTCTAGAGATAAATTGGCTGGCAAAACCTTTTGCAGCATGGACTTGGCTGGCATCCAGACTTGAAGACAGCACAGTAAATAAACTCTACATTTCTCCATCCCACTTAATGGGGCTGACTGTTAAAGGAAGCCTGTAAGCTCCCCTCTGCGCTGCTTCATTTGCAGACAGAAAATAAATTTTCTCTATGCAAGCTAGACACAGGTCTGTTCTGGGTTAAATCAGTGACTCCCACTAATAAAATCATTACAATCCTCCTCGTTCAAGGCTCTGAGATGCAGAAGCATCTTTAAATCTGCTTCCGTCACTACCAAACGTGCATTTGAACCATCACTTGTCTGAGGTTAAAGCAGGTAGAGTACGCAGGGTCTCTGTCCATAGGGTCTTGTCTTAGGGAGCACTGGTGCAGTTGTGGAGAAGCTGGGCTTTCTTGGCTCCCGTGGAAGGACAGATCCAAATAATTCACAGTCACAAATCAGGCCTTGCTGAAATTCTGAGTTTGGCCCAAATATTCCACAAAAACATGTGTCCTCTAGTTACCCTCCCCTATAAATACTGGCTTCTCTTTATTTGTTTTTCCTCCATGCTTTGGTCTATAGTTCTTTTGAGGTCAAGGAAGAAAAATGAAGGCAATTGTGTGAGCTTGTTTGGGAAACCTGAAAAGAGCCAAGCACTGCAAGAGCTCTGAAGTGAGACAGACTTTGCACAGTTGAATCTACTGTGCATCATGGCAGCACCATGGGCTGTCCATGTTTCTGTGCTCATGGAAGATTTCTGTTTCAGGCAAAATGAAGTCCTTTGGCGGGAAGTTGTTTCTCTCCGGCAGAACCACTCACAGCAACAGAAAGTCATCAACAAGGTAGTGGTCATACAAACTCCAAACTCGCTTGTGCTCCCTGGTCTATGTCCTCCTCTGATTTTTTTCTTGTCCCATAACCTGCACACTGTGATATTGCAGTGTAATTGTTTTCCCTTCCTTTTAAGTTGTGTAATGCTTTTGTGTCCTATGGAAACAGATCATTAACAAAGCACAGACTGCGCCCTTAAGCAAAAGATGTTAATTTCCGTGTCAGTCCTTTCTGTGATGTTAGAAACCACTGTTCTGTTGAAGTCCTGAGCAAGAGAGCACAACTCTCACTAGCTGCCCTGTGTTGGCTGTGTTCTGGTTGTACCGATGCCTTTGGGCTTCCCTTCCTCTTCCCTTTGTACAAGAGAGGAGCCGCACTCCTGCCAGCACCGAAGCTGCAGGTGGCAGAATTGGCCACCCACTGCCCCATGGAGGAATGTAACAGCAACTATTACATTTTCTGGTGTTACTGGTATAGTTGAGGGATTACTGTACAACCTTTTAGGCTGCAGAACCATCTCCCTTAAAATCTAGCATTACCAGTATAAAAAAGGCCTCTCCAGTGATGCCTGGATGGTGCTGACATGACTGAGCACGTCACATATCCCAGTCCCCATGTTCTGACCCTCACGTGGCATCATGGAGTCACAGGACTGGACAGAAATGCACGAGGCTATCAAGCCTTCCTCCAGCTCTGAGGCTGGACCAGCCACACGCTTCATTGTAGAGGCTCTTATGCAACTCTATTTTGTATATTGAGCAATGAGTAAGAGCCAGCTGTGATATATAATAATAATGCTCTCTTTGTTTGGAGGTCAAAGCAGAGCATTAAGTTCAAGCTGACCTGGGAATATGTTGCTAAGTGATTCCTCTCCAAAGCTACTCTGCTTCCTTTTTAGTATCCTGTTATATCAACATTGAAATTCACAGAGCTGAAAAACTCAACTGAAAGAGCTCAGACCTCCATCAAGGGTCTCCTGTAGGGAGCTGCCTTTTTCACTTGCAAAGTCTTTATCAGACTTTACAGCACCTCTTCTAAATGTCACTGAAAACTTTAATGGATCCAGGTCTAACTCCAGGCCTAGGAATGTTTGCATGTGCACTTCATATGTCTGCTAGGACCAGCTGAAGTTCTTCAAGCACCAGGTGGAGAGAGAAGGTGATGAGCATATGCATCCAAGAACCTTTGCACAAAGCAGGCACCTGGCTGTGTCCCTTGAAAGCCAGGCAGACTGTTTGAGTTCTTGGACACTCATTTCTGTTTCAGGCTCCAGTATCTCATGAATTTGGCTCCTATATTCTATGGCTGCTCCCAGCTTTGGGGTGCTGTTGGGAGGGAGGAATGTGTGAGATAAGAATGGCTGTGAGAGCAGGGAGTGCTGAATCACTCTGCTGATTAACACCGGATTTTGATCTCTCCTGACAGCTGATTCAGTTTCTGTTTGGCCAGCTCCAATCCAGCCCCAGCAGCACTGGGATAAAGAGGAAGCTGTAAGTACCCTTGTGTGGTGCACACGCTCACGGGTGCATAATGCTGCCCCCTCACTAAAAGCACAAGCTCAGCTCGCCCAGGCAGGCGGTCACCGGACCAGGGCTCCATGGTGATGGGAAATGAATGGGCTGAAGTGCAGAGTCAGACCTGCTGACATGCCCCATTCACTGCTCTTTAGAGAAGCACCGTGTCAGCTTGTGACCTTTATTTGGGGAACACAGCATGCAGTGGGAGATGGGAATGCTAACTAGGGGGAGGCTAAAGGGCAGGACCCCACTGCTGGTCCTACAGGTTCCAGTTTTGCCACTTGACATCAGTAGGACAGGGCTGGGCCCAGCCAGCCCACAGACTCCTTCAGTTTGACCCACAGTCACTGAACGTATCCAGCACTGGCTTGGTGGTGTGTAACCTGCAGGCCTTACAAAGAGGAAGGTGGGGAAAAATTTTAGCTAAGGGATATCTTTAGATGGGCTCTTTAAGGCAAGTGAATAGAGCAACTTGAATTAGGAAGCTTAGTGCCTTTCGGGAGAACAGCTATGCCTTTCTTGCCCTGTGGTGCTTGTGATCTAAAGGAGGGGAACAGACTACTGAGTGGAATTTGCTGAGGGCAGGGACCTGCCTCCAGTTCCCACCTTTACCTTGTGGCCTTTGACAACTTAGAAACTTCTCCATGCTGCAGAGAAAGGAGCCAGACCTCCCACAAGCTGCTGCTCAAAGGAGTCAATTTTCATTAAGTCAGTATCCTTGTTCTTGATGGACTCCTCTTGTGAGGATTGTAAAGGCAACACAGGATTGAATGAAGGAGCCCATAATCTGTACAAGCCAGCAGGGTTTGTGCATCTCTGCCTACGTGCACCTCTGCCTACCCCCTCTGCTGAGCCTCTTGGAAGGGCTAAACACTGCAGGTAGCAAAGGGAAGAGCTCAAGGGGAGAATAGCAGCTGCTAAGTTGCTGAGGTTCGGGACTGGGGAAATTTTCCTCCAGTGGATTGGGCAAGCAGAGAAATGAGGTGCCAGATCAGACCCCTAATTTCCATGATCAGGGCTGCGCCCTCCCTATAAAAGCTTTGCAGCCCAAGAAATGTCTTAGACCACTGCTTTTTTTGAAAGAAAGCAAATAATTAGTGAGAAACTGTGCTGAAAGGGGCAGGAGAGCACAGAGCTACCTGCACAGCAACTCCCCTTATGACCAGGGATCACACTTCATACAACCCAACTGCAATTTGCATAGTGTTGCGCAAGGTAATTTGAGTTCCTGCTTCCTTGGAAACACAAGGGTCTGTCTTTCAGAAACCTCAGCTCTTGTGTCTCTATCTGCATCCTTAGTGTTTTATCTTTCACAGTTGTGTTTTCCTGCCTCTCTTCTAAATGGCTGCAGCAAAGGATGGTGTGCAGCCTGGAGCTGCTTGGTGCAGAGCAGAGTGCTGCCTGGGGGCTCTGGGTAGGTTTGGACAGGATGGGCAGGTCTGCATCCTTCCCTTCTCTGTTTGACTAATGCTCTTTTTAAATGGGGACCTCCTCCAAAACTGTTGTTAGCCTTCCTTCCCCATAACACTGGACAAGAAAGACTCTTATAGCCGAGGAAAACCAGAGTACACAGGGGAGAAGAGCCCTTGGCTGAGGGATGTTTTGTGTACGAGCTACCAGGAGCCAGTCAGTACATGCTGGAAGACAAACCTGTTTCTCTTCACAGACCTCTCATGCTTGACAATGGGATCTCAGCTCCACCAGCGTCCAAGTTCAGCCGGCACTTGCCTGCAGAGCCCCTGCACGACCCCTATTTCATACAGTCGGTAGGTTCAGTGCAGCTGCCGAGCTCTGGGGCATGGCTTTGGCCACGGGGGAATATGTTTGAAGCAATAATACAGATTATGGAGTAAGTAACTTGGCAAGAGCTTAGCAGTGAAGAAGAGATGAGGTTTGCAAAGCTGGGTGACATTTTAACTCCTTCAGCTCCCCAGTTTCAGACATGCCTGCGTGAGGGAGGCCATGGGCTTTGGTGGGGAAAGACAGACCCTGCACAATGAACTCTCCATGTTGTTACCCCAGCCTGGTTCACCTCGAGGGAAGAGAGGAAGAAGAGAGTTCTAGAAGTGGGTACTCTGATCTTTCTGACCAGACCTGGATTTTTGTAGCCTCTGAGGGATCCCCACCATCATCAGAGCAGACACCAGACACTTCTGTTGTGCAGTTAAAATATGTGAGCTGGCATGAGAGGCTCATGCTGCCCTGTTGGGCTGAGTTGGATGTTTCCCTCCAGAGGAAGCTGAGCAGTGTAGGCAAATTGTCAGACATGTTAAAACCTCTTGGTTGCTGACTCTTCACAAGGTTTATTTCATACCTGTACCTCTGTGCGGTTGGAAGTGAGAGGAAATTATAATGTTGCATAGTAGGTAAAAGCGTTCTTGGTTTCTGTACAGGGAGGACTCAAGGTCCCAGTGAATAAACCCTAACCATCTCAGATAGGGCCCCTTTGGGGTCAGAAGGATAAATCTATATGGGTTTTGCTTTCCTCTTAGCCATCGACAGAGCCTGCCTCTTGCTTAAACAGCCCTGCAATTGCTGGAGGACCCATCATATCTGACGTTACTGAAGCATCACCATCCAACATCATGAATATGCAATCCCCTCCTGAAAATGACAGGTAAACATGCTTGTGATTAAAAATAGAGAAAGTTGGGTATAAGCATGCTTATGCAACTCTTCACAAGAGCTTTTCGTGGCTGTAATTCTACGCAAGTTTCTGTCTGATTCACAAATCTCTATAGAGATATTGGATGGAATACTTTTTTCCAGTTTGCAAAGTGGGTCATATTTTCAGAATTAGAGGGGGGTAATAGCAGCATAACTTTCCAAACAAAATCCTAAGTTTCATGCGGAGAACTTCCACTCACCTCTTTTAGCAATATTCCATGTTTCTTTATATTTTGTCCTCAAGACAGGGACTGTGTCACAATCAAATAATGAGATACTAACACTTGTTGGGTTTGTTGAGAGAGAGAAAGGAGGGTTTCCTTTTGGCTTTGGCAAAGAAGAAACAATCAAGTTGTACATCTATCTGCTAATGAGAACAGAAATGTTGCATCACAACAACTTCCGATGTTTGACAACTTTTCTGTGAAAAGGCCCCAGTAACTTAAGAACTGAATGCAGAGGTATTTTAGTGCTTATCTCTTCCTGCCACAGACATGCAGAGTATTTAGGGCTAGTAGCAGAATAGCTAAAGCTATGTCAGTGGAAAGCAAGTAGACAGATGAATCATGGAAACAGTTTCTCAGGCTTAGAGGCATGGCAGTTATACTCTAGAAACTGCCTGTAAATCTGTCACATAATTGAAACCATAGCCATAAAATTAACTAGAAGTATGTAAAGAGCTTCAGATTAAAAAAAACCCCATAAACCTGGAAGCCATTTCTAAAGCAGAAAATCTTTAATACAACCTTCAAGTTAAGTTGCTTATTTCTACTAATTACTGAGTGCCATCTGGTGGCTTCTGATCTGTGCTATGTCTGCATGACTTGAGCCTCTGAGCCAGCCATGGCCCTAATCAGTTCAGGTGTGGTACTTCCTAAATCAGCTGAGCTTCTGATGGGAGTTCAGGACCATGGGATGAGAAGATGATCTGAAAGAAATGTTGAGGAAAGCTCTGTAGTGTCACATACAATCCCTGTTGATCTCTGTGCCTTTGTCACTTTGGCTCCAGCTGTGCGGGTTCACAGGGAGCAGTAACAAGTAACAAAGTAACAAAGAGTAGGTTTTTATGCACAAAATGCTTCTAAACAAAACTTCATTGTCATTTGCCCATCTGGAAATAACATGGAGTGCCTCTCCCACTGGAAAAAGGCAAACCTCTGCCTCCAACCAAGTAAAACTTCTGACTAGGACTGTCAGATCTCAATAACTTCTGTTCAAGTCCTGCAGGGCCACAAGATCCTGACCTGTCTCATTGGGATCTCTAGAGTGCTTGCTGGTCCAATCCTAACTCCTGCATGCAATGGTCTTACTGATCTCATTCCTATCTCTAGGATGAGACTTTCCTATTTCAGGGGAATCTCTCTAGCCCAGTGACCCTTTAACCTGTCCCTAACACTCACCCAAGAAATTATCAGTGCCTGGAAATGTATTTTCCACATTTGCAAAACAACTGAATGGGGCAAATTCATTATAGCTGTGACTGATGAAGTGACTGCAGATATTCCAGCTGAGCATGTTTCTGGAGCTTGCTGAAAAGAAAGAGAGGCTGCTGGCTTATTTTGCCCATCTGAGGAAACAGAAAGACCTTCTGGGGCAGTTTGATGGGAAGTGGAAGCAATGCCTTGTGCTCCAGCCCTTCCCAGTAGCACGAGGCCTTTGCAGAGCAGCCTTGTGTGGTGCCAAGCCTTGTCTCTGATGCAGGGAGAAGTGTCTCACGCTGTGTCTCTGATGCAGGGAGAAGTGCCTCATGCTGATCAAGGAAGAGCCAGTCAGCCCTGGAGTGAAAGCCAGCGCGGAGCCCGATGTGCCCCTACCCGGCTGCCGGGCCTGCTCCGAGCCCCCGGTGCTGCCGGTGGCCATGGTTCAGTCTGTCCTGGAAGGCAAAGGCAGCTGTGGTGCAGCCCCACCAGGGACCTCCCAACCACCTGAGAGGAGAGGCAGAAGGGCACTGCTGGACAGGTGAGGAGAGCAGGGAGAGCTGTGGCCCTGCCTGCTCATGGCCCTCTCCTCCCAGTTCCAGGGTGGGGAGGGAGGGTGACTTCGAGTCGCCAAATGCAGCCTGGTGAGCTCCATCCTGTACCTGTGGCACCTGCCAGAGGACCTTTGAATCCTAGGGGACAGTTCGCAGAGGTAGGGGGCACATGGATCACTTGCTTGGAAGGCCCAGCAGAGGAAGAGCTGTCAGAGGATGTGCATCAGAGCTGTGGGAGCAGGAAGAGGCTTTTTGCATTTAGAGGGATTTGCCCAAGGTCTGAGTGACAGCTGGAGCCCAGACCAGCATCTGTGTCTGCAGGCCTGCACTGGACTGCGCTACCCCTGCCAGGGGGATTGGCACTGTGTCCTTAGGCTCAGCTCCCAGTGAGCCACTTCTGGAGCTGTGCTCTGAGACTGAAATCCCAACACCCGCCGTGTCATGGGGGAGTCTCCGGGAGACCTCACCAGCAGAAGGAAAGCATGGTGCAGCTGGGGGGATGATGTGGAACTTAACTACAGTTCACTCTTGATAGCAACTGCAGCAATGTAAGGAGGACTGGGAGGGAGGGGAGCCCTAAACACTCAGTAGGGTTATCAGAAAAGCTTCCATTTTCCTTTAAGTCCTTACAGAGAATTAAATTCCTCCTTCTGAATCCACTGGATGCTTAAAAACATATTACTGGAGAAAAAATAATCCTTTCTTTAAAGATCTGATTAAAATTTTTTTTTTTTACAGCTTTTGAGGGGTTTAAACACAGCAGGGCCTCACTGTTGCTCATTTAGCTGAATGTCTCCAGTAAATGCAGCCTCCAGGGTGAAATGCCTACAGCTAAAAGTCACTCCTTTAAAAAGCATTAGTTAACAGTAATTCAGGCATCTTGGACCAAGGAGAATGGCAATGCAGCCTGTTCTGGTTCCAAGTGCATCTCTAAAAGGATTTCTTCTAAGGAAAGCTTTAATTTTCCCAGTGTTGAGAAGCTGTGCACAGACTACCCATCCCCAAACCACATGTCACCCAGGAGAGCAGTTGTCTCGCTTGTTTTACCATCTGCCCAGTCCCCTGTGTGCTCTGCTGAGTTGTACTTCTGGGATTAAACCAAGGTATACAGCATAAACCCAGGCTGTCAGTGGGCTCTTGGTTTTCAAAATGAGATTTAAACGTAAACATCCTTTTGGAAGGCTGCTCAGTCCTGCTCTCTGTAGGCATCTATGCAAGTTTCCTTCGTGGCAATATTTTCCCTTGTGTTTTCTCAGAACAGATATTTCGGACCCGTTGGAGGGCACCGACTGGAGCCTGGAAGGGCTGCAGCTGCTGCTGAGGAGCCAGCAGTACAGCCTGGAGCCTGCCAGCCTCTTGGATGTGAGTGTTGCTGGGAAGGCTGCATCAAACACAGCTGTGAAGTTCACAGAGGTTCCTTTGGGCTGTGAATCAGGTCGTGCTGCTTGTTCTCATGTGGCATTTTAGCTGCCACATGTAGCCTGTGGAGACACAGCTCTGTTGTGACCTGCTCATAAGATTTTAGCTTTAAATTATGCTTTTTTCTTTCTAAGTATGCATATTTGAACTTCTAAGAGCAGAAAACACAGTGCATTCGGTAAAGAAATCAACATGAGACTTGACACGTGTATGTAAAATAGGTTTAATATGACTCTCTAGCTAGTTTGGTAACTGATTTGTAGAGGTTAATTATTTTTCTGCATATTCTACATCTTAGATATTCCTAGATTGTGTTTAGCTTTTCCTACCTTCCCCTTTTCCTCATATTCTGGGAAGTGTAGCCAATGTAAAATTCTCTCTCTGCTGATGTATTTATGAGTCTCAGTTCTCACCTTTCTTTAGAAACGGGTTGTGGCTTTTTTCTTAAGCAGACATGCAGAAATAGGAAGGTTTGTTTATTTCTCTATTGTTGTATATATAGTTGGTATATGAAAGGTTTTTGCCAATAACCAAATAACTCTGTATGTAAAGAAAGAATCTATATGTCAAATATATGGTCCCTTGAGGAGGTGCTTCAGATAAAGGCACATTGTAAGCTTGTGTGGATAAAGAGAATGAAAAACCATTTTAAAAAAAATCAATCTTATTCTCTTCAAGTCAGTTCCCCAGGGTCTGTGGTTGATTTTGACTTTACAGAAAGCTTTTCTAATGGTCTGCTCTATCACTGACTGTTGGTTTCTGTTTCTTGTTTCTCATTAGGAAGTGTTTTCCTGTTACTGACACACTTCTCTCTCTGTGCAACTTATGTCACAAGAGTGAGAATGAATCATAAAACTGGCCTCAGATCAACAGCTCCTTTTCCCAAATTGCTCAGACTTCTCAAGAAATTGCCACCAAAGCCCTGATGCAACATTAACCTGCCCTCTGCTACTAAGTTTTGGAATGCTTTTAAAAGCTGTATGAATCCGGGAGTGTCCTAGGACTCAAGAGCAGCAGAAAAGGGCTTTGATTTGTGTGTGCAGTGACACTAAGAGCTGCCCTGGTTTTTGCAGGGCTGTGGCACGGGGTGTCTGTGCCGTCCCTCCCCTGGCAGGCAGCAGGGCTCATGGACCAGCACAAGTGCCCACGGCCCAGCCTGGGCTGTGCCACCAGTCAGCACAGGAGCCTTTGTCTGCAGCTGGAGTTACTGCAGGGCTGCACCCTCCAGCAGGCAGGGGAGGGCATGAGAATCACAAATTATTACACCCTTCAGAGCCCTAACTGTATTTTTCTCCCAATAGGTCTTTAATCCCAATTTATCTCTGAGTGAGTGGAATTTGACTGAAATGGAAGCCAGTCTGTCCCCGGTAAGAGATGCGAGTTTCTGAGATTATGATGATAAATCATAGAACCCCAGAACGGCCAGGGCTGGAGGCAGCCTTAATGTTCATTCTGTCCCAATCCCCCTGCAATGGGCAGGGACACCTTCCCCTAGATCTCCTTGCCTAAATAGTAATGGAACCATGGAGCAGAGCTTGTGCATAACTGAGGAAGTTATTTCATAACCAGAGGGGAGAGTGGGCTGAGGCACAGCACATAGGCATCTCCTGAGGGCAGCATGGGAGTGTTATATCATACTCTTGACCTGTTTTTTCCACTCAGCCTGGCCTTGTCTGGAGACAAGCTCTGACTGACTGTTGGTGTCCTGGAGTCTTTAATTGCAAGTGGTTGCTCTAAACTTTCTCTTAGTGTGAATGTCACATCCTACTAATACCACAGATTTATAAAGTGTCTTTGTGCCAAAGCTCTTTATAAAATGTGCCTTTACAAAGTGCAGCCAGCCCTGTATGTTTCAGGAGCAGTAAAATACCGTGCAATTAGAACAGAAGCTCCTGCATGCCCACACATGAAGAAACAAGGAGAAATTGTTTATTGTTTGGCAGTATTTGTTTGGAGTTGATACTGACACAGACATTTCTGCAGTGCAGAAATAGCAGGTTTAATAAACAGTGAAGGAAACCATAGACTGATAGAAGCATTTAGGTTGGAATTGTTGCATGGGCTGGGTTCTTTTTCCTGCGTGATGGACGGCAAAATTTCAGAGCCCTTGCTGATAACCAAGATAGATGAAGACTTGGATGGTCCTGCCATCTCTACAGATGCAAAGCCAAGTATAATGTACTCTAATGAAATGCAAAAGGTCTCTAAGCCTTCTTCATGCTATCAACATCCTTTTTAGGTTTTAATAATTTTGAATTTACTAGGTAATTCCACTTCCTGAGTGTTTGGAAGGAGAGTGTCTGAAGAAATGTTTAATATTAATTAGCATGTCTTGGAAGCAAGGGCTGTTACCTTTTAGAAGGAATTGCATGGGAGAAAAGGCCAGGAAAGGAGGCTGCAATGTTCAATAGTTCAGTCCTTGAGCCCACTAAATTTCCCAGGAGCTCTTGCTTATCCTACAGAACGTCATGAGCACAGAAGCCTGGAAGCAATACCTGCAGGAGCTCTGTGCCTACACACTGTGTAAGCAAAAGCTAGTTTTACTTTAAAGACAGTCATAGGAAAATGGAAAGAAAATCCCTTTTCTCTTTGTTGCTGGCTGCAGAGGACTGTGGGTTTGCTTTGTATGGCAGCAGGGCAGGGCAGCCACAGTGACATCAGCCTGGCCCCTCATGTGACATGAGCTTCATGCCATATCAGCCAGTGCTGAATAGGGAGTTGCACCTCCCACAGCCCTCTCCTTCTGTCTGATCTGCCCTTGAGCCCATGGTGTGGCTGCTTTAGTGAAGTGCAGTGAGGCTGGGAGGAGAGGCCAGGCAGGGAGGATGGCTTGTGTTCCTGGTGGGTGTTGTGCAGTGGGGTGAAGCACCGGTGCTCAGACATGGCCTAGTTCTAACAAGCTCCCCTATCTTTGTATAATTGTACATTGTAGTTTATATTTTTGCATCAAGATGCAGCGACTCACAGTGGATCTGGAGAAGAGTGCAACTGAGCTGCCCCCAAAAGTGTTCAACCCACCGTTCAACAACTCCTGCCCAGGTAGGAGCACCAGCAGCTCTGTGGACTTGGCAGTGGGATGATGTTCAGGCAGATATGATGTCCAGCATTGACTGTTTGCCATTTGAGGGACCACATTTGTTATTTTACTTTCACAATTGTCAGTCAGCAGTGTTTCCACAGCCGCTGCTAAGCCAGTTCCTAAGCTCTGGGAAAAGGGTGGGGGATAAACTGAGGTGTAAATGGAATTGAACTGGTTTTGCAATGAGTGCATATCATGACTGTCAGTGTCTCCACTGTTGTCTCTGCCTGTTCATTGCCACCTCAGAGCAAAGTGGTGATCTCAGTGGGTAGGGGTGGTAAGAGCTGTACAGTCCTGGGTTTCCTCTGGCTTCTGCTGCAGAGGAGGTGCCCCAGCAGCTGCTGGCAGCCAGAGGCACAGGTTGTTTGTCTCTTTCCCCAGACATTTTAGCAGACCACAAGGGAACTGTCCAGCTGATCTTCTCCCACTTGCTGACTCTGATAAAGTGTGTCATTGACCTTAGATATGAATCCAGGAGTGTTGCCCTGGTTGTGGAATCATGATGTATGTTCATGTGTGTTCAGCTGGGATAGACCTGAAAGAGAAGCTCTGGTGAGCCCCAGTTTAGTGCTGTAGCCACCTGAGCCCACCCCAATTTTCATTCATTGTGTGTCATTCAAGGACTTCCAGCCTCAGCCTCTTCCATGAGCATCTGTCTTGGTTTGAAAAGACAGGTGTCTGTTAAGGGAAGGCAGGAGCCTCCCTTGGAATGGAAGATGCAACCCCCTTCCCTCCCAATTATTACAGTTTTGAAATCAAGGGCTTTCGGGCAAAGATACTGGGAATAGGAATAACAGTTCTTTTACTAATAGATATATAGATATATATAACAAACCAATAATACAGAAACACTGGCTGAACCTGACAGAGACAGGGTAACCTGGCACCCTGCCGGGCAGGGAGGTGCTGGCAGTCCGGTCAGGTGAGAGCTGCAGCTCTCTTTGCAGGGGTTCTGTTGGAGTGGTGATCTTGTAGAAAAGGTCTGGTCCTCCTCAGAAAGTCCAGTGGTGGTTGTGTAGCTCCTGTCCTCTGGGAATCCAGTGGGAAAGGCTCTGTCCTCTGTTGCAAAACCCCCAAACTTTATCCAGGTGGGAATGCTTGGCTCCTTCCCCCTGGGCAGAGCATCTCACAATGGGCTGGTGAGTCATGAGGCAAGGCACTGATGGGCCCATTAACAGGAGATGGTCCAGGAGCAGTTATCTGTGGGTCATGAGGCAAGGCATTGATGGGGCCATTAACAGGAGATAGTCCGGAGGGAGGAGGCAGGGAACATTGCTACACCTGGTTTCAACAGCTCATGAAGATGGTAACGGAATACATGATAACCCAGGACAGCATCTCAGAGGCATTAAAAACCCTGGTACACTGAAGAGAGTCCTTGAGCATCCCCTGTTTGCAAAGCCTTTCTTGTCCCTCTACAAGGAGAAAGAATGACAGTTCTTGAATGAAGGAGAAAAGCAGCTGTTCTCATCCTCTTCTCAGTGTCTCCATCTCTCTTTCACTTGTGAGGCATCTCAGCGTTCAGGCAGAACCCACCTGGTGACCTGCAGAGACTCCCCTTGATTTTAATGCTCTTTTGAGTGAGTCCAAGTTTCACTCAGGTGTTTCCAAGCAATTTTGCTGGAGTGAGGCTCCTCAGCTGCTGTTACAGTGGGGATTTGTCACTTTTCAGTTCTACATATGTAAAATCAGGTAACTTGCCTTCCAGAAGCTGAATTTTCTGCTGTCCATTCCTAGGGAAAGATGCCATTCTTGAAAGTGCCCAGCAGTTCCTGCTCGACCGTCAGTCCGTCTTTGGGAACGACCTCATCAGCTTGCCTGAAAACTCATCACTTTACGTTCCTTCTGAAAATATGGCTTCCTACATGTCCTCTGTGGGTGTCCAAGGGGATATCCCTCTAAACCTGAGTTCTTCAACGGACAACAGCCAGTGATTGAACTTCCAAGAAACAACAACTCCCTCCCACCCATCCAAGCATCCACAGGTTTGAATGTAAAGAAACAAAACTGACTCAGAAACCTGCAAGAGAGTTTCTTTTTGTGCCCTTTTTTTTTTTTAGTAGATGGAAATGGTCATCAGCTGTTGCATTACCCTCCCTGCACCTGGATTTCAGTGTTTTTTAAAACAAAATACTACTTCTGGTGCTTGCTCCAAGGGGAAGTGAGAGCTTGCCAGGATTTTTTTTTCCTTGAAAATGCTTTAGAAATTTCAAATCTTTTAATAAAATATAAGTGAAGAGTAGCTTGAAAGTCCATCTGGGACTTCATAAAATAGTGATCCTGACTAGTGCCTGCAATGGCAAACTGTTGGATTTTATTGGGGCAGCACAGATTAGCTAAGATGCCTGACCCTTGTTGATGCTGGTTTTTTAATAGGAAAATAGTTCTACATGCCAGTCCAATGCTCTAAAAATATTTTTTATCCACTTTCTGGGTTTGATGGGATACACCTGTGCTTCTCCCTGATCCTCCTATGGTGAGAAGGAACAAGATCTCTTGGGTTGTGTAGAAGATTGTTTTCTGAGTGACCCCACCAAGAATGTGCCTCTGGCTCTTAGGGGAGCTACAGACCATCACAGGCTGCAAAACATCCCATGCTGAGTTGAGAGCATTTGTTGTTTGGGATTTGTTTTGCCCCAAATTTATTTTCTCTTACATAAAGGCAGGGCACTCCATAGTTATAAATTAGAAAAGGGATAGACTTCTCTGCATACACAATTTTCCATGTGCAGAGAAGACTGATGGAGCACACTCTGGGTTTTGGTGCTGGCTAAGTATTCCATGTCCAGTCCAGTGTTTTTTTCCCTTGGCTTTGGCCTGTTCTATTTCCCCTGAAGATGTGCCTCTTGATTTATTGATGTATAAAATCTGATTAAACAGCATAATTGATTGGATCCCCTTTTCAGAAGAACTCTCAAGCTGCTCAGTGTAGGAGAGAGGCAGAAGGGTTAGTCCACCATGTCCCACAAACTTTTCTTCTGTCCTTTGTGCATCTGAGATGAGCCTCAAAGGCTGAACTAACCTTCCCCATCTATGTGGTTTCTGGCAACTGAGTTTCTCAACAAAGCAGAGCTTTGTTTTTTATGCTGTAGTTCTAATGAGAACGTATTATTTATCTCAGTATCTGCTACCTGAGTTGCTTTTCCTTAGGAAGGCTACCCAAATGCAGTAGGACAGACCCAGGAAATTCAATTAACTCAGGCCTCCTAAGGGCTTAGACAGGGAGGTTTAAGTTGTGCCAGTATCATTTGAAGAAATGCTCTGCCTGCCTTCATTGCCACGACAATTCTTGGTTATGAACTGTATTTCTGAGCATTGTGGTCAAGCAGCATCCACCCCACAGTGTAGCTAATCAGTCAGACGAGTGCAGGCTCAAAATCTCAATAAGATGAACATTTTTTAAATGGACCTTCCTGTCACAGCCCTTTCCTCCATCCATTTATCACTATGTGAACAAACGTGTTAGTTCAGAAACATTCACTTTTGAGCACATTTTTGCCCAGCTGATTCCTGTGCTGGGAGCTCTGTCACTGCCTTGGTGGTGTGGTCTGTGCAGGAGCGAGGTTGTGAGAGCTCCTGAATTAATCCCGGCCACTGTTTTTGTGTTCAGGACTAAGGGAAAATTCCAGTAGCCCCCACTGGCCTGGTATTAGATGATGTGCTTGAGTATATCCTGGACAAGGTTTTTCTTTTTGACAGATTTGTGCTTAGAAAGTTCACCTAGATCAGCCCATTTCTACCCTATTTTGCTCTTTCCAGCAATGGAAAGTCGTTGAGTTGCACTCTGTTTACTTCTTTTCTCATAGGTAATTGAAAACTGCCTGGTGTCTCCTGACACCGACAGTGTATGTTCAAGATTTACACCCTTCTCTGAACTTGCACACTCTAGGCTGCTGTCATGTTAACACTGAATGTATTGATTCAACAAGGTATTTAAGCACATGCTTAACTTCAAGCTCTTGAGTAGTTTTCCTGTATTTTTATGGAGCCTGTCACATGCTCGAGGTTGGGCATACGCTCATGTCCGACTGGATTGTCTGGTTGGGGTTGAGAAATGAACCCCGTGGGCAGAGCCAGGTGCAGCTCGGCCCTGGCTCTGTCTCAGGCTGTGTCCTACAGGGCAAGCTCCAGCCTGTGCTCGTGGGGAGCAGCCTCTTGGGAGGGTTCGTGGGGTTTTCTTTAGGCTTTTTGCTCTACTATAAACATGAGATTGGAGCTTGATGGTGAGAGAGGAACCTCCAGGAAGAGAATTTGGGAGTCATTCCTGTGAAGAAGGAAGCTTGTGTTCTTTGGCTTTTTACATTGTTAATTTTACTTGAAGGTGATGTGCTGAGACTGCGTTTTTGCACTATGCTGTACATTTGTAAAGTTTTACAGAAGACACTAATTAAATATATTTCCTTTTTCTCATTTAGTCCTGCTTTGGCATTTCTCTCACTCCTTTCGTCCATCCCTTACTCCTTTTCCCCTTCCCAAGTCCTCTGTGACAAGGAGATTCCTGTGAGCTCGTGAAGGGCCCACTGGTGGGTTGTGGTCACCGTGTGAACACACAGGGCCAGGGAGACCTCCCATGTAAAATGTGGCAAAGTAAACACAGCTTGGAAAGCTGCTGAATTCTTCAAACTAAAATGCCAGTCAGCTGGTAAAATCAGGATCACAGTAAAAGAATCTATAGTTCTTGAAACTACTTGATGCCTTTTTTTCCCCATTTGTCCTATTTTTCTTGCTTTCAGTGACAACAGAGCTCAAACTTCACTCTTGGAATGATTTTTAAAAATCTTTTGTTTGCAAACATAATGTGGTCCTTTCTGCATACTTGTTTTTAGTGTAGTAAGCTGATACCAGGACAGGGACTAAAACATGGCATGGAAAATGCAAAACCCAAAGTCCTCAAAAGAGTCCTTATCCAGCTTTCTGTCAGAAAAGGAAGCAGCTACTTTTTTAGGATGGGTCTCATCCAGGTTGGTGGCAGCATTTGCAGCCTTCTGAAGAGCAGATTCCAGCGCCAGTGCTTTCAGATAAGCCCATGCTCCACAGGCCCTTGGCTTACCCCCACCCTGTCCTGGAGGCCAAGGCTTTTGCCAGCATGTTTTAGCTTGGGCAAGGTGGAAAATGGCTGAAATTGAAAGCAATTGTGTTGTCCTCTCTGAGGGCTTTCACAATTATTTTGTGTTATTGTGAGGTCTGGTTCTCTTGCCACCAGATGGCACCTAAGCCCAGGTAATACAAAATACATATTTTCAACAAGTCCACAGTAATATTTTATTTCTTTAAATTTGCACATACAAGAACCTTTCAATTCTATTTATTACAAATTATACGTTAGAGATGTATAGAAACATGAAAAAAGACATTCACCTAAACTTGGCTATACTCAAAAATCCACATCCTGAGACACATCTCAATGAAAAACAGTAAAAGCAGCAGATATAAGTGTATGTTTCATTACAGATGCCCTAAAAGGTAAAATCAGATTTTCTGTGCATGGATGCTATTTCTCCATCCCTTTAGGCATAAACAATCATAATGTCAAGGAATATTAGATCAGTAAAATATCTTATCAAGAAGCAATCTCCATTTGCCATTGGAGTCCATCTGCTATGACATACACTGGTATGGACTTAAAATATAAAACACCAAGTTAAAATATATGTGTTTAGAAATAGAACCTTTATTTAGTTCAAATGACAGACACACTGACTTATGCTTGAACCTACATCTGTAATGAAACCCTGATATATTAACATGTAACTAAAGCATTTCTAGAAGGATGCAAAGGCACAAATAACACGAGACTGGAATTTAACCTCAAAACAGTTGTTTTCAAAGTAGTGAACAGGCAGCTGCCCTGAGGAGCTTGGAGCCAAGGGCAGTGAGTTTTGATATCACAGTGTTAAGTCAGTTTTAACTAATGGTCCCATTGCTGGCCTCCATATTTTGGGAATACTTCCATGCAGTCAGCCAGCCACTGCTCCAGATTTGGTCTGTTTTTTTCAAAGTGATTAATCTAATCCACTCTCACCATCCTTGTCACCTTGTGCTTTATGAGGACATCCTTCTCCCTCAGCCAGACACTGTGCTTCTCCATCACTGCCATTCCCTGTTAAAAGCACAAAGACAAAAAGCAAATGAAACTCACTCGTGGTCTTTAATACTGAAAAAAGAAATATAGAGCCCCATTTTTTACAACCATTTAACTGAAACTCAGTAAGAAATCCTGCGTAGAACAAAAGAAAACATTTTAATTCCTGATTTATTACAATTCCCACATAAGTAAAAAGAAGAGGTGATTGAAACTAACAATCTTCAACAGGAGCTGAACAGATCCTTAGTGTGCCTGTGCCGCCCCTGTTTTCCCTCTGATTAATAATGTCACTAATCTTACCATCCTCTTCCCATGAGCTTGGGTGATCTGGTTGAGGACAGACTGGTGACAACAGTAGATTATCCTTGGGCTCAGTGATTACCTCTTGGATCAAGGGTTTCAAAGGGACTACCTCTTTATCTTCGATCTCCGGGTATCTTTCTGAATTATCAAGCTGTGTAAAGAAGCTTTTGAGAAGGGGTCTTAAGTGCTCCTTCTCATGCTCTTTATGGTTCTGACATACATTTGAAAAAATTGCTGTTGGAACTTCTTCTACTGAATTCTCAAGCATGCTTCTATTGTTTTCCTCTAATGCAGAACTGCTGTCATTTGTCACTTCAGAAATTATTTCAATCTTTGGGTGATAGTTCTGCTGTAAAGGTAGAAATGTAATTGAAAAATTATTCTTAGATATAAAAGCTAAAGGATGGCTAAAGATCTCTTGGATCCATGTAACAGTTGTCAGCTTTAATGTGCTGTTCTCATAAAATATATGGAATATATGCTTCACCCATAGCTCTGCTGCTTTGTGAATGAATCTTGGGTTAGCAATTTCTCAGGCCTCAGCAATGAACTGGCCATAAACTAATTAACAGTTCATAAAAAGAGCAGCTATTTCAGCAATTCAGCAATGTGTGGGCTCCGTTCTAATATTTACTCCAAACAGGAACCTGACCAACATCTTCATTTGTGTTCAGCTGAGAACCAAGCACCCTTTGGAGCAGGACAGCTGCTAACACATCCTCCTTCACTAATCCTCTTTCCTTGCTTTCTTTTAATTGGAGGCTTTGTTGGCCAAGACATTTTGCAACCCTGCTACGAGTCTGTGATCAAAAGGGCAGATCAATTCCATGCCTTATGCTGACTGTAGGAACAGTTGGCATTATCTTGGAAAGACTTGTAAGGGCATGTACTGTACAAGCCTCTTGTCTCCAGCAAGGCCAGTATGATTCTGTGATCAGCATGAGATTCAAAACTGTGCTTTTAAACTTTGTTGTCTTCTTTTTTTCTCTTCTATTTCTTCTTACAGGCTTGTGCCTAAAAGATTAGTTTGAGCAAAGCAAAACACTAAGGTGGACAAGGACTGGCCTGCAGTGGAGAGGAGGAGTTGCAATCTCTCTGTGATTTAAGTTGAAAAGTCAGATTTTATTCAGCAGCAGGGAATTTGCACCATATTAGTACTGGTAAAGTATATTTTAAGACTAATCTTCAGTATAACACTACATCCTATTAAGAAATTAAACTTATGTAACTGTTGCACTACTGATCATAAGTTTTTATTTTATTTTTGCTACACATGAATATAAAATATCAGATTTAAAAGAGGAAAGATTTACATGTAGATATGAACTGCTGAAATAACCCATTTTAATTTGTAAATGCGTAAGCGATTGCATCCCCAAACCAGCATTTCACAACTTAGATTATCCTCATTTTGCAAAGTGTTTGTAAATGTGTTTAGGGAAGCTTCATTACTGGAATTAATGAAAATGTTACCTTTTGAACAAAGATTTCCTCTTCTGGGGGAAACTCACTTAAAACTACATCTTCTAAATCAGGCAGTTCCTGTGAACAATCACAGATCAATAATCAATGGGAAGAGCTACTGTAAGCATCAAAAATGACATCTCTGGCTCACTGGACAATTTCCTCAAAGCAATGCTCCTCACGGTGCGAGGGCACAGCCAGCGGGACCCCACTGCCATCCTCTCACAGGGACAGTCTGCTGTTAAGCACGTGTGGGAAAGGGAAAACTCATCTGTCTCCAGAACCAGCAAATGGCAAAGCAATAGCCCTAATGACAGACTGAATGCTCTTTTCTACTATGCTGTGTGATTATGAAGGAAAAAGGGTTAAAGAGTAAGGCACTACCAGGATTTTAAAAGTAAACATGGTTTATTCTCTTAGCTGTTTCCTATCTATTCAATAGATTTAATCCCACTGCAACCCATCTTTATGGGTAAGAGCGAAATCCAGACCTGCAGTCTTCCTGAAACTGCATATCAGTAAACTTTGTTGACCTAAATACACCTAATAAAACAATGTTTTACTGTGAACACCTCACAAGTGAGGATACAGAACTGCAAACTTGCTGAGAACTGTTTTTCCTCAAACAGGTCCAATAATTTCAGCTTTTCACTAGAAAATATTATCTCAGACAACTATCATTTGCTGACATGAAAGCAAAACCAGAAGGTGGGAATGCAAAATCACAGAAAGAACCTAATACCTTGTTGCCATGTTTTTTACTGTAGGTCAATGCTGGGATAAGCATCTCCTTTTGTTTTTAGATATTTTTAGCACTTAATGACTTTGTAGCAGACTGCTTGGTGTGGTAGCATCAGGAACATCTATTCTGTACTGTCTTGTGTGGTGAAGATTATTACAAAATTAAAATCAAGAAAGGAAATTTCTCGTTCCTCATATGGCTGCAGCTAGTGCACCATGTCCTGAAGTCACACAGTTTTATAAAAATAGCATTAAAAATGTACAAATTAAGATCTGAGACTAATGTGGAGTTGGATGTCAATAGGGAGGTGAAACAGCTGTTAGTCTTGTTTCAGTCATCAGGGTGCATTTGCACATCAAGCCAAAATCACTTACTACAAGTTAACCTAGTTTAGGTACATGGGAATGTGGTTCCCACACTGCCAAGGCATGTGCAGCAACATGAACTTGTTTCTGCTTGACAAAGGGGTGTCATAACCACTCATTGCAAATCCTCCTCCACTCTTCTCCCTTATATTACTCCTGAGACCATCTACAGACTCAGGATCTGAATAAAGACAATGGTGCTGCTCCAGAGCTTCTCACCGTCGGCATCTTCCCAGCCATTCCCCGCTATGTCAGCACTAAGATTCTTTGGAATATCTGCAATAGGGTAAGTACTGGAGGCTGTTGGGAGTGGCTCTTTCTATCACTAAATGTTGCTGGAGAATAAGAATGTGCATTAGTGTGTGATTTGGGTTTGGTTTTTCATCTGTAGAATTAAAATAGTCCTACTTTTTACATCTCTAAAGAAACCCCACAGTTGCGTGTTTAAGAGTTACTTTTATACTGCCTTAAAGTTTGTGCAAAGGGGCTTCCTTTGGTGCCACAGAACATCAAGGGAAAAACCACTGAATCAAGGAGAGCTTTACGTTGTGGGTACCTACAGTGTCACTACATATTTAAAACCTTTATTTCAGATGCTGCAAGATCTACTTTTAAGAATAATATTGTGCATACTTTGAATTGCTGCCCATTCTCTCCACTATCTTTTAAAAACCTATGATTAAAACCAGCTAAATAGGAGGACGCAGCAGCAAACCCTCTACCGAAACAGTGGGCTGAGCCCTTCAATCATAAAACGGAATTTTTTCATGGGAAATTAAGAGCATGGCAAAGATACGAGGCTTTTCTGCCAGTAGTTAACAATGCCAGTATAGGGTATCAAAGAGTGTATTAAGTGCTCTGGGAAATCATAAGCTCAGAAGTTTTTATTGCTGATTATATCACAGTCTGACACTGTCAGTTTATCAGCAGGGTCCTAATTAGGACATATTGAACAACTCTCCTTTGAAATGAAGCTGTGTTTTTCAGTGGTATCTATGTCCTCCTTATGGTTAAATGTGGTAAACATGTTTAAATGTTGCATCAGGTAGAAACTTTAGGTAATAGAAGATCATACTACAAAGGTCAATCACTTATTATATATCTGAATAATGTACATTCTGCTTTTCTTGGAAACTGACATCAGAGTTCTATTTTGAGAATTAATTTATAATATCTAATACTGCTGGGTAACATTTATAGTGATGGGGGTGCTATTTCTTCCCTATGCTTTTTCTGCAATAGTTCATATTTTCAACTGCATATTTCATTGGAATGTTGATTAGGAGGAGAAGTGTGTCTACTAGGTTCTTTTTGCTGTGATTTCTGTTTTTAAATGAGAGCCCTCATTAGCTTCTCCAGAGAAATCACAAAGATAAAGGGCAAACTTCAGGTGATTTACAGGCCAAAAAGATTTATAGGATAAAAAATTTAGGAACAAAAAAACCTTTAGAAGCATTCTTTATATATGTTTCACTGGAGAGAATACCCCTGCAACTTTGCTTTTTTGGTTTTTTTTCTTTCTTACTTTTTATTTTTCCTAACAGTAGACCTTTCTTTAAAAACCTACCCATATCGTTTTATTAGCCAGAATATTACAAGAATTAACTTGGAGAAGACAATATCCACATGTGAACTTCTCAAAGTCTGAATCCAATACATACATCAAGAGAAAGTTTCTCCAGTGTTTCCAGTTTGAACTGTTCAATTTCAGCGTATTCATCCCTCTCAGGAAGCATGGCCTCAGCAGTGGCTGCCTCCTGTCCCGGTAGATCTAAAGAATAATCAATAGTCAGTTGCAGAGAACTAACTGAATAAAAAATATGTCTATATTGCAACAGCAGACACTGCAAAACCAGACTGCTGGGGACTTGACTACCACTGCAGAATTCACAGCTGAATCCAGCGCTTTGTCTGTGATATTCTGGGTCTCTCTTACATTGTATAAATGACTATTTGCATTTTGCAATAATGCGTTCCACAAATCTATAAAAGCATTTCTCCATGTGTGAAGGTACGAAATGTCTCTAGAGTGATGACCAGCTTCTGTTGGCAGACAGAGCACACAGTTTATGTGGGAGCAAGGCAAGTCTCCAAACTCTCCTGGCCTGTCACTAAACCTGGCATGTCTGAGAAGTGGAGTTCCACCATTAAGTTGCAGAAGCTGCAGGTTAAGCCTGCAGAATTTTACTATTTGTTGTATTTAAGGAATATTTTACCCAGTATGCCTTGAATTCACCTAGTTGCTGTGGAAATCTAATGGAATGTTTTTATGAATGAATTAGTTGACTTGAGCCACAGCAGAGGCAGTGCTACACTAAGAGTTTGGCTCATCATCTCTGCATGCTCAGTTTGGTTTGGCTCTTCACTGAGTGCGTTACCGTCTGTCTCCTTGTTGAAATTTGCACATTTGTAAGAGTCTGGTTCCTGTGCATCCTCTTGAACTTCACCAGGCATATTTCCAGATGTGAAATCTCTGTTATCTCCTCTATTTGGTAGAAGTGTTATCACTTCATTACCAGCATCAAAACCTGCATTTTTAAATTTCTCAGTCTTTTCTTGAGCTTCTTCTTCTGATCTATTTGAAGTCTCTGATGTATTAGAATTTCCATCACCATCTTTTGACTTTGCAGGTGTTCCTACAGAAGAAATAATTCCATTAAAATTGCTGAGCTAATCTACCACTGCGCATTTAAAATATCCAAACACTACTACATTGGGCTAAAATATGCAGCAAAAGCTCCTACTTTGTTTGAGCAGCTATTTGTGGATGAGTAGTCTTCCTAAGACTGCAGCAATGCTGTTTTCCCACCTCAACTCCCCAGCAAACAGAAGTTTCCCAGAAAAAAAAATCATCTAAAGAAAACACTTAAGTAATAAATGTCTGGTATTTCTAATACTTTGAAAAGGTTCACAAGTGACTATATATTTAAATCCATGCTTGAGGACTTGGATGGATCAGCAACAAATGCTGGTTACCCTCTCTTTTGTGCAATCCACTTGCTTGCAGACAAAGTTTTACTTGCTAGTCAGTCCAAAGATGTATCAGATAAAGACTCCTCTGCACATTCAAATTGGTCACAGACATCTTCCAAAATAGTAAGCACAAACCTTCTAGGGTATCTGTTGCAACTCCTTCCATGCACTTTTGTCTCCTCTTTTCCTCTGCTCTTTGCCTAATTGCTGCTAATGCATCAATGCTATCTTGGATTTTTTTTCTCTCTCTGGTTTCCCATTTTTCCCTTTCTGCTTTCTCAGCTTCAAGCCCTCCAACAGCCCAGGCTTCTGCANCCGCCTGCGCCGCCAGCTCGCCCTCCAACAGCCCAGGCTTCTGCACAGGCTCTAATGAAAACACAAAAGCTCACTGTAATAAAAGCCCATCTTTGCAATGAGAGAGAAATTTAAAATAACTTGCAACAGCACAAAATAGCTGTGAGAGAAAAAAGCAGATAGCGGTGACAGTCCCTTATGCAACAGGGATGCATGTTTATCTCATCTTGTACTTGGAACTGAAAAAGAAACAGAGATATCCAATGCTGATTGGTGATTACACCACCAGAGGTCGGTGTGATCTTGGCTCAGCTCTTCCAGACACCTGCTCAGCTTCTACTGAGATCAGGATTTGCCTCTGGTCTCCAGACCTGGCATAAAACAATTCTGTTCAAGAATTATTTTGTGAAAAAATACATTGCTTTTTTCTAGGTATGTTAGATGTAGAACTCTGTAGTATAATACTCTTCTCCTCAAAGTCACCCACCTTCAATAAATTATACTGGTCCATCTTCTTTTCCTTTCATGACAGTATTGACAAAAAATGGATGAGTGATTGCTAGCACTTGATCTTTACTGCAGTGTAAAGAGGATGGCTGTGTTTCTTACCTATCCTTTGGGAAAACTGGTCTGTCATCCAGATATGTCAGCTGTTTTAGTCGAACAGTGAGTGTTTTTCTATAATTAGCAATTTTCTTTATCACCTCATTTCCCATCAAATTCAGCACATGCTAGAGAAACAAGGGAAACCATTTTTAAACTTGAGTAGCAAAAACCCCACTCTGGATATGCACTTTCCCTGTCATTTCAAAAGCAAGAAATGAATAAATCATCCAGCATGTTACAGGTGATATATAAGAAACAAAATAATGTTTAATAACATTTCTTTTAGACTGATACCTACTATGCACTGAACTACCCAACAGAGCAACTTAATGGGGTTCACCCACACACGACACAAACCCTCAGCTATTTTTGGCTTACCAGATTAGGCATGGTCTCCAGAATAGCTACAATACTTGGATCACTTAGATTGTTGTGGGAAAGATCAAGAACAGAAATACTTGGGCATTCCTGCAAGTGTTGGATGTCTTCCACTGTTCGTAACTTATTGTGAGCAATCTGCAGAGTCTGCAGGACTTTCAGACAAGCTGCCAGACAAGAACAGTAGAGTGAAAGGAAAGGTAAGAGTTGTTGCTCCACAGAGGTTTTTTTTGAGCAAGTAAAAAACTGCATTGTCAAACTAGTTGTTTATATTGAATTTGGAGCTTTTTTCTAAATTTGTTATTCTGTTCTATATACTTTTTGGCTAGGCCTCCAAAGCGGCTTTCTTCACTCCAGGGAAAATTAGCTGCTTGGTTTTAAGATGGTGGTTGTTTTTAATTCACATTTCAAACTAATCAGTTACACAAAGGCAAGAGCTTGTGTTTCAAAATTCTCCAATGTCTGAAAGCAGTAATGCAGAGGAATCATTTTTTATTTTCTGCTGAAGACAGAATGAATTTTTTGGCAGATATAAAATTTGGTAATTGTGTCTGCAACTGCCAATACACAACTGTAAAGTAAATGGTGAAAACTGGATTGTCAGCCTGTCTGCAACACTGATAAGTACTGAGATGGTTTTAAGAAGTGAGGAAAAACTACTTAATTATCTTAGGTATCCATGTGAAAGTAGTTCCTATATATTTTCTGTTTCTCAACACAGGTTTGATTCAACAGAAGCCCTGGGGGCTTTGCTATGGATATTGTGCAATATTCTAACAAAAATAAAAAAATCCCTTGAAACTAGTGCCACTAATAAAAGCTTAGTCAGAGCTTAGGAAATAGGGCTTATCAGAGGCTAAAAGATGTTGCACCAACAGTTCTTACACAGATTCTCAATGGTCCTAATGTAGTTGTTACTGATATTGAGGGAATCCAGCTTTTGTAAGGGTTCAAGGTTTTCAATTTTCTCAATTAAATTGAGTTGCAAGTAGAGAGAACGCAACTCTGTCTGAGCCTCCAAATTCTCGATTTTTCTTAAGCCATTGCATTGCAGCCACAAACACTTCAGTCCAGTATATTCTTCAAGATTCTCCAGGCGGTCAAATCCTGCATGGAAAAAAAGATGTTTTAAAATGAAATGGCATTGGCTGAAAATGGTTCTTTTGAAGAGAAGGTTCCATTAAACCAGAGTTGCTGAAACAGCCCGAGAGAACACTTGGACTGAAGTTACTGCCAATATTTCCACTGAATTTATGGTACTGTTTCTGGCCCATAAAGGGCAAAACCAGGTTGGTACCTATTCTGGTCTGTATCTCAGCAGCCCTTTAGATGCTAAATAATACATAGCAAAACCAAGGCCGAATGTAGAAGGCAGCATATCCTATTTACTTGGAAGAATTCTTAGGCTAACTTGGACCAGGTAACTGCATCATGCAAAACCCTGCTCAGAGATCACAAGAGGATGAGTAATGTTCATTCTAATTTTTTTTTTCTTTTAGTAGTGTTTGCAAACATGCAGCAAGTCTTTACTGTTTATTTTCTTCTTGACCATTTTTATTTGGCAGTAAAAAAAGTTCAAAAAGCTGGAAAAAGCTCTTTATACAAACAATTTAAGGAAAAATTTTCCTTAAGGGAAAATTTTTATTTTCCTCTGAATGCAACCCAGGCCAGTATTTTAACACATTTCTCAGAGGGTCCTGTTTCAGGAAAAGAAACCAAAAATATGTCCCTGGATCCCTACTGATCCGTTGAATGGCTCCACAAAATGAGTTAAATATACAATCAGTTTACTTTTCTACCTTCATATTGACTCACTTTGTTTCCCAAATCCAGTATTAAATAAAATTGGGCTTATAATTTAAAAGAATGACTAGATACCTTAATTCAGTGAGCCATGAAATATTCCCTGCTAAAATGCTACTTACAGTGATCAAGCTAGGCAGCCACGTCCACATCTTACCTTTATAATGCAAGTACAGTGTATCATTTAAGTATGGGGTCCAGTATAATTTCTGCTGTTTACAGATGTCTAGCAGAATCTTTTTTGTCATTCTAAAATAGTACAAGAAGCAGAAGGAAAATAAAAAATGTATTTCAGTGCACATTCTGAAATCTTTTGTTTCTACAGATTCCAAAGCAACACAACAGTTCTTTCATGCAAGAGAAATAGCTACAGCTTTCAAAATTATATTCCAAATAAAAAAGAAGCAGTTGGCTTTTTTAGAGTGGCTTTTCATTTCTACCTTTGAAGTGAGTTACCAGGCCCTTCTGCTAAAAAACAGAGTTCATAGGAAAATGGGCAGGGAATTAGAGAGTCCATCTTCTTGGAAGAGGGCAGCATGATTCTATGTCAGCTTCTGGCTCCAGTGTTAGCTTCCTTTCCAATTCTTTCCCCCGTTCTTCACTGCTCTGGTACAGGACCTTTGGTGGCAGAGCCAAAATGCAACATTATTCTCACACTAGAAAAATCAATAGCTATCAACCCAACATTTTATTGAAATGCTGACTCCAAAATAGCACTCAAGAAAGTTTGGATATACAGCTGTTTGCTGGCTGGGAATGCCACTAGGAATTAACACAATGCCTTGTCAGAACTGATGTGGAGAAATGGTTAAATCTATGGGCAAGTGACTGCCACGGGAGCTTGCAAATTTTCTCCAGATCCATTAAATGACTACATCATGTGGTCAGAATGTAGTTTGCTACTGTGGCCATAAAAACCAAACATCTGTACAGATGCTGGAAATATCACTAATACCTGATTTATCCATTATTCTCAAGTTCATCTTCAAAATTGTTCTCCAGAACTGAGATGAACGCACAGAATAGCAAAGCTCCTGATGATGCCAACACATCCACAGACAATGTATTACCTTACAGAGCCTCTCTTTTCTTCTGTCCTTTGACTGGATGTGCTGGTTCCAGACTTCTGATCAGTACCAGATTTTTGTTCATTCTGTTGATCTGCTGTAGACACACAGTTGACTTCTTTCTCTTGAGTTTTAATAGCTTTATAAATAAGAAAATGAGTTGCAATTTAAAAGCAAGGGTGGGGAAAATGTGTTGTTGCCAATTACTTTAGAGAAATATTGAAGAGCTTTGTATTCTTGAAGAGCTTCAAGAAGAGCTGCTTCTTGAATATGAATTTCAAGAAGAGAGTGCTCTAACCAAGATTTCTGCTGACATTTTTAATGAAACTTAACTTTTTTGCACAGTGTCACAAAATAAGTAGTAACAATTGAACTGCTGAAATCTGCATATTTTATTTTTTTTTAGATCTGGAAGTCAGATAGCACCCATTATTCGTAAAATTAATATAATGTACGGTGACACTAAAGTACTGACACCAATGTTCCTATGGTAGACATTTAACATGTACTACATTTAATTAACACCAATTTAAGTTTAGTGTAAAGAGACTACGTTAATGGTGCATCAGAGTCATTCCGAGCACTGTTAGTCCAGCTCTTTTAAAAATTTACCCTTCTGCACTCCTTGGAAGGTGTCTTTACACTACCTTTGACTAATTGCAATTTCAGTATTTCTCTGTTCAGATACTTGCCCTGGACCTACTTGCACTCGTAGTCCATACATTTCAAGAGAAAGTGCAAACAAGATGATTGTAGCACCTTACTTAAATATGACTGTAATTAAAACATAATAATCAGACATATTTAGTAACACAAGAGGCAATGGGCTGAGACTGATGCACAGAAGTTCCACCGGAACATAAGGAAGAACTTCTTCACTGTGCGGGTGACCATGCACTGGAACTGTTTGCCCAGAGAGGGCGTGGAGTGTCCCTCACTGGAGATATTCCAGAACCATCGGGACACAATCCTGTGCTGTGTGCTCTGGGATGGCCCTGCTTGAGCAGGGAGGTTGGACCAATGACCCACTGTGGTCCCTTCAAACCTGACCCATCTTGTGACTCTGTGACTTAGAGGTCAGGCTAGCTGTGTGATTACAACACTGGAAGAAATATCTCTCCGGCAACAGGAAATTAAAGAAATATAGGGAAAGGAAAAAAGGCCACAGGAAGATAGCAATTGAGTATGCCTCAGTTATGTCAGGATTTCCAGTGACTTTGCTCGGAGAAAGCACACACTCGTATTTGCACGGAGATGAGTATGAACAGCCGTGATGTGCAGGCTTTGTATGCTGGCGGGCGAGCCGGAGGGGCTCACCTGTGCTCACTGCGCTGCCCTCACGCTCCGTGCGGGCACCTCCGCCCCCGGTGTCGCCCAGCGGCGCCTCTGACGCCTCAGGCGCCGGGACCTCCCTTCCGCGGCCGCTGCCCGGGTCTCCAGCGG
>WEIT01024149.1:85209-95362 GCA_013389985.1 Dryoscopus gambensis
CGGTGCCCGGCCGGGCTCTCTGCGGCTTTAGTCCGGCCGGGACGGTACCGGGCGCGGGCTGGCTGGGCTCTCCCGTGGCACCGGCAGAGCTCCCCGGACGGCACGGTGCTGCTGCACTACAGCCGGTGCTCCCCGGGGCTCTCGCAGGCGGCGATCCTTGCCCAGTCCTCGGGATGGGGTGCCCTCGCTTCGGGAGAAGCAGGGAGCGACTCCAAGCGTTGCTCTTCTAGAGCAGAGGCAAGTTGGCGAGTGTGAGTCCCGTCCAGCCCCTCACGGTATGGGTGACAAACAGAATAATCCTGTGGGCGTGCTGTTCCTTTGCACTTAGTGTCCATCGTACTTCGTTATCGTACTTGCATACAACCTGTTATCAGCTAGAAGGCTGTTTATTTTGCTCATTTGTGTGGTTGTTTTATTTTATTGCTATAGGGGTTATTAACCGATGAAGTGATAAGCCAGGCAGAGCTCGGCCAAGGCCAGGAGTCAGTGCACTATAACTGTGTTGAGTTAGGAATGAAGGGGAAACTTTACAATCACAAGCAGTTCCCAGTTTGTCATGGTGTTGTCAGTCAAATAAAAATAGAGGGTATTTCTGTCCCTGTTACAAGGAAATACTTGTTAATGCTAAATAAAGTTAAATAAAAATGAAATAACAGCTGTCACATTCAGACTCGATTCATCTATTGTTGTGCTGTGAGGTCAGTCCATCATTCCCCTAAATCATGTGAATCCTCTAATAAGTCTCCTACTTTCCAGTCCTGGTCACAGCTGCAATGTACAGTTCTGTTCTTCTCCAGGTGCTGTGACAAGCCAGACATGAGTTTCTCTTTCCTGATCTTTTAATGGCCTTTTATTTCTCTGTTACTGGTTGAGTGTTTGGAATTCAAAAGAATACAAGTGTTGCAATTTTTTTGAGTGTGTTATGCACTTTGGAGCATAAGGGGAAGAGGCTTTCCCTCCATGCAGAAAACACTTTCAACACCTTCCTTTAACTTCACATTATTACATGCTGTAATCAGCTCTTATTTTCTCAGGTGCTCATGTTTTTAGTAACACACACCTCAGCTCAAAAAAATTTTGGAAGATTTTTTTCATGCAGATTTTCAAGCACAGTCACTGCAGCTTTGCCTCCTCTGGTATCTCTTGTCCTTACCTGGCTTTGTGGCATAGAGTTTGAATTGATTCTCCTTCTGTAAGATGATGTTCCGTAGCATTATTTCTATTTGTCATGTTTCTGATTGGAAAAAAAGCATGCTTTTTTAAGTGTTCATGGACGTTTTTATCATGTTAGTATTTTATTGTGCACTTTTTGCCTGCCATGGGACATGCATGTCATTTTTAGCTCTTTGCTCCACTAACACGAAGTGTGGTTGAGTTTGAGGGTCGTTGTTGTCTATTCTGTTGTCAGGTTAATACCGGAGTGTTTCACATGTGCTCTGGTCTGAGCAAGAGAAGGACTTGAGTGTTGGTGAAAAATTGTTAAATGAAATATGAGGAGCTCTTCTCCCTAATAGTTCTAAAACGATCTACCAAAGATGTCTTTTTTTTTGGTGATTTTCAGATGATACATTTGCACAAACATGCATCTGATTATTTTCTGTATTGCCCTGCCTTACAGGTTGGCTTGCAATCAGCTTTGCTAATTCTTCTAGGGAGTTAACTTTGCCGTCAGAAATGGAGTACAGGACTCAGCTGCCGCATCCTGAGTGACCAAATCATTTAATGCAAAATGGAGAAGAAGCGGAGAAAGAAATGAGCCTGTTCACTGGGCTTGACCTGAAAAGACCATGAAATCTCTACTCATTTTGGATCCAGCTTTAAGAATATCCAGTTGATCAGCACAGTGAAAGCAATGTTTACTGAAACAAAAATGAACTAGTTTATAAAGAAGAAAATTGTGATTTGAATATATGGAATTTTTGGAATGAAACCATTTTCTTCTATGACCATGAAGTTTGCAAACATCTGGCTCGTTCTGGTTGTTATTCTACTCTGTGGCAAAAAACACTTTGGTACCAGAGTAGGGAATTCCTCTCATGAGGCTCACGTGTGCCCTGGATGTTCTCGCCTTACTTTGAAAGTGGAGTTCACTTCGACAGTCGTGGAGCATGGTAATAAAGATTTAAGCAGTAAAAAAATCCATGTCATGTTCGTGTGTATGTTACTGATTTGTGATGTTTGCGTGATTGTAGCATTCACAGTTTCTGTAGAAGCACATCATCTGCTAAATTCTGTATATTCAAAAAGAGGAATGCTTTTTCAAAGGTTCTTTGTTTAGCTGGAGGTAGTGCTCCAATAACGAGAGTGGGGAGAGAGAAATGAAGAGAATGTTAAAAGTGAAAATGGAATGTGAAGGCTCAGGTGGGCAAGTTTGGTGTGTTTAGTAGCTGTTTGTTTTGATCTGGCCAGTGGTATGCTTGAGGCTCTTTTATGGAAGTAACCACACAGATGGGCCCTCAAGGGAAGAGAAGAGCAAGAAGTCTCTGTGGATTTGTTAAAGAAAAAGTTTGGAAGTGATGCTTGCATGGAAAAATGGTAGATAATTGTGAAGGGAGCAGATGAAAGGCAGAGTGAGGCCGAGGTTGCTGCTGAGATGGCAGAGGGCAGCAGTAGGACACGCTGACCCTGCATGCACATGTTGCCTCAGGAACCTGCACTGATCCCGCAGTGAAGCTGTGCTGTGCCTGGGTGCTTGCAGGCACGGTGGCCGGAGTGACATTCCTGTGCACAGCTGGCCACAGCCTTAGCAGGGTGAACGTGGTGGTGAGAGCTGGGGCTGAGCCTGCTCACTAATCACTGGTGCAGATCAAGGACTGGACTGTTGAGTCCAACTTTGTTTTCTGAGCTTGTTGTAGTTGGTGCCAGAAATTTGCACTAAAGCTCGGTACCATTTGGAGTCTTTAAACCGTATCTGTAAAGAAACTCACTGAGTGGGCATATCAGTTTGTGACAGTGTATCTGTTCCCTCTCCCCTGCTCTTCTCACATGATTTCACCCTTCCCTGATATTTACAATTCTACCTTCTTTTCAAAGGTTTTTGTCATATTTCTTAGGTTTCCTGATGCAACAGCCCACGCCCCTTCCCATTACATAGTGCAGAAATAAATTGCAAACTTGTAAAAGCAACAGAAAAGGGCCTCAAATTGTGGTTATTTCTTCTGAATAAAGTATATAAAAATTCAGACTTTGCAGTGTGAATGCATGAATAAGCTGCCTAAACACCAGTTCTGATAAAGTTGTGCTCTTGTTCCAGAGTATATTGTGGCTTTCAATGGATACTTCACAGCTAAAGCTCGAAGTAAATTTATTTCAAGTGCGCTAAAAAGTAGTCATATCGAGAACTGGAGGATTGTACCTCGCAACAACCCGGCCAGTGACTATCCGAGCGATTTTGAAGTGATTCAGATCAACGAGAAGCAGAAGGATGGAGTCCTCACTCTGGAAGATCATCCAAACATCAAGCGTGTGACACCTCAGCGAAAGGTCTTTCGGTCTCTCCAGTATTTGGAGTGTAAGTTATTTTCTATGTGGCTGCATGAGATCTGCTTTGGAAGAGTGTTCTTAGCTTTATTTCAGATCATCAGCTTAGCGTTGCACGAATGAGAAGTGTCCTGCGGTTTTTCTTTAATTAACAGAAATCTCTTCTTTTGGTTATGAAATTGTCAGGGTCTTGTTATACGTTTGCTAAAGCATGGTATATTTCCATCTACAACATAGAAACATTTGTTTTGCAGCAGTCAGTTACCTGGGACTATGGACCTCTGTGTCCGTAGTTGATAAACCAGCAGCTTTTACTGATTTTGATTAGAGAAAATGGATACTCAATAATCAAAAACTTTCGCTGTAACAGTATGAAGTTAAGTTTGCATAAAAATCAATTGTTTTATGGTTTTCCTCATGCTGTTTTTAATTTTCTTCATCCTAATTCTATGTAGCTGATCCAATGCTGCACTGCAATGAAACCAGGTGGACTCAAAAGTGGCAGTCATCTCGCCCTTTGAGAAGAGCAAGCCTTTCTCTGGGTTCTGGCTTCTGGCACGCCACAGGCCGACACTCGAGCAGGCGCTTGCTGAGAGCCATCCCTCGCCAGGTGGCTCAGACCTTGCAGGCAGATGTCCTCTGGCAAATGGGTTACACAGGTATGCTTTTGCTCGTTGCCTGAGAACAATAACCTTCTTGGAAAAGCAAGTGAAGTGTAAGGAGAGGCTAATTGACTCGTGTGTGTTAACCTCTCACTGGCTGCCAGGCTGTGAAGACTGAGAAATAATTTGGTTTAAAATACACTGTATATTTATGGAGTGCTTGTTTGTACGTGTGTACTGTACTTAGGAGAAATCAGTCATGTTTATGATCTTTGGCTGAATTTCTGAATGGGACCTTAGTTTATTTAAGATCTATAACTTACTTAGATTGTAAATTGCTTGCTACATTAAACGAAAATTCCCTTCACTTCATAGAATAGATTTGCTATGGAGCTGAATCAGAAAAAGCAATGGTTTTCTCTTAATAGGTGCTGGTGTGAGAGTAGCAGTGTTTGACACTGGTCTGAGTGAGAAACATCCACATTTCAAAAATGTTAAGGAGAGAACAAACTGGACTAATGAGAGAACCTTGGATGACGGTGAGTGTCTTGGTTTGAAAAGACAGGTGTCTGTTAAGGGAAGGCAGGAGCCTCCCTTGGAATGGAAGATGCAACCCCCTTCCCTCCCAATTATTATAATTTTGAAATCAAGTGCTTTCGGGCAAAGATATGGGGAATAGGAATAAGAGTTCTTTTACTAATAGATATATAGATATATATAACAAACCAATAATACAGAAACACTGGCTGACCCTGACAGAGTCAGGGTAACCTGGCACCCTGCCGGGCAGGGAGGTGGTAGCAGTCCGATCAGGTGAGAGCTGCAGCTCTCTTTGCAGGGGTTCTGTTGGAGCGGTGATCTTGTAGAAAAGGTCTGGTCTTCCTCAGAAAGTCCAGGGGTGGTTGTGTAGCTCCTGTCCTCTGGGAATCCAGTGGGAAAGGCTCTGTCCTCTGTTGCAAAACCCCCAGACTTTATCCAGGTGGGAATGCTTGGCTCCTTCCCCCTGGGCGGAGCATCTCACAATGGGCTGGTGAGTCATGAGGCAAGGCACTGGTGGGCCCATTAACAGGAGATGGTCCAGGAGCAGTTATCTGTGGGTCATGAGGCAAGGCACTGATGGGCCCATTAACAGGAGATAGTCCGGAGGGAGGAGGCAGGGAGCATTGCTACACCTGGTTTCAATAGCTCATGAAGATGGTAACAGAATACATGGTAACCCAGGACAGTGAGTTACTCTGCAGTTTTCCAGCTATCCCTGGTCTGTTTTGTGCTTGCTGTTGTGCTGCTAACATCTGTTAAAGTGTATCTTGATATTAAAGCTTAATTTTTGCAGTGCCCCAAGCACTTTGTACTCGTACCAAATTCAGCAGGGAGTATTAAGGTTCCAAGAGGGTGGTGTGTAAGTCTTCTTGGAATCATATGTGACACTTCATCATAGCTGTTTAAAAATGTCAAGGCAAAAAGCTGTTGTGCACCTCTGAGTACATTGCCAGAGATGAGGGGCAGTGAAGCAAACCCCACAAAGCTGTTTCTTTGCTACTCCTTTTCATGTTGCTGTTTCACAGTGGTACATATTTCCATACTGATGAGGGACAGCATTTTCCTTCCTTACTGTGTAGTCCTAAACTGATCAGAGTTTGACACCTTCCTGTAAAGTTTTCCTATTCTGTATAATTGAACTTTTAATTTTCTGCTGTATGTTTGTGTTTCTTTTTCATATGTTGACCCTGACTTGTCCTGACCATGTACTTTCACACATTATTAACTTGATACAGTGAAGTTGGGTCGGTGAGTCAGTTGGCCATTGAATCTCCCTGGAGTTCACGGTAGATGCTTATGTTGCTCAGTCTTGCGTACACCTCCACAGTTTTCTTTACGTAATAATTTCTTTACATTGCAGCACCTGCCTTTGGTAGCTCTGTTAGTTGTGTACCCAGAGGGTTGCTGGACAGGCAAATTTGGAGTACAAAAATATAATGTGGGCAGTCCAATAAAGCAAAAGTTAAAGTATTTTTCGAGGAGAGGAGAAAAAAACGTTTTCTTGTCTCATTGCTCTTGCTTAACAAAATTTGGTTATTGCATAGTCAGGATACCAATCCTTTAAGAAGTCTACATTAAAATACATCGACTTTGGAATGAGGTGCATTTTCCAAAGTACTGTTTTTCTGTCATGATTTCGTTGGTAGCAGTCAGGAGTGGATGGACTGGAGAATGTATCACCCAAGTTTCATCAGCTGGTTGTCTGGCTACAGTGTGCTGCAAATTCTGTTCCCATTGAACCTGGTAGCAAAATATGGTTCAAAAAGACTAGGACTGAACCCAGCACTTGTGGTTTGTTGTAAAGTCTGTTAAATTGATGTGATTTTTGATTTAAGTGATGTTCAGCAGTAAAAATCCTTGGCATTGAAATCGTTTGTCTTCTAATGTCTTACTTTGCTTCCTTCTCTTGCTCATAGGTTTAGGCCATGGGACTTTTGTAGCAGGTGTCATAGCCAGCATGAGGGAATGCCAGGGATTTGCTCCAAATGCAGAACTGCACATTTTCAGAGTGTTCACCAATAATCAGGTATCTATTTCATATGTGTTTCAATTCCTGCCTCTCCAGGTTAATGCTGCATTAATCCTTTCCTTTGGGAGTATTGCACTCATAAATGTAGACATTGATAAGTGGGAAGGATACAGCTTTCTATTTATAAGATACTTACTACAAGATTTCTGACAGCTTCCAAATCTGGTATATTTTTCAGAAATAGTATGTGGAACTCTTTTGTGTATAGGGGAGCAGTCACTCAAATGTGCTGAGCACTAGAAATTTAAGACCATTGTCACTTTTGTGCTCTATTTTGGTGTTGTTTCTCTTTTCTGTCTAAAGTCTGTATTGTCATGAAATCACTGGATTTTTTTAATGGTAACTTTTTCCCCCTCTTTCTTACATAGGTCTCATATACATCTTGGTTTCTGGATGCTTTTAATTATGCAATTTTGAAGAAGATAGATGTACTGAATCTAAGTATTGGTGGGCCAGACTTCATGGATCATCCGTTTGTTGACAAAGTTAGTATGAGGAAATGAAGTGGGCCTAATGTTTGTATCTCACACAAGTGCTGGACTTGCAGAGCTACTTGTTTGTGTCTGGTCCTGCTGACAGTTTCTGTGTTGCATATGTGTGACAGAAATTTTGTACAGTGTGCAGGCTTTCAGGAATATATATAAGGAATGAGTTAAAAAACCCCAAGCACAACCCAGATGTTCACAGAGTTATGGAAAATGCCATTTAACAAAATGCTTGATAATCTGCTAGGAAATTACTCCCAAGCAGACAACTAAAAGGACCTTTAATAGAAGACGCTTAACTGAAATCCACTCTTGTTTTGGTTTTTTTTTTTAAATCTCTGCATGGTTACTTTATTTCATGGTAAAAAGCATGTATGGCATGATTTTAGTGAATTTAAGAACAAATAGGTAAGAAATGCAGGTAGTTGATTCAGCTGTGTGCCAAGACATTTGGTTCAGGTTAAGATGGAATTAGGTTTTTGTCTTTGTAAATGTCATAGTTCCCTGAATTATTGGTCTGGCCTTCAAAAGCATTAAGTGAATTAATTTACTTTTCAAATAAAGGATATAGTCTTTCTTTGTAAAGGGCAATTAAGGGGTTCGAAGCATATAAATTCTTCCTTGTTTTTTTTAATGGTAACCTGCATTGAAATTTGGTTGGACAGTCACTTCACTGTACTCCCCAGAATACTACTGGAAGGCATTCATTATAACTACTTGACTTTGTCATCTGCAGTGCTTTGTTACAGACAAGAATATTTCCTTTGCTGTAAGAAGATTGTGTCAGCAGTGTTGCTGTCAAGGCCGGGTTATTGCTCACATCATCTTAAGAAAGTTTGGAGCTTAACTCTAGATACACAGGGAGATATATCTTGTAAAGCTCAGAAAGAAGTTATGTCTGTTAGAAAAGTCTCTTTTTTGGTGGCAGAGCCTTACTGTGAACGTTGTTTTTTGTAGGTTTGGGAGCTGACTGCCAACAATGTCATCATGGTCTCTGCTATTGGCAACGACGGCCCTTTGTATGGGTGAGTGTCAGTGACCGCTTCAAAGAGAGCCAGCTATGTTGTTGTGTGGGTTTGGAAGTAGTTCTGCTTGGTCAGGAAGTTTTCTCTCCTTTTTTTCTGTAATCTTAGAAAGTGACTCAAGTTAAACTCTTTTCACGGTCCTTATTACTCCGATTTTGTGAAGTACTTAACTAAATGTTTTTCTTTGAAACAGTGGAAAGTCAGCAAAAGAAGAATGGCAGTGCTTCCAGCTGACATTTCCCTGTTAGAGTGAGCAGACAACTTTGGGTCCTGATCTTGGACTTAAGCAATATAGAAAGGATCAACCCAGAATAATTTATATTGTATTTCTAAAATAAATGCCTAAAAATAGATTTTGTTTTGTCTTCAAGGTACATAGTTTGATAGTTACTGAGTTAGTAACTGCCTGATAAGTTGCTGTCACCTGTGAAATATAAGTATGTGACAAAAATCTGATGGCAGCACTTTTGTCACTGGGATAAACTTATGACTGTATCTTGGGTTTTTGGGTGTTGTTTTAATTTTTTTTTTAATTCCTGTCTCCCAACTTATTCTAGGACTCTAAATAATCCTGCTGACCAGATGGATGTGATTGGAGTAGGTGGCATTGACTTTGAAGATAATATAGCTCGCTTTTCATCTAGGGGAATGACCACTTGGGTAAGAGATTTTGATGATGGCCACTCACATTTGCAGCCAAGATAAGGCCCTTGGAAGGGGAACCTTTTCTCAATGGGCAATCCTATGTAGATGTGTGTTGGAGTAACCAATGAGAAAAAGATTTCATCATAGATCAGAATAGTTAGAAATTTTAAGTCTTTAAGCAAGAGGCTTGTTGTTCTTTTCAGGGTTTTTTGTTATTAGTCCTGACCACTGTTGAGATTTTTGATGAATTTATAAAACATCCAGTTCCTTTAGATTGATGGTGTAGACTTATCCGTGTGGTTAAATCTGCAAACATGGAGGCCTGCTCTTGTTGTTTAGTTTAAAAATCCTAGGATTTCCAGATGCTACATGTGACATTGCACTTACTTGCTGTGAAGCTGAGGTGGTGGTTGCTGCACATCTGATATCTGATATCAGATGAGGTTGCACTGTGATCTTGATGAAGGGGACTGTCACATGTTTCTCTTTATGTAGTGAAGTAGCAGTGTGGTTCTGATTTTGTCGGTGGTTTCATGCTTAGCAGAGATACTGATCAGCAGTAACGTTGAAACGTTGGAAATTTGTCCTAAACAGCTTGAGTCCTTCTTTAGGTTAGTTGCTATTCTGTAATGCTGAACCTCAGATAATTTAGTTGCTAATTTTACTTCTGAATGACCTGCAGTTAATTTAAATGCCCAAATGAAGCCATCAGAGTTCATTTACGTTAGGGCAATAATCCATTTGTTTTCTTTCACAGGAGCTGCCTGGAGGTTATGGCAGAGTGAAGCCTGATATTGTTACTTATGGCTCTGGAGTGAGAGGGTCTGGTATGAAAGGTGGATGCCGCTCCCTCTCTGGGACAAGTGTGGCATCTCCTGTGGTGGCAGGTGCTGTCACTCTGTTAGTGAGGTAAGTCTTCAGTGAGACTCTAGAAAGATGCCAATCAAGAGAGTCATAAAATTCCCTATAAAGGAATCCATCAAAATAAAACTAAATTGTGTTTAGATGTAGGAAAACAAACTTGGAGAATACAATCACCGTTGTTCTGCCTGAGACATTACCTTGTCTGGCTACCTCTATGTTTCATGAGAAAAATTTGAGAACTGCTTTGAATAATAGTTAGGTCTTTGAGAATATAGTTAGGGAGAACAGTACTATGAGGCAATCCTGTCATATTTTTTAATAATTGAGAATTGCTGAGCCTCTTTCAACTGTTGTAAAAGAGCAGCTGCTCAAAGAAGGCAGCCTTAGCAGATAATTATCTATCTCTGCACCTGTAAGTGGTATAGGATGCAGGTTACGTTACCTTGTTGCGTAAGTCCGCTGTTGCACACTGGCGCACTTGAA
>WEIT01024154.1:8605-23867 GCA_013389985.1 Dryoscopus gambensis
TTCCTGAAGAGACTCCCGGTCAATGCCCCAGCACCATGTGAATGTGATACTCCATTAACTCACACATGTTTTGCAAATAGAAGCTGAGAAGAAACCTTTTAGCTGTTGCAGAACTTGCTGCACTTGTTCGCAGATGGTCTATTAGTGAATTTGATAGTGTGCTGTTTTTCTGGGTAGTCTAATAAAGTCTTTCAAACAGACTAAGTGCTAAGGCATTGGTGGGAGCAGCGTCTGGCCCTTTCCTAGGAGACTGAAATCTGCATTAGTACTTTGATGTTTCTATGTCACAGCTAAACATAAGCAGACAGCCAAGCACCTACTTATTGACTCTGTCCTTCCCAACATTTCCACCTCCTAATTTTGTTATTCCCTCGACAGTATTTTGTTCTCATCTCCAAGAGTTACTTGTCATACTACAAGGAAAGATCACTCAATTTTCACCTCTCTCTTTTTATCTCTTCCAGTCCTTTCTTTTGTCTGAAGGAACCACAGTGCATTTTTGCTGATTTTACAAGCTAAGCCAGTTTAGTTGGTTTAAAGTTGACTGGTGGTATGCATGACCATCGCAGTAAGGTGGCCTTATGGTTGACCCTAAGCTTCAGCATCTGCAAGTCTTGAATAATAGGAGTTTTAACTCTAACCAGACTACACGTGTTTATCATAATAATGAAGGATATTTCAAGTAGTGAGGATATCACATCTGACTAGCAAAGGGAGATTTTAAAAAGAATTTTCAAAAACATTACACAAGCTTTAGCCAAGGAAAGCAAAAGTCACTGGTTCAAACAAAAGTAACTTGAGGCAGTATCTTATAAATCCTTGCAAGCAGAAATAATTTTATTTTTTTCCTTTTTCATTGGCAGTTTGTTCTTTTAAATTACTTCTAATATTTTAATCTAAAAATGTATTTGTTGCAAAGATGCCTTGTTTTTTCCTTTTATCTGTGCATGCTTTAGCCATCCGAAAATTGTCTTGCAACCTGTATGTCTAGTAACGATACAACACTAAAAATGAAAGATCAATATTTATCTCCTTATGTAAAACAAACAGCACTGCACAAACTCATGAACAATATTAGAACCTGAGTCTTAATTTGAGAACTGCCAATCCCCTGTCCAGGGATACCTCGTTTTGCGCAACAGTACCTCTGCATTAGGGATGCCCAGATCATCCCTGTAAATGGTCACTGGTTCTCTGTCCTTTTTCCCCCTGACGTTGTATCTGTTTTTATTCCAGAGATTACATAAAAAGCCTCTCACATCGCTGCTATTCCAAAATTAAATATGGATTATAGCTTTCCTAGCTATGCTTAAAGTAATAAATAAATAAATACAATACAGATTATCAATAAGGGCATTGTCAGTCTGCATAGTAATACGGTTTCTATTTAAGGAATTTGCAAAAACAAGTGTCATTAGAGATGCAAATTAAGGAGATTAAGACAGTGAGAAATTTTAGTCAAACCAGGGAAGTGCTATTTCTTTATGCTGTGCTAAGATTGTTTCCTTTCAAGCTGTGCATTTGAAGGCCTAATTACAGATACTCCTTGTATTCCTAAGTCTCTTCCAACTTGAAGAGGAAAAGCAGGTGCCAGGAGGAAGGCAGATTTATGCCCTAGGTAATATTCTGTAACAACTAAAACTCCCTGCTGGTAAACAATCCTCAGGCAACAGTCACCTACTCCTGTTCATACCTTTACACGATTCACCAGATCCTGCAACTTTCANTTCCAGGCACCTCTTTGGAAACAGATGAACAAAACCATTTCCTCCTAGGCACAGCACTGCAACAGTGATAAAGTTTCAGCAAGCAGCTTACTGATGCGTAAGTAGAAAACCAGATCATGCTAGAAAAACGCATCTCTCAGCAACACAGCTACATAAATCACAAGCATAGCCCAGGTGAAGGTGAGGATAAGGAGTTTCATTTCAAAGGGCTTTTTTTTGTAAATGGTGGGCACAACATTGCTTTGGCTTGTTGCATTTTATTTTATGCATTAGCTGAAAATGCAGTTGATCCCCGTGCAAAGTCCTGGCATTAAACTTGCATATACTTAGGCCCAGCACAGACTTATCCTTGGGCTAAGAACAGAACAAGGATTTCTCTAGTTTTATGTAGACGTGGATTTCCATGCATATGAAAGAAAGGAGTTCAAAAAGCCAGTCACATTAAGGAAGAGAATGTAGGAATGTAAGATGCCAGAAAATCCAAATAAATCACTATGCTTTTAGGGTTCCCTTTGAACAGTTAAGCATGATATTATTCTGGCATGTATAGTACTGTCTCTCTGGCTCTGTTGTTAGAACTGATTGATTATTACTTTGAATAAAGAGTAATAGTTTTTTCCTTTCAAAGAACTATGTAAAAATAGAGAAAAAGAGAATTCAGGTACATTCAGATTCCTGAGACTAGTAGTATCTTCCCTGCTTCCACAGAGCTTCCAAGGAGCATTGCTGAAGAGCCATTTGGAAACTTCTTTCCAGTTCTCTTTCATTTTCCAAAATCTCTCTTATTTTCATCATATTTTGTTTTGGCACAAAAAGAAGTTGTTGTACAAGGGTATGCAGACAGGTCCTGACCCAATGATCCCATCTCGATGGAGACTACATGACACTGAAACTGCTAAAAATATTAAAGATATGGCCATATTTACTCAAGGAGTGTGATGCTATAAAATGTGAGGGGTAGAAAACTCTGCTGTAGGGTAATTTCCAATCTAATAAATTCTTAATTTAAATTTCCTTAATGATCACTTGATATTTAACTTCTCATTGACATACAATTAGGTTAGAATGGTTCAGCCTCTATAAATTTAGTTAGACTTAAAATTCAATGTGTGAATAAATAAATCACAACTTTCAGAAGCTCAGTATCAGTATGCTTATAAGTACACAGTGGCCTTTTAAAATGTTGTATCATGTATGCTTTGGTATGAAAACAGGAAGCTGAATTCCAAACATCGACTACATGTAGGAAAAGGACATCTCTGGGCATTGAACTAAGAAGCAGAGCAATTTCAAAGCTGGAGCTCTCCCCTTGCTGTAGCTCACTAGGCAGCAGATCCCAGTTAGCTGGGTTTGGGTAGAGCCCAAAAATGATCCTGAGATGTGTGGGGCTCTGGGATCCGTTCCTCATAGCCTAAAAGCGTCTTCAGCTCATCTTCAGCCTGTACTGACACTTTTTTATGCACTTGAGAAGGTGAGACAAGGTTTCCTCTGCAAATTATTTAATGAGAGATTAAATTAATTTGTTATTTACTTGTCAGTGCCAGGAAGGTTATGGAGATATATACAACAGTAGATACTGAAACAAACACTGCTTTCTTGGGAGTGTTTCAGATTTGCTTGTAAAGCTGACCAAGTGTTAATATCACCAAATTGTAAAAATTAAAAATGTGGTGCTGATGTTTTTCAAAAATTCAGAGAACTTCACTGTACCATAAAATATACTCTTGGAAGAGATTTGGTAATAATCTGTTTCTTCATTTTTAATTGCAACATGTTGGGTTTTTCAGCTGAAAATAACATTTAGCATTCATTTTAAATCTTTCAAAATATCTGATTTTACTGAAATTCAAAACTAAATCTGTATAGTATTTTGTTGACATGAAATACATATTTCAGCTTCAAATCTTGCTTCTTGCTTTGTGGTGATTGAAACAAGGTGTTTTCTTCAAAAATTGTTCCCAGCCTTTGAAAATTAAACAACCCAGATTGCCTATATTTGCTTAGTCTTAACGGCTAATTGCTCTAAGAAAACAGTAGATTTCCTAGTCTGCATACCCTTACATGCATTCATTTCTTGTTATGCTTTGAAAGCTTGTTGCATTTTTCCCCGTAAGAGATTTTTCATGCTCCAAAAACTAGTTCATATCAAGCAGAAATCACCTCATCTTCCACCTACCAAACTTTGATGCAACTTTTATACACCAAGCTTGTATAAACTGATGCCTTCCTTAAGCTGCACACCCCTGTGAAACTGCTTCAATGTCAGAAGAAGGAAAAAGGAGATAACAACAGAATTGATTTCCTCAGCACAGTTCTAGCACCTGTGCAAACCAGTTGCTCTTATCAGGGTAAAAATTAATTCACATACGTTGTACCCACCCACTGATGTTACTATTCAACAAGTACCTGCTGCTGCCTTTTCCTGGCCATGATCTTGCTGAGATTTTATTGACTGAAGATGTCCTGCATTTTTGAAATGAGTTGTTTTCACCTCCTTCCAGCTTTACATATGTCTAATGTTTTCACTATGAGTGTAGCTCTTCAAGAGCAAGGACAGCCTTTTAGCTGTGAGTTGGTGTATTTCCGAACTCAGGAGTAGTGAATGACTTCTAGATGCTCCCATGAGAACACAAAAGAAGAATCAATTTACGGTAAATAATTTCACCCAGGAATGTTAAATTAAGAACTTGCGATATATTAAAGAAGGTATATTTCAGGCCTTAAGGTTTGGTTTTCTTTTTATTAAAAGTCTTGGTATAGATTCAAAGCAGACTTCAAGCAGCAGTGGTGTCCACTACCTGTCTCTCCACCATCTGAAGACTCTTTCCCAGAAGCTGTATTGTTACCCCTCTCAGATTGTTCCTGTAAGCCATACACCGTTCTTCACATGATAACAGTTTAACAGATAGCTCATGACATAGTACTTCTGGACCTCTCTCTCCCCCTCCCCACCCGTGCTCTGCCAGTTCACCTCGTGCTCCATGCTTTGCCCTTCCAATATCTGCTGGTAATGACAGGTAACTGGCCTGTGCACTGCTGAAACACTTGACATTTCAGTACTATGTCATTCTGAATGCAAAAAGCACACAGGTTACAACTAGAAGAAAATTAAAGACTTTATTTCTGATAAAGCTTACAAACCAATATATACATATCTCAGAGTAAACACGTGATGCATATAAAATAAACACCATTAAGCAAAACCATTTCAGTATAACTTTGAAAAGATGGGGAAGTTGAAAAAAAAGATTTCTATTTTTATAAAAATCCTAAGTGAATGTGTGGAAACTGTATCACATATATTCAGAAAAAATAATCCAGAAGACCATTATAGAGAATCAGTGAAATTCGGTGTTCCAATATATTTAGGTAAACTGGAACATTTCAATAATTTAGGTGCCACGCATTGTTTTAAGTTCAAAGATTTCAGAAACAATACCTGAATGTTCACGCGCAGTAAAACAAGCAAGAAATACTGCAGTATGGATAATCTAATGGGGTTTGTGTCTTGGTGTGTTTATTTTACCTGTGGCAGCCTGGCCAGCAGAAACTGCACTCCTCACGGTGGTGTCACATTTATCACCAGCTCGGCGGTGACTATGGTGTTACACTAACCAGATTTGCCAGCCCTCACCAGCACCCAGTGGGGCTGCCCACACAGAGAACAATGGCTGCTGCTTTCTACCAGCACCCACACAGACAAGAGAGATTGCACCCTCAGAGTCTAGGCAGTATATGTTTATTTTTACCTCTCAGCTCTTGGTATAGAATGAGAGCTAATGTAAAGCAGGTGGGGAAGACTTGAGAAGCAATACCTCTGTGCCACATCTTTCCTATCTTCTTCCTGAATATCTGGTAGCTCTGATCTATATATCCAATTTTCATGGTTGCCACTAAGCATAGCACAAGTGGACCTTCATATGCCTGTTCTTAAGTTACCTCTGAAAACATTCTTATGGCACATAGGCTTTTAGGCATATAGCTCCCTACTGTCCCCATCTCACTGCTAAAAGTGACAGTCCTCCCAGATGCTGTGAAAGTGACAGTCCTCTCAAAAAGTGACTATACTCCCAGAAATACTCCTCTCAGAAAAAGTGATGGTCCTCCCAGAAAAATATCCACCTCCATCTTTTTCTGGGAAACCATAAAGCAGAGGTAAAAGGAAAAAAAGGAAACTTTAATTTAAAATAAACTCTAAAAAGTCTTTTAGATAAGCAGAGGAAGAGGGACAGAGATTCATTAAATCATTTTTCAGAATTACAGGAACCTTTTCACAATGTACTAAGTTTTCTTTTAATTTCCCAGTTGTTTGGACACATGGGCAAAAGAATTAGGGAAAGAAGGTCAGCAAAAAGATAACAATGCCTGTTTATTACAGTCAAGGGATTAATCTAAAAAAATAGTATTTCTGCATTTAATAAGGTTTGAGGAAAACAAATGAGAAATTATAAGGCTACAGTTCCTATTATCCAAAGTGCTGACAATATGAATACCTTTTTCCATAGCTTGGGTTTTATATAAAGTCCCTATTTTTGATTCTCACAGCATGGTTCTGTCCTTGCTGTGTGACAGGTAAGCACCTACCATCAGAGTAAGGATCAGGTATGGGTAAAAGAGTCTCCGATGAACGATTGCAAGAAGACATCAGTATTATGGACTTGAGGCTGAGTCCATTATTAATTCTATTCTTGTCCATATGCATACAAATCATCTTTAATCACAGGGGTTTTAGAAATTGTAAATCAGTAATTTTACTTATGGGCTGATATTTTTAAAGATTGGACATTAGGAAACAATTTTCATCATAAAATATTAAAAACATACACTGTTCAGAGCTTCACTGAAGATTAAATGCCATTTGAATTCAACAGGATAGTGTTTTTTCAACCAACATAAGATAATAACTGACCTCTATAGTGCCTGCCTGCCTTAATATTTTAAACATCTTTTCCCTACAAAATACTGTATTTAAAAAAAAAAAAAAAAAAGAAGAAAGAGAGGATGACTTCTGCAACAGAGGCAAACAAAGCACAAAAGAGAGCCTCAAAAGTGTTTTAGATGTTTCACTTTTATTCTGTTCCTTGAGGTTAAATTTATCTGAACAAATGTGTAAGTAAGTCCAAAGTATAGGCATCCGTGTCATAACTAAATAACCTTTCTAATCCATATACAGGAATAAGTACTCCAGGGAAAGATTTTTCCAGACCCATTTGAGGTGTAAACTTTACACTAACGTGACCTGCACCTCTCACTCCCGGTCGACTGAGGGAACTGAGGGAACACACCTGTGAGGAATCTGACAGGCAGGGCCTAGGCGCTGCGGAAGATCTCGCGATGTTACGGCAAGGGACAGGGCCCCTCAGCTCCTCTCCTCTCTAGATATGTTATCTCTTAAGACATCCCAACCCTCTTCCTGGAATGTAACCCCCCCTGGTCCCACTAATTTTCCACTACCCCCTACTAACCTGAAGAAGACCAGTACACCCCCCTGTGACGTAGTGAGACCCTCTCTATATATGTGTACCGCTCGAACTGATTAAAGTCTTTGATCGTCCATCGTATCGATGTCTGCGTGTCTTAGACCCGAGCCGTTCGAAAGGAAGTCGAGCGACCGTGCTGTTTCCTCCACCCCAGGCCACCCTTGTCTTGAATAAGAGACAACACACACCATATCATGAACATGAACCTACAGGAACACTCCAAATCATGGGCATCTAATTGTCAGCAAGGCAAATTCTGCTTTGTGTTGCATGGGAAAAAACACTGCATCCCTGCCCTCTCAAAGCCTGTTTGGGTTTGGCTGTACATGGACAACATGCTTTCTAACGAGACATATTTTAGAGTGGGTGATGCCCTCTCCAGCTCAGGGTAGCAGCCTGTCCTTTGCTTTGCAGTTTCATAAACTTGAGGCAGCTGGTTAGAAAATTACTGTTCCTCTGATGAGCTGCACTTAGCAAACGAAACTGAGGAAGAGTAGAGCCCATCCAAATGCACAAACTGCATTTCCAACTGCAGGGAGTGTGCAGAAGACACCCATTCTCCAGCCTTCCAGTACTGGACTTGGCCAGGTTACAGGAATTTGCACCCCTGACTGGAAACGGTTCTTATTACTAGGCCAATCATTCCTATCCAAGTTTTGTAGGCTTGCCACCTCTCCTCTTTTGGTTAATTAAAAAAACAAAAAAAAATAGCTTTAATGTAGTTCATAAATTTTGACATAATATGTGAAATTGATAAACAGTAATCTCAAGGCAAATCCTACAGGATTACAGCCTAAAATTGTTTCCAGGCAATAGAGGTTTCCCTTAGACTATTATCAGCTCTGATAGGGTTTTGATCAGGTGTAGAATATTTTATTTTCAAATTAGTATTTCCTGTCAAATTTCTTATAAAAAATCTCTTTAATGCTTAGAAACTTGTGCCAGATGTCCAATGAAGGCTTGCAAACCATTACATGCTACAAGTCAACAGATGTTGCATATTTTTAAGGCTTCTATTTGCTCTAAGGTCTGTATTTTGACAAACACAGAAGTTACGTAGTGTTTTAAACCAGTAGATGAATTATATGTAAACCGTGGCCCTGCTAGCACTGTTACAGCCAAGCAGTTGTGGATTTTAAAAATCCATCTGTCCTGCAATGGATTTTGCGTTTGATATGAAACATTTTGCAAAGCAACACTGAAATCTTGTAAAAGAAACAAAGTTTAAAAAAAAGAAAAACCAAACCACCACCGTCTTGGCCAGACCAAAGCCCCAAAATATCTGGTAACCTAGCTTTGGTATGGTGAAGCCTACATGCTGCCTCAGATATGGCAGCACTAGAATAATCTAAGTACATATCTGTTTGGTTTTCCCACACTCCAGAGAAGCTTCCAAATAGGTCTTGCCTCCCAAATAGGTCTGTGGAAAAGGCAGACCTCTATGACTTCCTGCTTCCAGAAACCAAACAACCAAGCCAAAAATCTTCATGTGGAAACCATGCCCTTTCGCTTTGGATGCATGAAAAGCAAAGCATTAAAAGAATATCCTGCTGGAAGTCCATCTGCTGACCATGACAGCACCAGTGTAGAAGTGGCCTTCTGTGTTGCTGTATTCCCTGTCTTCTGCAGAAATCCACAGAGGTCAGGAAGCCTACAGGCGTAAGCTAAAGCTCAAGGCAGGCTGGCAAGCTGGGCAGCAAGAATAGGAGGCAGAGGGAGCAGAGGGCAGGAGACTTACACTGGCCATGCAGCTGAACTTCAGTGTATTCCAACTTCAAGCACCTCCCTTAGTTCACTTTTTACACCTTTGGTTTTGTTTGTTTGTTTGTTTGTTGTTTGTTTGGGTTTTTGTTTGTTTTGTTTAGTTTTGTTTTTTGCCAAGTTTAATGAGACAGTTATACCTGGCTATAATAGTCCATCTCTTTGAAAAGTTCTTACTTTGTCGGAAACCAACTTCACAAAACATAATTTTTTCACCTCCAGTATTAAGGAAAGATTCAAACCTGCTATCTTTCTCCAAGTTCTTTCATAAAGTGTGCAAGAAAAGCAGATACAGGGTGTCTGGGATGTTAGCCATTCTTGCAGGTATTATTTTGGGAGATGATCTGTGAAACTTTCTTTGCTGCCCTGTAATTTACACCACTACTGCTGGTAATGACTGTAAGATATATGAGTGGCACTAATGGGTATGGATCACTATTCTCCTAGAGTGCAAAAAAAAGGAGCACGGGGAATGATGACACTGTATGATAGATCAATGCGGCTGCAGATTGGTCCTTAGGCTGTTCAGGTTATTTTCCTTAAAAGGCATCATGCCTCACACATTCTGCTGAAGGCTATCCATATCCATTCGAGTTCATGATAGCTATTCTTAGACATTTCTTCATTTTTAACACCACTGCTAAGACTGCTATTGTAATTTTTAATGAGAATGAGGAGACAGTGTGTCTTTTACCAAGTTCAGATCTATTTAGCTTATATTAAAACTCTTTGTTATGTTTTTTCCTATACTTATTCAAAGGATTAGTGAGAAAATGTCACTGAACAGCTACTTGTCTCCTCATTAACATTCATGACAAAACCTTCCAGCCGGGCTGGTTTCGGCTGCTGATGGAGCAATACTTAAAAGAAATTGGCTTGTGTGTGAAACAGCTGCTCAGCAATGTCACTATGCAAGGGAATTGGTGATAATAAGATGATACTATTACAGCTACACTGGGAGCATAATATATTTTAAGCTGCTTTGAGGTATACTGTGGAGGTCCAAGAACTGGAGCATGATTACTTGTCTGTTGTTAGGAATAGGAAACAGCTGATCATTATGTGTCTGCTTATATGGGTTAGTCTTACACAGAGCCTTGAGGTAAGAGAAAATTTGTATCTGCTGGAATTCTTCACTTCCTGTGTGTTTCCTATCTGCTGGAAAGGCTTTTTGTTCCTTTTCCTAGTGTTTCGAAAAGCTTGCATGTCCCATTGCTGAAACAGGTATTGTACTCTTTGCTAGGATGATTGAGCGCTTGTTGTTTCATAGTGTCATGGTTAGACACTAGACACAATGCCAGTGCCCCATGAAAATATATTTTTCACTAATAATGGTTGTGAGATGTGATCAGGAACAGAGCAGAGCAGGCTCAGACTTAGAAATAAGGGAAAAAAAACTTTATTAAGCTACATCAAAGGAAAGAAACACACAGGGAACAGAATGAAAACTCTCTGAAACAGTCCTCCTCCTCCCAGCTTCCACCCTTCCCTTCAATCAGACAAAACCTTGGATTTCCTGATCAGTTAACAATACTCATATAATCAATTCTCAGTCCATCACAGAAGAGAGGAGTCTCTCTTGTAAACCATAGTGTCCTTCTATGTCTGGTGCTCTCACCACCATCCATGGACCGAAACTGCCGTCAGGATTCAAGGATGCTTTGCCAAGTACCACAGGCTCCATGTTTTGGGACAAACCATCCCCCCCATTTTATAACCCCTGGGGCCGAGGGTTTCTTCTGCTCTGAAGAGAGGGGGCACAACCACACCNTTATGGCTATACAAGAAAAGTCCAGCCATAAGCCACTCCATCATCTCCTCCCACCGGATTCTTCCCATCAATTTCTCTAACGTCACAGGATTCCAGGCTGTCTCTCTTCTCACTCCAAACACTGCTCAGGAGGATCAATGTTTCATAAAGCTTCCTTTTCCCAAGGAAGGGAAGGGTTAAAAAGTCTCTGCTGCTGTCGGGAAGCTTCACAGCACCTGCAGGACTCCCAGGGCTGGGAACCTCCCCCGCTCCGCTCCTCGGCCGGCACAGCTCTCTCTGGGGGGGGGGGGGGAGAACCATCTCCTCGTCTCTCCACTATTCCAACCTGCAGAAGCTGGCTCAGTTCCATTCCCTTCCACCTCTCTCTCTCTCTCTCTCTCCAGGCTCCGGCCTACCTCTCATCCTCAGGCCGCATGGCTTCAGGCCGCATGGCTGCCCCTCCCCCACCCAGGCCCAGGCCCCAGGCTTCAGGCCTCAGCCCGGGCAGGGGAGGAGATCTGCTCCCTTCACTGACCGGAACACAAAAAAGGAAGTTCCTCTGTGATTCTCCCCTTTATCTCCCTATGTTCTCAGAGGTGTCAAATCTCTTCAGTGGTCATACCAGGTGTCAATATTCACTTCTGACCCATGATTGGTTTGACTATAACTTCCTTAAAAAACTCACTTCCTGTCAAACCAGGACACATAGAAACTTTTCTCGTTTCAAGGCTTTATTATTTGGCAAGATTCTTAGGAGAAGCTTCTATGGATCCTCATGCACCTATTAGTGAAATTCCAGACACTGATTTTGCTTGAAATGACCATCCAGTATGTCAATGCAATGACAAATATGCAGATGTACACATTACAGATGTAAACATCTGCACATAATGCTCAGCCAAGAAGCAACTGGCAGCTGGCATTATGTTGTGTAGAGACTTATGCTAATGCACACCACTTGTCTAGAACATGGAAACTGAATGAAAAACTATATTGTCGGATCTTTGGTTCTGAGACATCGTTGAACCTCATATACTATGAGGAATAAACGAGTCTAAAAGAATGGAGCAGTTGAAAGTTCCAAAGCAGTGACAGCCCTTTAGAAATGTGGAGTACAAATGAATAAGAAAAGAAAGATTACAAAGGGCTGTAGGATGCAAGAACTGATTGGCAGTTAAAAGAAAGGTATAATTTTTTCTGAACATAGCTGGTTCCAAATCACTTAGTAATTTCTAAAGTTTTCTGTTACAAATTTCATCTTTAGTGATTTTAGTTATTACAGAAATTTAGTTGTTGTTGAGATGTGGAAGTATTGCACTTCAGGTCAAATTAAATATAAAACTGACATAGAAATTATGTAGGAACACTGCCAGCAGGCTGAGGGAAAGGAGTCTTCATCTCAGCTCAGCATTGATAAGGCTACACATGGAGAGATAGGTCCAGATCTGCACTCCCCAGTACAAGAGAGACATGGACACATCGGTGCAATCCAAGCAAGGGGCAGTAAGATGATGAGGGGACTGAACTATCTATTCTAGAAGCAGGGGCAGAGAGAGCTGGGACTGTTCAGTCCAGAGAACAGTACAGGCCAGTATCTCATCAATGTGCACAAATATCTAGTGGGGGGATATATAGCCCAGTGACAAGAAAAGAAGCAATGGGTACAAACTAAGAAAAACAAAATCACGAAAATTCACGTAAACACAAGAAAACACTTATTGTGAGGATGGTCATAGACTGGCACAAGTTGCCCACAGATGCTGTGCAGTCTTTCTCCTTGGAGACATTAAAAATGCTGCTGCACATGATCCTGGGCATCCTGTGATAGCTGAACCTGCTTGGAGAAGGAGGGTTGACAAAGCTACCCCCATCACATCTCAGCCATTCTTGGATTCTGTGATTCTGTGTAAGAATGTTTGTCTCACCAGATGCTAAAGAGACAATGTTCAAGTTACAGCAGACTGAGTTTCCTTTTAGGTTAGATCATGAATAGGAATCTGGGAAAAAAATCCTGAAAAGGAAAATAGATCTCAAATTGCCTCTCAAAATGGAAATGACAACACCATTCTATCTATGCTTACATGTATGGTTGTAGGGCAGAAAACAATAAGAAAGTCAAGGCTTATGAAGGTCAGATGAAAATGCAACAGAGTTCACATACCTCTAAAAAGTCTTATGTTGCAACACTTAGCATTACCCTAAGATGTCTAGCACAGCATAAACCACCCCCCCCCATAAAATCTACGAGATATCCCTTTGATGTCCTTTCAAGATTTTTCAAAATTATATGAATGTCTGAATGAAAAAGAGCTTGGCAGCAACTACAGTTTAAATTAACTCCTCAAGGGAGCAATGCTGATATCTACCTCAACATGACTTAGATATTCATCTATTCTTTTATTGCTTACATATGCTGCTCTTGACAAACACAGGTACTGTGCAGAACTGCCATAAAATCATCACAGTTGGCTGCATCAGTTTTGTTATTGGTGGTGTACTAGCATTAAATGGCAGAATCACGTATCAGAATTCCTCTGTGCAATCACAGTACCAAATTAAAAAAACAACAACAAAAATGGATAATACTTGAACAGTTAAAACACAGACATTAGCTATTAATCTTTATATTGCTTTATATTGAAAAGCATCAGCCTATGTTTAACTGCAAGAAATCTAGCTGACTTTACACTGGAAGTCTATTAGGTGAATATATTTTTCCATTAATGTCTTTGCCCTTCTAGAAAGAAGCAGTTTTTCCATACAAGTGAACAAATTTTGAATAGCTTTAGAATAGCATTGAAATCCTGAAAGCACACACAAAGTTCAAATGCTCTCTGATAAGACGTCACATTGCAAATTCCCTTTGAAACATCAATAATAATATAGAAGAAACAACTTAGTCTTTTATTCCAAGTTTCTGTGGAGCAGATCCCAGAGTGGAGTATTTAAAACCAATCAGTAGCTTTCAGCTACACTTTACCATCAGTATTAAGACGCAGAATTTCAGATTACTGAAAAAGCCATAATGTCCTTAAGTTTAATGCAATGTAGAATGGCCTGAAGTTGCCAAAAAATTAGCAAAGTCCTGTCTGAGCTCTGTGGTCAATGAGCCCAGCGTTTTCAGTGTTCTGCATGGTCACTGAACACCAGCAATCACCCTGGTTTCCTTCTAGGAAGAAAAGCCCTGTACATGCCATAGATGGTTTGAAATGTTTGTTCTGCTTGCACACTCATCTTGTAATACTACACACAACTTCTGGATTTTTTTTTTTTTTTGATCCTTTTAAGACAAGTAAATTTTTTAAAATCCACCACACAAAAAAATTCCGATTTCACATTAAAAAGGGAAGTCATCACAATTCAGAGCAGTGCAGTCATCCCCACCTTCCAAGGACACTCTCTAAATTACATTAGCATCTGATCTGCTGCTAGGGACTTTCCTCCAGCTCATCCTCATATTACATATTTTCCACTCCCTTTTTTATAATTAATTTTTTCTTCTGTGTCATATTGAGTGAATCAATATCAGAAAAAAAAATCTTTAATTGGATAGTAATACAGAATGACCCTAAGGAGTTAGAGACATCTTCACTTCTTTCTGAATTCGACCTAAGAGTTTTGAAGCAAGCTTCCAACTTCAGAGATAACATTTCCACCATTGTCCTAAATGTGTGCATATGACCCATTACCTGGGGTTAGCCAGCTTTACGCCATGTTATTTGCAAGATTTTTCACCTGCATGCAGCTCTGCAACCCTCTCTGCAATGCTGATTTACACCTCTTAATGCCAGACCCTTTTCAATTTACACAGATGCAGAAATGCTCAGGGTGACACTTTCAACACAAATACAGATTTCATATTTAGATAAAACCATGACTTGAAAATATGGGCACAACCATAAAAACAGCTTAATGTTCATTATCAAAGACAAGCACTTAGCAAATTGTGACACCGTAACCTTGATCTTGCAAAGATCTTATAAAGGCTGATCACAAGGAAAAAAACCCCAAACTGTTCTTGCCAGCTCTTTCTAGGTAGAAAAGATGTGTTCAGTACTGCTGAAGTGGTTTGTATTATAATCCCTCTCAAACACAACTTGAGGCCTTAGTGTTTGGAAGCCAGAAGCCCTCTTAGAGCCTCTGTACATCACAAGAAAATCATGCAGGAAAAAAACAACAGCCTTAAGGCTATAAAAAGGCAGACTACACTAATGCTGTTCTGTAATAACAAAAATCATGGGAGATCCATAGTTCATTTTGCAACAGTGAACATAATTACAAACCTAAATTTTGCGTTTGAAACTAGGAGACAAAAATTATAAACTTCTCTATGCATATCTAATCTCTTTTTTCAACATTAGCCAAGCCTGCAGGCACTTAACAGTCTGATTCTTGATGCCATTGTAATTAAAGGCAATATTCACAAGGCTGATAAGCATACCAGCTGTATATTAACCCTTATCTTAGTCAAACTGACAACTGCAAATGTGATATCTAATTGTAAAGAAAAGAACATTGGAATTTATTATGGATAACTGGCTTTT
>WEIT01024154.1:30387-60256 GCA_013389985.1 Dryoscopus gambensis
ACCGAAGCTGGGGACAAGGCAAACTTGTTCAGACCAAGACTATACAGATGCTAAAGAAAGAACTGAAGTCCCTCGAGTATTCCTTACTAAACTACTAGAAGCAGTACCACTACTCCAGCGCTCAGGATCATTTTATTTTCCAAGCATACACAGTCAGACAGATTGTTTTTTGATAGCACAGTTTGTGAGAAGAATCTTTAGTTACCTCTTGGAGAGTGTATTACCAGCTTTGTGATCAGTGCCTTGTGGAAAGCAAACGGCAAGGCTGTGATTCAGCGTGGATAGTTTCATCATCTCACTGGCTACATGGCTGCAATTTTCTGATTTCAAAGCATGCTCCCACCTGGGAACAAGCAGCCAACTTCCCCTCCCCCTCAATTGATTTTTGCTGTTTATTATGTCCCCTACTATAATAGCAGAAATATCTTATATAGCATTATAGTGAGAAGTAGAATACAAACAGCACATTGCTTTACCATGACCATAAAACACAAAGCAAGGCAGGCTTTAAATTTAATCCACCCTCAGAACAATTTTATGATTGAGACAGCAGGATGAGATTGTACACATTCATGTATTTATAAAGATTTCAATCAACATTCTTCAAGTAAAACTGAAATCCAAAGATGTGATTGTAGCACATGGTGTATCAGAGACAGATTTACACCACTTAAGTCATATACTCTCAGAATTACTGTTGCAGTAGGAGAGCGTGCTGGACTTAGCTTCCTGGGACTAACTGGGTATGGTGTACTGCCCAAACTAGTCCTTAAGACAGTTATACCATTACTAATATACATACACCAAAGGTTAAAGCTGAATGAGATACAATCATGCCATTTGATTGCACTGTCAAGTGTATTTTAAAGTTGTGTAGATCCCCTGCCAATCATTGTATTGTCATGCATAAAATCCATGTTTCTAAAATACTAAACAAAAACTCTTTAAGAGTCATTTAAGAGTCATTAATCAAAGTCCTCTCCTCTTATTCAAATGGCTTCAATCAGCCCAAGGAAACCTTTTTGTGCTGCCATTAAACAGATTAATCTACATTTCTGTCTTCTGATTAATAATGACATGCTTTCCTGCAATGCCAGTCACCAAAACAGCTCACGAAGACAAACATGATAAATGTTGAGTTGGTCGTAAGTTCACAGGTTGTAATGGATATGTCAGTGGTAAGACTTTGGTGCTACTGCCATAAACTCTTTATTAAAATATTTTTCAGCCTAATCTCTTCCTTAGTTCCTTCAGGAAAAAGGGAGTACAAAAAGGGAGGCTACAATTTATAAAGATCTGAGAGTCCTGTTCTCATACTGACTCAAGGTCCACCCATGAAATTTCAGGGCCAGAAATACTGGCATTTGTCTTTTAATTTGTGTTTGGAACCAACCACTGTGAAAAGCAAAATGCCTCTACCAGCTCCTAAGTATTAACCTTATTGTGACACAAGTTGTAAGGCAAAAAGCAAAGCACTTTCTCCAAGCCTGTGTATCTTTGACTTTGTAACGGAGGGAGGAAACATTTTTTTAAAATTTTTTTTTTTTTTGTCCCCAGAGAAGCATGCTAAGAATATATCAACAAGTGTAATGCCCAGAGAAATCACTCAATGCAAGAGAGGCTAAGTGCTGCAAAAAATAATGTCCTGCAACCTGCATACAGGAGTTCTGTGGTCTGCGAGCCATATTTGGTCCAAGTTTATTGGTCCCAGGCTTGGTTCTGCAGATCCAATCACTGCTACAATGAGCAAAAGTCCATGCTAAGGCCAAATAAGGTCCTGGAAGCAAAGCACAGACAGAGTTGTGGGAGATTCAAGAAGAAAACTACTGGCATGGGAAGGTGTAAAACCCTACAGGAAAAAACGTGACAAACTGGAGGGTGGCAATGAAGCAACAAGGAAAATCAACTCATTCCCAACCTAAAGGATGACTGTACGGACACTTAAGACTTATCAGGTGACTTATCACTGATGATAATCAATCTATTGCTTAGCCTCATAGCTCACGGGTCCTAGTTGGACATGCTCTGCTGTGACTGAGGGAGCCTGGACTCCCAGAGGTCACGGAAAAACTTCCCCAGCTGCTCCTCTTGATCAGCCAAGTGGAAGAAGATACCACAGTAGGTGGGTGCCTTTTTCTGCAAGTGGCATCTCCTTCAGGTGAGAGAGTCTCAGAACTACAGAAATAAGTATTTAGGTCTTTCCTAAAGGTGCAGAAGAGAATGTTCTATGACTTCCCATAGTAAATCGTATTCAAGTAAGGGACTCAGACCTTTTTCTGTCCACTCTTATGGAAATCAACACTGCTGAAATGACTCTCCTTCAGTAACAGGGGGATAGCAGCTGACACAGGAGGAAGAAGTAGAGTACAGATATTCCTTGAGAATGTGCCAGAGGAAAGTCCTCTCATGGATTTTTTTTTTCTATTGACTGGCTACTTTTAGACTGTTTTGATTCACTTATGTGACAAATATAACTTCACAGAACTGAAAATACCCGTGTGTTGAAGTATGCATAAAAATATCCTGAATTACAAATCTTCTGATTATGAATATGAAAAAAAGGTTTCTCTGCGGATATTGTCAACTATAGCATGCAAACAGAAATGCTGTATTATTAAAACCATGGATAGACAAACTTTTGATGGATATGCAAGAAATTCTGAAACATTTTCAATAAATTGTATTTCCTTAGGAATCTCAGGGTTCAGCAGTGAGGACTGACATTCTTGGAATCCTGTTCATTACTGCTTTCAGATTCTCAGTTTCAATAAATAGCTGCCACATGTCATAGAACCTGGGCTGGGGTGTCCATGTCCTCCCATCTTTCAGACAAGCTAGACTCACAGGCATCCTCTGAAGAGGGAGGCAGCTGTTATGTATGCCTAAAGTTGCCTGTGGGGGGTTGGACTGAAGGTGGTTCAGAAAACAGTGCTGTCACTCTTCAGCAGAAGTTGGAAAATTTTGAACCATTCCCGAGCACAGACTAGATGGTTTCTTTCCTGTTACAGGCCCAGTGCTTTCTCAGAGCTTGCCAGTTTTGATAATCTCAAAAGTATCCACATTATAGGAGCTAGAAGTTCTCTTACTACTGGTTCAGGTCACGTTCTCAAGTTTCTGTCCCCTTCCATGTGTATCCGAAGGCTCTAGTTATATCCTTTGACAAAAAGGAGCTAGAAACTGATGCATGTGGTTAGAGGAGCTTACACCCATGTTTCACAGGGAAAATCCCCTTTTACACAATGAATCTGTGAGCAAAGTAGTTGAAGGACTCAAAAAGAGAAAGGGTGGGACCTAAAAATTTTAGGTGAGGGCTTGAGCTAATTTCTTAGCCCATTTTCAAACTAAGATCCTGACTGGAAGGACTATTGCTTTGCTTGACTTTAGGATACCTCTGCTCTAGAGTGGGATCTGGACAGGCTGTATCGATGGGCTAGGGTCAAAGGTTCAACGAGGCAAAGTGCTGGGCCCTGCACTTGGGTCCCAACAAACCCACTCACTGCTACAGGCCAGGGGCAGAGTGGCCAAAGAGCTGTCCGATGAAAAAGGATCTGGGGGTGCTGGTCAGCAGTTGGATGAACATGAGCCAGGGTGTACCCAGGTGGCCAAGAAGGCCAATGGCATCCTGGCCTGTATCAGCAACAGAGTGGCCAGCAGGACCAGGGCAGTGATTGTCCCCCTGTACTCAGCGCTGGTGAGGCCACACTTCAAGTTCCGTGTTCAGTTCTGGGGCCCTCACTGCAAGAAAGGCATTGAGGGGCTGGAGTGTGTCCAGAGAAGGCAGCAGAACTGATGAAGGGGCTGGAGCACAAGTCCTGTGAGGAGCAGCTAAGGGAACTGGGGTTGTTTAGCCCAGAAAAAAAGAGGCTTATAACTCTCTACAACTGCCTGAAAGGAGGGTGTAACAAGGTGGAGATTGGTGTCTTCTCCCAGGTAACAAGTGACAGGACAAGAGGAAATGGCCTCAGGTTGTACCAGGGTAACTTTATGTTGGATATTAGGAAAAATTTCTTCATGGAAAGGGTTGTCAAGCCATGTCTCCAGTCTGCCCAGGGAAATGCTAGAGTCGCCATTCCTGGAGATATTTAAAAGATGTGTAGATGCGGCTCTTAGGGACATAGCTTATTGGTGGGCCTGGCAGTGCTGAGTTATCAGTTGGTCTCTCTTCATGGTCTTTTCCAACACGATGATTCCGTAATTCTAGCAATGAATTAGCGAAGGGTACTTCAGAGGTCCTGGCAGAGCAGGCATGACATCGTCCTTGACTTTAAGTGGTTTCCCGGCTTGAAGGAGGATGCAGGGCAGGTGTGTCCTGCACTGCTGATGCCGCAAGCTTGGGAATGCAGGCAGTCCTGCAGTGTAATAGAAAATCCTGCTTACAGTATCATGGTGGTTTTTAATCAATATTTTCCAACAGAACGCCATTTGCTCTACAAAAACTTTTAGCTCACTCTAATTAACAGAAACTATGCTTCCATAGTATCATCCAGCCACAGTAATCACTGCCAAAAGGAAGAAGAAAGCTTTTCAGAGGATAGTAGCTTAGACACAACAATTTCCCTTTTCTGCTATTCCCAGTAGTGTTTGAGATATAATCTATCATCAGCCCTACAGAGTAGGCTTTTTTGGTTTTTGTTCATGTTGGACTTTTGGTTTTGGTTTGGTTTTTTTCCAGCATTTAGACACAAAACAAGTCTGAATAATTCCTTTTTAGCTTTTTTTATTATTGTACTTTTGTCAACGCCCTCTGTGGGCTGTGATACTTGGTAAGGGTCAGGGTCTTCAGAATCAATAACTGAATGTTTCTTGCTCTTCAGGTGTTTTAATGTTTAAGGTTTGACCTTTACGATTAAAGATCAGCTTGAAAGGAAATCTGTATCTGTGTCTGAAGTCTTCTATTACGTAATCACATTTTTGAATGGACATTTTTGATTGTGTAAATTAAAAGGCTTCTGTACACTTTTATAGACTTATTCAAAGCATTTAAACATAGAAAAATAAAATAATAAGCTATACTTGTTCTATCAGTCCTTTAGAGAATTACTTTTACCTTCTTAATACACCTTTTTTTGGGCCCATTTCCCAGTACAATCACAGCTTTTTACTGGCAGCTTACAGCAGTGACCAAACTCCCTTGTGGTTATTTTACAAGCCACACTTTTAAAAAAAACCCCCTGAGACAATGACCAGACTTTTTTTTAAAAAAATATTTATTGGAAGAGCATCATCTTCAGGGTTTGATAGGCACCGTATTTTCCTTGAAGAAGCTTAATAATTCTTCCTCATCATGAGTAAATGGGATATTTCCTATAAAGAATACTAGGCACTCTTTGGCACTATTTACTCTCTGTACTTTGGCTGACATAACATGGACAGATACTACCCAAAGTGAGTACTTGTCTCATGGAGAAAACTCTTTGCAGATCTATAGCAGATTGAGCCAGGAAGAAAGTTGGCAAAGACTATGTCAAAGTCCTTTGTGCATTTTGCCTTTAGTATAAAGAAGATGCTAAGGCATCTGTCTATATTCAGATCACCTTGAGTACATTCCTGTCTTGGTTCCTTTTCTCAGAAACTACTCAGAATAAAGCATTCCCTGGCCTCTGCTGCATGGATGGAGCCAAATTAAGGTATCACAGTAATGACAGGGAAAAATGTAAGGAATTCTCTGGGCATGTCTGCACAAACCTCAAATGACTGCCCACCTTATCCCAAAACCTGTTAAAAAACAACTATAAAATTCATAAAACCGCGCAAGACGGCATTGTAGATGTAGATATGATGTTTCCAGGTTTTATTATTATTTATGAAGGTGTAAATGTAAGGATTTCTCATTCCCTATGGAAGAGACTACTGACTTCCTAGGGTGCCTTGGGTGAAACAGTTTGAATTTGCCTTCCTTTACTCCCTCCTCCCGTCTTCTCCTCCTTGGAGAGAGCCCTGTGGCCCTGACAAGGGCTCTCTCTGACCTGATGGAGAAGTGCCATCTGAGCAAAAGTGGTGCTCATTTACACCCCTAATAGGGAGAAACTGTGATTATCTATAGAAATCTCTGCAAATAGCAAGAATAAATCTGTAAAATAAAAGCTAGGTCAACATGCACATAATTCCAGTATGAATCATGTATATTTAGGAAAGAGTAATATTTTGGGATTTTTTTTCCTGTAAACTATGAACTATATTTCAACCCTGGGCTCAACAGCAGCAGTAGTAAATATATTACAGCATTTTCTGGTGCTCTGTTGGACTAATGCATGCCTAAAATCTTGGGCCTGGAATATTTTGGGGTTTTTTTCACCTTAGCAAAGAACTTGTAAAGAAGAAAATAGTTCTAAGCAATATCAATTTCTTTAAATATTAGTCACTAGTAATTTCTAAAGTCTATAAAATTGACATTTTCAGCAAAAAACTTGACTTTTACTGTCCTTTCCATTATTTAAAATAAAAAATGTCCTAATAAAACTCACATTATCCTTTTCCTTATCACTGTCTTTACTGATTATCAAAAGTAAGTAATATATACTTTATTTTCCTTGTATATCACTAATAGAGTTAGAAAAGATGACTGACAAGTTTCAGTTAAGGAATACACCTAGTAAACTATACGTGCACAACATTAAATTGTCTTTCCCAGCCTTCCCAGAGTAACTGCCTGCAAGCAAAGGTAATGTCTGCAATTACCAAGGAGAAAAAAAAAGTTACATGGTAAAATGTGCAAAGCATCTAAAAGAAGAGCTCCCCTCACTGTCATTTCTACATGTGTTTTAAGTTACTGCACAACTGTGTCACAATTCTTGAGTGTCAACCTGCAAGGTCTCCCTTTCCTGGTTTGATTCATGGACAATAAGGCGAACCAGGAGATGGAACTTTGCTCTGAGGTGGTGATTTACACTATCAAACTGGAAATAGTATGGACAAATTATGAACATTTGCACAACACTGTACATGAAATTAAAAGCACAGAGTGAAAAAAAAATTCTTCTTGTGAAACTGTTGAAAGCCATTCTCAGAAAAACTGGAGTGGTTCGGCTGCTTCTGTGACAAAAAGTATCAAGATTGGTCTGCTTATAGAGAGTTTATAAGATAAGGCAACAAATCACATTCTGCAGAAGTCAGCAGCAAACAAGTCAGAATGGTTTATGAAAAAGCATATACAAAATATACACATCTGCCAGTAAATAACCTCTTCACTGAGCTGGCACTTTTCTAAATTACAAATTAGGGATTCATGATCCTAATAAATACAATATACAACCGGTTGACAGGTTTCACAGCATTTTATGTTTCTGAAGGAGATTTATAGGTTTATAATGAGGAACAATATAATGCAGGTGCTATTAACTTCACTAAAAGCTATGTGCAAAAAGGGAAAAGCAAATCCTTTACATCTTGATTAAACAGAAAATACCAAAGCATTTTGTTAAAATTTTTTCTTGTGTACTGTTTTCTAAGAAAAAAAGTCCCTATTTCAAGGCAATTTCTAAGCCGTGTAATTAATGTGGTGCAGTTCACAAATTGCCTAATGAGTACTGTGTTTAATGAACATTCTTTTAAAGTTTGTGGCTATTTTCTACATCCATTCAGCAACAGCAGTTGCTGAACTGCAACAGTAGTGTTGAGCACTTGTTGCAGATGTTTTGAACCATTTTCTGCCAAATGCAGATTCAACTACTTGAGTGATTGAATTATCAATGCCAGTCTTACCTGATACTACTGTTAAAAGATTAATGTCCTAAAGGGAGAATCAGATTACTACTTGCATTCTTTTAAAATCACTTTAGGAACACTCTAAATCCCCTTCCACAGAACAGAATGCTTTTTAAAAACGATATAGCACATTTAAATAGATTTAGCCTTCCTCACAATATGGCTACAAAGTATCAAGAGCTGTGGTGGGTTGACGCTGGCTGTTGAGAGACACCCATCAATACTGCTCTATAACTCCTCTCCGCAAGTGGACAGGGAGGGTGTGTGAGTTAAGGACAGGACTCACTGATTCCCAGTATGGGCAAAATAGACTCAACTTGGGGATGTTAACTGAATTTATTGCTGACAAAATCAGAGCAGGTAATGGCAAGTAAAATAAATCTTAAAAACACCTTCCCCTAACCTCTCCCTCCTTCCCAGCTCTACCTCCTCCCCCCAGCAATGCAGGGAGATGGGTCAGGAGCTCCCTGCCAGGACCCTGCTCCAGCATGGGCCTCCCACAGATTCCCAACCCTCTTTCAGGCAGCCATGGGCATCTTTCGGGTATCCAAGGTGGGTCTCTTCCATGGGCTGCAGGTGGATCTCTGTATCCCCATGGACCTCCATGAGCTGCAGGGACACAGCTGCTTCACCACGGTCTGTACCACGGGCTGCAGGGGAATCTCAGCTCTGGCACCTGGAGCACCTCCTGTCCCTCCTTCTGCACTGACCTTGGTGTCTGCTGAGCTGTTCCTCTGACATTTGCTCACTCCACTCCTCTGTGGCCCCAATTACAACTGCACAATAACTTTTTTCCCGCTTCTTTAGTATGCTATCGCAGAGGTGCTACCACCATTCCTGATGGCCCAGCCCTGACCAGCAGTGGGTCCGTCCTTGAGCCGGCTGGCATTGGCTCTGCTGGACATGGGGGAAGCTTTGGGCAGCTTCTCATAGAAGCCACCCCTGTAGCAGCCCTGCTACCAAAACCTGGCCATGCGAACCCAACACAAAAGTTAAATTCTATCTTAATGAGATTATCATACAAAATTAATGCTGGATAGTCTCAGACCAGTCTCAGTCTCAGCTCTAAAACTACACAAAAGCTAATTGAAAACAAGTCACGAAACAGCCATCTAGGCTACCCCTTACTGTCATTTAATAATTCACTATTATCTGAAGACTCAAAAAGTAACTACCACTGGATAAGATTACTTCCTAAAAAATGAAAGCTACCCACAACAACCAACATAAACTCTTAAATGGTGATGATGATGATGATAGTGATAAATTCTGCAGTAACTTCTGCATCTGAAAGTACCACTAAACTCTATGTGATGACTTACACACCTGAAGTCCCTCATCCATAAAAACTGCCAGCATTAAAATTCATTAGGACAAGCTGCTGGAGAGTGTATTTTTTATTGATATTTGGGGTTTAAATTAATAACTGAATTATTACTGATCAGTTATTAATAACTGAATTATTTATTTTCCTTTTATACAGCTCCAAAAATACAGGACAATTTGGGTATGATCATGAGCTCCACACTAACGATTTGGACAAACAGGATCTAAAATGAATCAAACATGCTGGCTTATAGTTAAAGTTGCATTTGGTACACAATGAAGTAGTATGATTCATGTATCAAATTATTATAGTCCTTGATTCTACCTTTTCCTATTATAACCTATAAATGTGAGACCATTTACTCACAATCAGATGATAAATTCAGCTGAGAAAACCTTAAGGTATCGATATCTAAGATATCTAAGAAAACAGCAAATTAGGCACCTTCACTGTCATCTTTATTCAAGTGATACTTGAGACAAACTTCCAGAGCAAGAAACTGGAAATCTTGTGGGATCAGCTTCCTGCTGAAGTTTGTATAACAATCTTAAACTATTATTACTATTACTACTAACATAGAATGGTGTTAAAAAGATTTTTTAAAATGGTAATCATATAATAATAAGGACTTAGGCATATATGCTAGTGACAGAATCTTATAAGGTTCCACAATAATTCTGAGTTGATTTGCAATATATTAGATCTGTGAAGATGAAGTAAGTAGTACAAAAATAGGTTTAAAGCTTTAACCAATCTGTCTTCTTCAGGAATGAATTCCAGAGTGAAGATATGAACTGAGTTCCCTGCATATTTAAAGGTAGATGCTGCATACTTCATGTCAAGCTGCAGATCTGTGAGTACAGACTGCAAAGAGAAGCAGCAGGCAGTGATTTAATGCTAATTTGATGCATTATTCAGAATCAAGACAGCATCTAAGACTTGTTTGAGAAGACACACTCAAAATACAAAATGATCAAACTGAAATTGTGTCAGTTATTTTATGAGCAAATCAGGTCTCTGAACGTTGCAGAATTTCCTTTACAAGGGGTTATATCATCAGAACAGATTAATTAGATGAAAGTAGAAGTACTACAGGGAACGACATCCACGCTGGTGAAAGTGGGATGGATAAGAGAAATATAATGGAATCATGAGGTCCCTGAGTGACTACATCTTACTTTATTAAATGTTCCTGTAGCATGGCATGATCATTTTTGCACTTTATTTCTGCTGCTCAGAACTGAACAAAGTTCAACCATTTTGTTTCACAGAGTCAAGATAATATAATCTTCAGTTCTTATCTGCCAAAATTACCCTTTTCCAAGTTTGAATGATCCCACAATCCTTAAAAAAAAATGCAGTCAAATTTGTCATATTTTCTTTACTTACCCACTTACTCAATGCATAAGTTTGCATAACTATGAGGCTCATTTGTGACCCAGGACTGGACTTCAACCCTTAGATTGTCTCAGTTTGATTTTGGATAGTGTAATTAAATTGTCAAACAAAGGTCTAGTGCTTTCGAAATATTAGAAGGAAATGGGGACTGAAAGAAAGGGAAATGAAAAGAGAGAGACAGTCAAAGTGTATTAATAATGAGGGTATAAATAATGCAACATTTGTCCAGAAAGAACCATATCATTGCTATTTTAATTTTCATAAGCTCTCAACTAAAATAGAATATAAAAGCAAATCACAGTAATTATTTAGACAGAACAAAACCTCACATTATTTCAGATACTTTGAACGGAAATAATGTCACCAATAATGTCACCTGAAAAAACGCACCAATAATGCCCCCGGGTTACCCTATTAAAGGACCACAGGAGAATGAAGATTAAGGAATATGAAATGTGGCATCAAGTAGGCAGCTTCTGTGCCAAAAGAGGTAAAGTAATGTGAGTATGAGCTTGACTATGCCACATTCTTTGGGGCTACAAATAAGCCCGTCTGGTTGGCAGTTTTCTGGCTAAGCCAGGCAGGCAAGCAGAAAACATCTCCAGGTCTTCTACATCTTCCTGATTCAGACATGGTTCTTAAGAAAGTACCATCCAGTGTAAGGCTGAATGGTTTGGATCTTAAAGAATCTTTTTACAGTTGCAGATCTCCAGGAAGTGACAGTTGTCCTTCGCGCAGGTTCACTCTGCAACACCCACACCCACACCCACAAACACCCTGTAGCTGGCAGTTATGCTTTCAAGATTTTGCCCAGTGTTGCACAGCTTTGCTGTGAATGCAATACATTGGTATTTTTCCACAAAACCCTTGCTTCTACTGCAGCTTTGAAGAGGTTATGTCAATTAGCATTTTTTTTTCATGCCAAAACCCAGCCAAAACAGGATAACAGCAAGCTTGTATAGCTGCATACGGGTGACAAACCAGACATATGGAGTGTGAAAAAGAGAAGTGAAATCATTGAAGAAGAGCTAGCAGATAACTCTTCAAACAAAATTTAGCCTTTTTTTTTTTGAAACAATGAAAAGTAAAAAATGTGGTGATATTTTTCTAGATGTAATCTGTAGCATCCCAGATTTCTGTAGCTCATTTAAACAATCTCATTCAGATATTTTGACTTCACTGACTGATGCTTGTGCCTTAAGTTGCACTTATATCTGTATTTGTTTTTGTCAATGTACCACAATAACAAAACCAAATGCATACAACCTTGAATATACTATAAAGCTTTTATATTCAGTCTTTCTTATTCATACTGTCCTACATACATATGCCTTCAATCTTCAAAACTGACTATTCAGACTCACTGAAATCTGCTACATGGGCTAAGCTCAAGGACAACTAGTGTTTTAAAATTTTAAGTTACCTAAGGGTAGCAACCTGAAACTTTAAAAATATGAATTAAAGTTCAATACAGACACTTGAAAAAAAATTCTATCTCCACACCCCCCTCAAGCAACTGAGCTGTTAAATTACAGTTGAAGCAACTAGGTCTTCATAAAAGGTGTGGGTAAAAACACTACAGTTCATCATACAGTATTTAAAAATAATACACTTAAGTACTGCTTCAAACTAAAAATGCTTTTCCATGATCATAATCTTATGCCTCTAAGAAATTAAAATAAAGACAGGAGTTTTCATTAATCCATGGCATGGACAGTGTCTTAACAAGAGGCAAAGATTTACATGCTGTTGTCCTTGTTCTGGTATTATGTTGTCAAAGAAACCTTCAGGGGACGATGTTGCCTAGGATGCTTCACTCACAAACTAAATTAAAATGCTTTTAAGTTTCACCAAGGATTGATGGGAGAAAATAAAGAGGTATTTTTCTTCTCAGTACGCTAAGTTTTTTTACTGAGTAATATTTAATGCAAATAGAAAGAAAAGAGTTTTCTGGCCTGTATCTTCTGAGCAGTTCAATTCTGTAGAACAGACTTCAGATGCAATGATTGGCAGGACCCACTTGAAAACCTGAAAGACCTGAAAGACTGACACTCATTTTCTCTTACCAGTTTTCAGGATCTGCAACTTTATGAAACATCTTCTGCACAAATATTTTCCATATGCCGTTTGCTTCTTATGCCACCTTGGAAAAGCTGCCTTTCTGACTCATAGTGCTGTTTCCATTTTTCTTTCAGAAAACAGCCAACAGTTTGTATATTCACTTGGGATTGGTCTGCAATTCACTTTTAAATAACAGGGAGATCTGAACATTTTCAATTCTTTTTCAACTTTTTTACATCTGACTAAAATGAGCTATCTATTAAAGTGGTAGTCTACTGGGCTCACCTCTATCCATGTTACGTGTCTTATAAATATTCAGAAACTTGTTTTGATGTTGAAAATTATTTTACTGTTTTTGTGTCCTTGAAACAAAAGAGTGCATCATACTTGCAAAGAAGTTTTCACATATTGTCTACCTAAAGTATTGTATTCACTACACATTAGAGGATCTGGATGATTTCAATTTAATTGACAGGTAAATCTCAGAAGTGTGTAGATAAAAGATTAGTTGACTTTTTTTGGAAACAGAGTCTTAAATGATAAACTTTTATCTATGAGGACTTGCATCCTCATAGAGCAAAGTGCAAAGATTCATATCAAAGCATTTTTGTCAGGAACAGAAGTGCAAGAAAGTACAGGCCAATGCTGGTCCAAAGTTAGTTTAAAAAATTAGAAAGTGGAAGGTATTTTCAGTTTGCAGAGTATTAAAATGGGTATTTAAGTGATTTTTAATTGTAAAATAGATAATAAAACCCACATAATTTTTCAATATTATTTCCTTCAGGCATTTAAATGCATTACTATAAAGTCTACTTACTTTGTATTTACTTCAAATTCCTTCACTTGAAGGAGGATTTTGATAAACATTCAGGAAGAAAGAAATGGGAGGAGGAAAAAAAAGAGCATCTAAATATACTAAAATTAAAATTTAAATATGCAAAACATGCTATCAACAAGGAAGCTAATGAGGGATTATTAGTTCTACTTCTTCTAAAACATATCTAAAAAGAAACTTATATTACCCAGCTTGAATATACAGCACTTGAGAAGATTATGATTCCATTTCATGATGGTTTGTGAGCCTATACAATTCATGAGGTACTTGAGTACATTTTTTCTCTGTGAACACTCACAACAAACATTCAAACACATGCAGCTCCTGCTAGTTAGAAGAAGAGAAGAACATCTGCCCAAGTATAGTGCAAGAGTACTGTGGGGAACCCCATACAGTTTAAGAAGTTCCCAAAGCTTCCTTGACATTCCTTTCCTGGATTGGAAATCCTGCTAAGTCATCAGTTACCGTCTAACTTCTAAATTATGTCCCAGTCACTACAGAGAAAAACACATTTGTGTTGTCATTCTGACAACCAGTTCTGTAAAAAATCTCGAAGTTAGGCAACATTTTTCATTTCATTTATTTCTCCCTGTAAATTACATGTGTTAACCTTGATATAAAGCTTAGCAGAAAAGTGAAGACTTGCTGTTAGAGTTACACAGGAATAAATAAATTTATTTTCTGAGACCTTGCTCTTTCTCAGGAATTAGGTGATTGTTCATGTATTTATTTACATTGGCATGGTAAGAATACAGAATTACAACTGTCAAAATTTAATGTGAGCAAATTTGCACTACAAATGCAAAGCACTGGCAGCTGAGAGAAACCTACATATGTTCTTCTTTCAGTTCATAAGTGTTCACATGCAAACCTGGATATTCTTGAAAGAACAGAAAGTTCTATCAAGTGGCAAACTGTCGGCATTTCCTAGGCACAGTGGTGCATAGCTGGCTTGTCATCTAACAGTACGGAAAGAAACAGTGAAGACCAAAAACCTGTTTATTCAGTAGATGATAAAAAAGCAAAGAGACAACACCATAAGGCAAATGTATTTGTGGCAATAAATAGCACTCTGCTGACATGTTTAAGTTTTGGTCTTGAAGGATGTACTCACTTTTTTGACAATACAGGATAAATTGTATAAATGAAAATGCTGAAAAGAAAGCAAGACACATGGGAAAAATGCTAAAATGTCATTCCTCCCAGACAAATAAATCCAAGGTAGATGCTAGTTACTGTGTGCTAATCCAATGCAAACATAAAAAACTCCTCTTGAGACCTATGTGAAATCATATTTAGATAGTCATAAAAAAATTGAGAATAATATTTTGTCTTCACTCATCTAGTATAAGTTCCACTATAAATAAATTTTAAAAATTTATTTTGTTATGTTAAAATTTTTAAAAAGTCAGTTAAGACCATTTCACAGGTTGCCTCTCTGATATTACATAAACCCCAAAATTTTTGTATTTGTCATGATTTTTTTTTTTAATAGGAGAAGTTCGTCTGCTTGGTGCAACACTACTCCCAAGTCAGCTCTCTTCTTAATATTGTTTAATTTATTTTACTTAACTTGCATTTACTTAACAGATATGAAGCCAACTTTGCTTCCATTAAAGTCAATGATATGTTGGCACTAACTCCCAACATCAAAAATAAGAGTTGCAGTGTAACTTAAAGCAACTTTTGAGAACAATTTGAAGTTATTTATATTTTGTAATTTATTGGTGCATGGCCATTTTTCCCCATTAAATATTTTATTTTATTTTATTTTAAAAAGCTTAACAACTTTATCTTATTTTATGCAAAACATGGTAAATTACGGATGAAAAAGACAGCTCTATGTACAATTACTTTTCTGAGCCCTGTTTTGAAATAATTTGTATGATGATATGTTAAAAGTCTACCTCATTGCTTGTAAGTACATCTCACTGTCAATACTGTTTAAATATAGAACTAAAAATACATTTTCTTATATTAGAATTTCTTGTGGTAGATCAGTGCAGAGCAGTCTGCACATAGGACTTGATTGAAAATTAAATGTTCTTACCCACATATTTGTACTATCCCAACATAAGCCAATGGCTCTCTGGTGTTATAAATTAGGACTTTGATTTGAGTGTTGATGATGGAGCTTTATAGCCACACTGCAAAATGCAGGAGGAATTGTGGGTTTTTTTGATAGAATATTTTGAAAAATTGTAACTAATTTGTTAGGATTTTATTATTTTAAGTTTTATAATTTATTTATGACTAATATTTAGGACTTTCCATCAAAAATTTTGAGAGGTATTAAGGTTACTGCAACAATATTTTAAAATTAAAAATCATACACACATTCTCAAATGACTTTTATATAGCTATCAGTTACTTTCTAAAATCTCCTTCTCTTCTGCCTGCCAAGAAATAAAATACCATCTACGTTAAGCAAAGGTATTGTGTAACAGTGTTGTTCCTGATTATTGATTATTAGTTACAAAGAAATCATGACATGTCATCGATGATAAAAGAGTTTAACAAAAATCTCCACTGGATGAGGGAAAAAAGTACTTTGGATAATATAGCAAACTGTGATTTTACACATTTTAGTACATATGTTGTCAACTGGCACTGGTTATTTCTTTTACAGTGGAAGCAGTCCCTGGAACATGCATTTTAATATTTTCTTTGCAATATGGTATTTTCTCTTTATGAAGCATGCTTCTACATTGTGTTTAAAAAGTTAATTAAGAAAAAAGTGTCCTTTTAGGTGGCATAAATACAGAAAGCAGATTTTTATATCTCTCAGGTTTGTGCTTTGATTTTTCAGGTAAAAGAGAATGTTCCACAGGCTATCTGACACTTTGCCCAATTTTGTATTGCATCTAGAACTCACCAATAAACAGTGCCATTAAACAAAAAAATTACAAAATTGCAAAATACTTTTTTATTTTCCTGACCCAGTTCTAAGCACACGTTGAAAAGGACAAACTGAAAATTCCCTTCTCAGAGCTACATCTGAGCAATGCTTTCCTCCATGGTTTCTCACAAGGGTGCAGAATATACGTGTAGAATTACCATATTAAGCTTCATCTACGCTTTAAACAGATCCCCCAGATTATTTTCTATTTCATTATAAATCAACAAATATGTTTTCCTGAAAACAATGAGATATATACCCTGCTCCAGAACATCATAACTGCCCTATCAGTTGAGATTAGTGCATTGAAATTCTCAGTTTCTATCATGAGAAATACTTTAATAACCTCCTGTCATGGTGTAACCCCAGGCAGCATCTAAGCCCCACACAGCTGCTTGCTCACTCCACCACCAGTGAGACTGGGGAGAGAACGGGAAGGGTAAAAGCAAGAGAACTCATGGGCTGAGATAAAGACAGTTTAATAGGAAAAACAAAAGCCACACAGGCAAGCAAAGCAAAACAAGGAATCAATTTGGCCCAGGAAGGCAGGGCCCCATCACACACAACATGGGAAGACAAAACTCCCTCACTCCAAATGCTTCCCTTTTTTCATTCTTCCCCCCACTTTACATACTGATGTATGATGACATATGATCTGGAATATCCCTTTGGTCAGCTTGGGTCACCTGTCCTGGCTGGATCTCCTCCCAGCCTCCCAAGCACCCCCAGTCTCCACACCAGTGTGGCAGAAGGAAAAGCAGAAAAAGCCTTAGCTCTGTGTAACCCCTGCTCAGCAATAACAAAATTATCTCTACGTTATCAACCTTGTGTTCAGAACAAATACAAAATGTAGTCTGATACCAGCCATGATGAAGAAAATTAACTCCACCTCAGCCAAAACCAGCACACCTCCCTAAATCCAAGAGAAAGTACTTGCTACTTGCCTGGTGGCAGGTATGTGCAACTTTTTCTTTCTTGCTTCCAGTGTATTGAAGGATGTAAGTTATCAACTCAGAGAATGTTTTTTTAACCACAGAAGACAGAGTAACAGCTACAAATAAAGAAAATAAACATAGCCTTTTATGAATGGCAGAGAAACAGCCAGCAGCAGTTAAAACAGTGAAGCAGTAGCATTGTCGAAAACATCACTATCTGCGCTGATGTCCTTAAAACTGCACAATCAGTATCTGCCTCCAAAAGAGACCTCTCTCTAGTTGTTGGTTGGACCTGTAGGCAGCTAACACTTCTCCAATATGCTTCGTTCATTATTTGAACAAAGGACATTGGTCCAGGAACAGGACAACTGAAGTTTAGTTGCAAGCCTTCTACTCTGATCTCCACTCTTCAGAAATCCACAAAATTGCATATTTGCTGTTGTTAATTAAACAGCAAATGTTGTTGTTTTTAAAACACACATAACTTGTGAGATGAAGAGGTCAAGGAGAAGCCAAAAGAAATGTGTGGGTAGGCTCAAATGCATTTTTACATGGATTTTTCTCTACCTCTGATGTGTGTATTTTCCACTGGCACAAATGCAGTAGACTTCAAAGTGATTTATTGTTCTGATTTTTAGTCAGGAAATTCTCATCTAGTTTTCACTCTGAGCTCCACACACGCCCTGGACAGGTCTACAAAGAGATCTTGCACAGTGTTTTCTGTTCTTTTAAATCTTTGGTTAATAAAGATACTGTTCTGTGCAATTTATTCTCCATTGCAAAAGACCAGTCTTTCTTTATGGAGTATCATTGTCTGCCACACCGATTCTTACAAGCAGAGGAGGAATTTTAGGTTTTGGGGGTGTTCGGCAGAGCTTGAGCCAATGCTGTTCAAACTTTACAGCATCTTTGAACTGTACAGTAAATCTCAATTCGGAGTGCCTCAAATGGATTTCAGAGATTTAAGATATTGTAAGGTAGACATTTTTCCTTTATTTATGATTTTTCCAAGAGAGTTTTTCTACATGATCTTGCTGCTTTGGGGAAGCTGAACTAAACCAAATAGATTTGTACAGTCATTTAACTCTTCCCATCAATAAGTGCTCTTCTGAACAATGGGGATTTTGCTTTCACCAATATCCAAACCAGTCTGGATACTACAAGCACTATTTCCTTTGCATCCAGTCTTTTATTATAATCTTCAACTTCACCTGATGATGAAATCATAGATGTAATCTGAATTCCTCCTTGATTACAGAAATATGTGTTTCTTGAGGGATGCATGGATGCATACATATTTGTGAGCCTATGTGTCTGTGTGTCGTTAACCATGTATACGTGTATATTCTCTAATTAAACTAGAATTTCATATGTAAGTTTTTGGTAATTCTATCATTAAGGTTTTTAAAGCAGCCTGATATTAGTAAGTTTTCTAGTAGAAGGAGGTGGAAAACTGGTCCATTAAGCACTGTTTGCAGATGATAATCAGTTCACCATATTATCAATTTCTCGTCACCACTATTAAAAGTTTTTAGGTCTAATAAGGGCAATAATAAGCACATTGAAAAATACTTGCTTATTACCTGCTTTTCATTCATTACTAAAATAAAAAAATGTAATTCCATGATGGATTCAACTTCATTGCCAATCATTTTTCTGTACTAATACTGTCAAAAGTCAAATGAGTAACAGAATTTTGACTATCAAAAGGAGTAAGCAATAGTATTAGAGACTCAAAACTACTCAAGGGACATAGAGAATTATATGAAATACATTCATATTTAAAAAGGCTTGATTGCTCATTACCAAAAACATTCCTCTGTACCCCCCAAAAATTTCTATTGTTAGCATTTTAGTACTCAGTTGAAATTGAAAAATTTGAATTATATAAGCACCAGCTGTAGCTGCCAGCAGGTCTGGTTAAAGTAAGTAAACCCCAGGTTTCATACTACTGACACAGGGCTTACCTTTCAAATGACTGATTAAAGCTTTCAGGTTTGGGTTTTTTTCAGTAAGATTCAATTGCGTTAAATTTTAAAAAAGACCTCAGATAAAATAGAACAAACAAGGCGTTTGCGTGTTTAAAAAATAACATCCTTCATTTTCAACTTTTTCTACAGGAAAAATAATTTTCCAAGGTACCAGATGTCTCTTTCACTATTGTGATTTTGTATGTTGTGGCTTTTTTCCTCAAAATAATATATTTTTCAAGCAGTGCAAAACAATCAGTGCAGATGATTGGTTTATTTTATAGTTCTCAACTGACAGTTCCAGCAAACTACTCTGAAGACTTCTGTTAAGGCTTTTTGGTTTGTTTTCACTTAAAGGATTTGATTTCACTTTTTCTTTTCTTCATAGTACTTTGAACCTCCCTTCTGAGATCACTAAAAAAAATAGCTTTTTCCTCAAGAGAAAAACATGTTATGCAAAAATTCTCCCCCTCTTATTAGCACTATGTTAACCAGAAATCTACAGGGTAGGTTCTCAAGTAGTCTAGATTCATTAACATAGGAAAAAAGATTTGTTGAGAGTTTACCATTTTATATGTAGATTGTCTACAGAATATCAAATATAAATATCAAAGATCATGCTTCAATGTAGGAACACTGTATTTTCTAATTTGGCAGCTGAACAGGAGAAATAATAGTTTTCCTTCATTCATTCACTCATTTTATTTCTCTGGTGGGTTTTTTTGCACAGCATGAATAATTCCCAGGTTAGATCAAATCTGTTGTGCAGTTTTCACTGACCTACATACCTACTTTTACTGAAGTTAATGTTTGACAACAACAACAATCATAATCATAATCATCATTCCGGTGTTGGACAGATTGTTATCCAGCTTCTTGCAGCAAACCTTTGGCATTTGTGAACCTTTAATTTCTCATTCTTTGCCACAGGAAACTGGAAATACAGTTGTTCAGCCGCAGTAATATTGTGATCATTTTAGGCATCTCATTCACATAAGCATGCATTAAAAACCCAAGAAGTTCTTAATTTCCAGTGATTAACAATTTGTTATTAACTCTTCTCTTGGTATCTGCAAATGATAATGTTCCTGCTGCGGGTTCTACCGCGGGAAAGGTTTGTATTGGTATACAGAGAAATAGGAATATGGTAATTTGGTTTATTTTCCTTAATGAGGGGATTTATCTCTTTGCGCAATATGCCAAACAAGTTAACTCCCTCTGAAAGAGTCAAAGAATTAAACTATTCCTTGAAGTTTGTACTGAAATGTTCTTTTAAAACGATAGCTGAAGGCTACTATTCCAAAAATTGCCATCAATAAGAACTGAGATTTTCAACATAGATAAATAAGTGTAACAATTAAAAACATTACTAATCACAACTATTTTTTGTCCATTTGTATTACAGTTTGAAACCCTTCAAGTTATTATTTATATTATAAATTTTTGAGACAGCAATCATCATCAACTTTCAACTTCCTGCTGCTCCCACATTTAGAAAAAAGCTACAACCTTGCACATTTCAAAACTCATACGTATTATAAAATGAGAATATCAATCCAAATAATTTCCTTTCAAATCTTTAATTTAAAAGTTTGCTTGAATCATCGCAATGGACATGTAATAAGGCCGTGCAACAAAGTATTAAGAGTAGGAAACATTCATCAACACTAATCACTTGCTGTAAATTTTTTGTCAACTGTGAGCATGGTCTGAAACATAGTAGTAGTTAGGAACAAAACAACCTTTGACTGCAGGGATTTGGGGCTCCTCTGCCCATCAAGTCAGCAAGCCCATCTGCTGGTGATCTGGTTTGGAACTGCTCTTTAAAGCTGCTGAGAAGTATCACTGGTTACAGCTGCTCGGAGAACTGCAGCGCACAGCTGCAAGAGGCTGCGCTTCCCCAGCAGGGCTGAAAGACCAGACACACATCACTCTGCTCTGTCCTGCAAGCTCCGTGCCACTGGTTTTCTAAATAAAATGCTGTAACAGCCATACACTATTTCATGATCTTGAGTGCTAGCTGTGCTTCAATTTTGCTGCAAACTTGACCCTCCTGAAAGACATTTTGAAAATAACTGTATAAACCCAAAAGTTTAAAAAGGAAAAAAGTCTTGACTCTTGAATCAAGGGACTTTTGCTTGGTAGGAAATCTAAACAAAACTCATCTATACGGCCTCATGTCTAGATTTTGTAGCATTCTGTATATGTAAGGCAATGAAAAATATAATTTTGACTAATTATTCTTGACATTTTGAAATTATGAAAATACTGAACTTCAAAAGAAATTTTGCCTATGCATACAGCATGTGGTATCCTTAATGAGGATGAATATGTAATTGTACAGCACAATAACTTCATAATTATTTTGTTATTAAAAGGTCTACTCCTCTGATGACTTGTACTTACACTTAACACATAATTAGATGTAATATAATTGATTACATAAAATAACAGAAACTGAAAAAAAGATTAATGTTGAGAAGTAGATAAAAAAATACGTATTTGAAATTATACTGCTTTTTTAAAAAGAATAGTTTCAGTGGTTACTCTTAAGATTTGCATTGGTTGTATGCCAAAGATTGTATTTAAAGTCTTTTTTGTACAGTGAGATAATTCCTTCATCACATAATGAACTTTTCTTCTTATTATCAGGTTAAATTAGGATATCCCCTCACTGACCCCCTTCTCTTTTGCCATACTCTGCCCCTCAAAATACTTGAGCTGTCCATCTAAGATGATAGCCTGACTATTACAAGTAGATTTTTTCCATTTCAAGTATAGGAAAAAAAGGCAGCTGTTGCCCACAGGCCCCCTTGAGACAGGGATTTCTGGTCTCCACACAGCTCTGTTGCATGGACGTTTTTGTGCTGTGACAGCAAATACTGCTCTTCTATGCGCCGCTTTTGGACAGGAGCACGTGTCCATTAAGGAAGGGTTCTGTCCCTAAGGATGCACTATGCCATATCCTGAAGTGGTGACGGCTGTGGATGAGTCTATGGCAGCAGGATAGCTGGTACCTCTGTGGATCTTCTCTAAGACATCTATGTACTCCTACTGCTCCCTCAAATCTAAGTTTTTTCACTTCTTTCTTCCTGCATACACTTTTTTTTAGATGTTCCACAGCCACTTTTCTGAAAACAAATGAGGTCTACCTCCTGAGATCTGGGGTACCACTCTCTTCCAGAATAGCAACGTATTTAGGCCTAACTTAATGTCCTGATTTTCTGCTTTGGGGATGTTTTCCAGTCTCAGATAATAGCAGTTCTTCACTCCATTGTCCAAAGAGCTATGGAGTTTTTTTAACATAAATGCAGCTGATTCTGTCCACAGTATCAAAGTACATTACTTATTTTACTGGTATTGGTTGTATCAGAAAAAGCAATGCAACCCAAAATATGACATGGCTGGGATGGTATACATCACCTATACCAGGGTGTGGGGGTAAACTTTTGCATATACAGCTGCTGTGAAGATGAAGAGATTGATTTAGAATCACATGTAGTACAGAATCACTCGGAGGAATAATATATTGCTATTCAAGTGGCAGAGCAGTCCCTGGTGACAGGCAGACAGGCCGCACTCAGAGTATGAAAACTTTGGATCAAAAGCGGACAAGCTTGGAAAACACTTTGAGAAATAACTTCAGGATATTTTGTTCATTTTCAACTCACTTTTTGCACAAACAAGGAAGCAGAGACATGGTAGTAGAATTGCTTCAAGCGACAAGAAGACAGGAGAGGTTTTCCTGTTGTGTTTGCATAAGCAGATGGCTGTTCTTGATGTATTTCTCTGGCAACATAATCAGTGCATTGCAGAGCCATGCAAAGATACAACCAAAGTGACAGAAGAGCAGCTGGGCTTTAGGACTGACATCACTGATGAAACTGGGGTGGCATGGCTAGAGATTTATGTGAAATTCAAACTGTCAGGAGACTGTGAAGAGCAGAGGCACATAATTAAAAAAGCATGTGCTTTAACAAAGCAGATTTAAACGGGAATTTCATGTTACAGGAGGTTTTTTCATCAGATTTTTTTTTAAATAAAGAAATACATCAAGGCAAAAACAAAAGATAGCAAACACTTGTTCAAGAAAATTTGCATAATGCTTGAAGTACCAAGTATTTCTTTTTAGAGTTAACTTCTTGTAGCATCTTGCTACAATACTGTCTGGCACTTGGATTATGTATTGTTAGAGGAATGGATATAACACATATATTACCACTAAGCTGATTTCCTCCTTCCTGGATTGCTGAACTTGTTCATATAGTGGATTAAAATGGGAAGAAACACCCAAAATGAAAGTATGGGGGTTTTTTTAATGATTATAGCTGAACATTCACAATGACAGGACAATTAAGATTGTTGTATCTTAAAAAAACACCCTGATATTTTGGCATGAGTGTGCTTACAAAATGTTATCCTTAAGGTACCTTATTATGAAAGGAATACAGTCTATATGTCATGAAAGAAATCAATGTGCTTATACCATCTGGAAACCCTCCTTTAGAACATGGTAACAGTTTGAGCAGAAGTAACTATTATGCAAACCAGAAACAAATAAAAAAAGGAGCCAATTTGCTACAGTAAATTAAAATGAGATCACATAAATTTCATCTCCACACAAAAAATATTTAGATGTGTTCTAATTGACCTACAAAGGTATTCAGAATAATTTGATTTATAATTCTGTTCTGAAACTACATAAGAGAAAGATTAATTTAAACATCTTTTTTAGAAGTGTCTCTCTGAAAAAGCACATTATGTTTCTGTTTCCTGTTTACAAATTCTCATTAAAGGCCCTTTCATATACTGCATTTTACTACCCCCCAAAAAACAATAGACCCAAATAATACTTAGATAAATTTGTGTGTGTATATTTTCAATTTGTGTCCACTACAGCAAAGTTCGTCTTGGGAACATTAGTGCAAATTGCAAATTGCAGTCAACAGGAGAATTGCAAGCCAACACTCAAGTCACTTTGCCACGCTTAATCTCGCTAGCAGGCAAAATTAAGAATTCCACATTATGTCTGTAAACAGAGATTGAAAACTTGACATGATGATACTGTCAATTCAGATAATATTAGCACTGGAAAAAACATCAGGACATAACAGAGAATCTGAGAACATCAGATCCTTGACTTTTTCTCTCTTCTCTTCCCCTCATCTCAGCTAGAATATAAATTACCACAGGAAGATCACATTTTTAAGCATGGACACGACAGACAAACTTTGGGAGCCATGATAAAAGGTGATTTTTTACTGAAAAAGAAATTACAGCCTCAGGATGGGAAGTGCCAGCGGAGTCTGTGTCTGGTGGGGGAGAAGAACATCAAACCATGACCCAGCAGCGGCCCGCTCGTGGCATTAGTGCACCACTCCATCGGGAGGGCAGGCATGATCACAGCAGCACAGCAGTACACCTTGGTTCTTATTTACAGCTATTCTCACTCCTGCAATAGCTTGGCTGTAATTCAAAAATGCTCTGATTGCAATTTGGTGTAGATTACCACTGACAAAGAAGGTAAAACTCACAGAGCTATCCGTTTATGCCTATGCCACAGTATACGCTCACTTCCCTGACACCAGAGTTCTTCTGAAAGTGCTAGAAAACTAATAGCAATAAGCACTTTGCTAAAGAGAGAAATAAAAACTGTCCAGATTATACACTACATTTTTTCTTAAAGCTTTGCAGAACCTGAGTTTTAAGAGTATTAACACTTAATAGATATCATATTGCTCTAATTGGCTTGACTTGCAGCTGTGACTGCTGGGCACTTCTGCAGCTGTAATGCTGACATTTCCTAAAATTTGAGCATGTGGCTTTCCAGCCTTTCCAGACCCTGTTTACAGGAGTGTAATGCTCTTTTAAAAGTCACTTTTTTTGCTGTATACAAACAAAGGAAATTAAATGTCACATATGCTTTGTGAAACCATAATGAGCTCTGCACTAAATGTTAGATGCACTGGATGTTCAAGCTAATTATCAGTTGGTTTTGCAGGGTACAGATATGTTAACAAGTAAATTGGAGCAACAGAAGAGGATCAGCTGATCAAAACAGATGGCTCTGTGGCCCCTGCACATATGATATATCTGGTACAGGAGTTTTACCTCAGATGAGATGAATCCAGTTCCCTAGACTGAGTGCTTGCACCAGGGATGTGGGAATTGACTGATCCAAAGGACTGGTCGCTGGTAATGACCCTTACTCTCCAAAAAGGGCTGCATTCTGTTTGGCTTGCACCTGAGTCAGACTTTTATGGAAGGGGTATGCTTTGAAGATTTTATTGCTTTTCTCTGAAAATACAAACAGCTCTGTGATTCTGCTTTCTGATGTGCAACACGTGGGGATGACCTGTGAGCTCTGCCCAGAATTTCAGCTCTGCCTCAAAGCAAAAAGTGAACATAGGCACAGCCTGACAGAACCAATTGTGCAAGCAGGATGCTATTTTGTAAGTCTATTTGACAGATATTTTGCAGAGGACTATTGTTTTTTTCTTCCACATTCTGAAGGAAATAAGTGACTTTAGGCCTCCCTGCTCTCTCTTTTCCATTTCACTTACCTTTCATGTACTCGAATTTCCCCTTGTCATTTTTGCTATTTCTTTAGTCCTGCAAACTGCCAGTTACCTGACTGCCTCCTTCCACTTCTCCTCGACTATGTCCCTGTATTTGAATGAGGCTTCTACTCCACAGTGACCAGGTACCAAGCTAAGGAACAAGAACAGGATGAACCTTCAGTTCCAAGGACCGACTCCAGGGTCCCGTAAGTGGGGCAAAGCAATTCACTTGTTCAACCCTGCTGCAGTACAGTTAGAGAGGTCTTGTAGTGGTGAAGGATTTGACTTTTGCAGTTCAGTTCCCAAGGAGACAATAAACTTAAGAAGGCAACAAAAATTTTAAAAGGAATGGAATATTTTCATACAAGGAGAAAATAGATATACTAGGGCTCTTCAGCTAGGAAAAGAATTTACTGAGGAAATTGTGAGGCAGATATGGAAGATGACAAATAGCAGAGAGAAGAGTAGGGAACTCTTACTAGCAATGTGAATCCACATCAGTGTTTTGTTTTGATCTGGAGAGCACTTGAAGAAAATATCCGCTTTGGTTCACACTACAGAGGAGCTTCAGTGCACATTAAATAGATCCCTTTAAAAGGAAAATAAACTGAAAGATGCACTCCATATACTCACCTAAAATGAGTCAGCCACTACCAGGTGTGCATGTAACTAGACCACTGTTATCTTGATGTAAAATCTCTTCAAATGCATATTGTAGGCTATCAGGTCATCAGCACGAATCATTTCATTCTACATATTCACTTTCATTGCACTGTACTACTTGCTAAGGAAGGCATATCCCATGTTGCAAAAAGCAGAAGGCATCGAATCAAGCAGTGACTTTAAAAGGCAGGTATTCTGTGTTTGGCTCATTGGCATGTTTCATTTGGGTGGAAAAATTCTATAAGGGTTCAGGAGTTATTGGACAAATAAGCTGTCTGCAGAACATATTGACACAGACACAATTTCCTGCTCAGAAAGCATCCAGATTGCAGATTATCAGCAAATCAAAACAGCGGACAGGTCATTCCATGCTTGTCACATCACCGTACCATTTTTGTCAAGCACATCACAAAGTCCTTTTCTCTTTCAAGCTGAGTACCCTGAATTCAGTTTCAATAGATCTGGGAGATTCAGAGTTCCCTAACTACTTGATTTGGTTAATGACCATAACTTGCAAGATGGCTTTCTGCTGGTGCCTAGCAAACATTTCCTAGGATCCTCAAGGATGCAAGCAAAACACCATCCACCAAGTACTGAGTTAAGCAAGTTTTTCAGTGCTGTTGCATGGCCGTACAGACAGCTGAAGAGCACCTCAAAGACAAGCTGACATTTTGGAGTTGCTATGGTTTTATCATGGGACTTTTTTCATCTGAAAAAAGAACATTTTTCCCCACTTTTTTTGCCTAGTTGAGGTCCTATATGTATTTACTCCTCGGGTGTGCTACTTTAGCATTTCGGTTTGGACCAGGAGGGAGATTTTTGAAGTTAATATTTCAGTCTCTGCACCTGTGATGGTTTGGTTCATGTCATGTATTAGACAGGAGACACAACTTGCATTTCTTTCCAGTTAAAAAGCAGCGAGTGAAAAGATGCGCTCCCAAGACTTTATCTTAAGTGCCTAAGTCAAATAAAATCCACAGAACTATTATCCAAGTGAAATAAACACCCTGAAAATGCATGTAATGTAGACATCTGGTCCTCAGCAGCAGCTATTGCACTATACAGATCCACTCTTACTGGACCGCACTTCTTGCTAACCAATGATGAGCTGTTTTGTTTCATTTTGACTTTGATAAAATTAAATGAAAGAAAAAAGAAAAACTAACAGAAGGCTCAAAATGAAAGCAGTGATAGGGAAGTTAATGATAAATGCTCTCTTGGCAATGCGAGAAGTCACAAATTTAAAAAGCACCACTGACGACCAGGGCCAGAAATAACAAATTACAGACAAGATCCCAAGGGAGCAATTAAGGCATGTGTGAACAAGCTGGCTGCAATGACCAAACATTTCTTAAACGTGAAATAAAATTCAGTATACAACTTAAAAAAGAATATATTTTATTTTTTTCTATACAAATTCAATTTAATTAAATTTTATTCAATTTAATATATGTTAAGGTTTAGCCTAATCATTTCATTTTGTTGCACCAGGAAATGAGAAATCAAGATCTACTACAGATTCAGGATTTTACACTTTACAGATCAAAAGGAGCTCAGATTATTACTTCTCTCTAAGTGCTCCACAGACAAACATGCTCCTCATAAAGGTGTGGTAATATTACTTGACTGCCAATGCAGTCAATAAGCTGAAATTTGTTCCACATTTTAGCTTCCTTGGTCAATTACACACAGATTTCATGAAAGAAATCTGTTGAAATTTGAGGAAAGAAGATTGGTCACTACTGCTCCATGAGTATTAGAAATTTTACATTGCCCATATGCATTGGTAGGAATGCTAAGGTTTGTTCCTCTTAAATAAATCTTCCAGTCTTGTAATTTATACAGAAACTTGGAGAGATATTTTAAGCCAGTTCAGTCTGAAAGATGCAGATTTATAGTGATTAGTGCTGCTACACAAACTCTAAGACTAGAAATACAGCCTTGTGCTGTGGCCAGCAATAGGCGAGGGAGTCTAGCACAGCCTAAACTGCTACGATTTTCAGAAGTTTGTCTTTAATGCCTGGTCCAGAATATAAATTTGCACAGATGAAACACAGATGATTCATAACAGCCCCTTTCTCCAACGTTTTTTAGATTCTGTCTCTTTCCAGCCTCCATGTTTTGCTTTGCCTTTGTATTCTCAGATCCCTGGGACTCATTCTTTGTGCGTGTCTGCAAAGCATCTCCTACAGCTGGAGCTGAAGCTGTACTGATATAGAAGCGGGAGACTAACAGAGGTACAGAGGAGCAAAGATACTGACAACTGAAAGGAACAAAGAAACAGGAACAAGTTAACCTGACTGCAATGTAAATTCCTCCATGTTGGGAACAGGTTCCTTAGCTGTTCAGTGGAGTGCTGAATATGGTTCTTTCTCCAACAGCAAATGTAATACTCCTTCACAGTTGGAGGATGCAGTGTATTTAAAGCTGGATTCCACCCATGACACGAGATACGTTAATTACACTTGATCAGCCAGTTCAGTTAAGTGTTAGACTGTTACTGAAAGCTTTAATTCTCTAACATTTGTTTGCTAAGCTCACCTGATCAACAAAACCTCAGACTTCATCTCCTCTTGACTTGCCCACTTAGCCGAAGTTATGCACAGAACATCAACATGATTTACTTTTTAAGTACAAATAAATCATATGCACTTGGGAGTCTGGATCTCAGGCTTCACAGTTAATGTGTGCACCTACTACAGAGAAATTGCAAGCGATGCTTTCAAGGATCTGATTGCTAGTTTTAATTTAGTAGCTTTATCTACTTCTCTTACTGTTTCAGCTCAATTGCTGCTTTTCTATGCATCAGAATCATTAGTGGTCACACAGAGATACTTGTCTCTGGGTTAAAATGTCTGCAATCTGTCGAAGTGTTTTAGTGTAAACCTCTGTGACTGAATGTTTAGTGGTGCTCTCAGCATACAAGAGATAGGCCTGCCAATATTATTTACATATGATGATAAATGAGCAACATTACTCATTTTAACTTAAAGTAAGAAGTGCTTTTGGGATGCTAATTAAGAAATTCTTTCCCTATTGAGGTTTTCTATTAAAGTGTTCTAGTTTTACTTTGTTTCTTTTCTTTTAAATTTTTCATATTAATTTTAGGCTTATCACACATGAAGGAAACCATATGCTTTCTCAAAAAAAAAAAGTCACTAACCTGAAAAAAGGGATTAAAAGAATAATTTTGGATGTTTTAATCTGCAGCAAGAGGAGAGAAATAATTCATGCCAGCAGCAACCGTAGCTCAGGGATTTTTTTCTACCACTTCAGCATATGTATTAGAAATACTTTTCTTCATTGTATTATATATATTCTCAGGTTTTTTTCTTATCTTATTAAAGGTACCTATATAAAATGATGAGGGGAAAAAGAATTTGACAATAGCTGAAAAAAGAGTTCCACATTTTGGAGAGATTTGGAAAAAAACGATCCTTTTTAGAAACAGTTGAGCTTTAATACTGTATTCCTTACCAATGATATTAATGTTAAGGTAGAATATTTATTTCCAAGA
>WEIT01024154.1:71202-84933 GCA_013389985.1 Dryoscopus gambensis
GTAACACTAAAAAAGTTGTTAGTTTATATAAAAATGTTTAACATTTATTATTACAGTAATCGAGGTGGAGACAAAACTAGTTCAAGGGAGAAAAGCAACATATTTTGCTGGCAGGAAGTTACTCATAAGTTCCTTAGGAATATTTTAACTAGCGATTTTGGCACGAAGAGCAGAAATACACTAAAGAATGTTTTTCAAGAAACAAGACAGGAAGATATGAATACCACAGAGTGAGATGTACATCTTCAGGAATAATAGAATTAGGAAAAACGCTAACACAATTAGGAAATAATGTTAGTGAGAGGAATAGCAAAAGATATGACAGAAATAGGTTTACTTGTGGAGGAGAGCATAACTGAAAAAGGCCAGCATAATGAAGGCTACAACATAATATATGCATATTATGTGTCACACTGTGTATTTGCAGAATTGAAGGAAAGTATTACTGCAACTTTGTAAGGAAGAATATTAATCTTATCTAGAATACTCTATGCATAATTCATCATTTACAAAAAAAAAAAGAGATGAATGCAAACTAGAATAAGTCTGAAGCAGGGCTACCTGGATGAAAGGAGAATTTTTAGAAGAGAATTTCTACTTTGGTTTACGTTTAATCTGAAAATATGAAAGCCTCGTGAAGATTATGGAACAAGTCCCCACAATAAGGACAACAGGTGACTGTGAACAGCCATCACAGATCTACAAAGAGCAACTTGACCAACCTGGCTGCTTTCAGTGAGGAGTTAACAGCCTCTGTGGGTCATGGAGCTGGTGTGGAGGAAGCACTGGAAGACTTTTCTTTTATTTTCATAGAGCTTTTGACAAAGTCTTCTTGTAGCCAAACTGGGAGAAGATGGGCTGGATGTGTGAATTACAGGGCGGATGAAAAACTGGCTGTGCAAATCAGAATCAAGGCTAATAGTTCAAAGTCTAATGGGCAACAAGTTTGGGTTACTGTCGCTATAGGACACGAGAAAGAACCACATGACTCTCAAGAGAGATCTGAGGGAATGACCCCAAGAATTTAATTTCTCTCAGAATATATAGACCTCTGACCATGACAGTAGATTGGAAGGGTGAGGTTGACACCTCTCCATCCAGGGTGGTCAAACAGACAGTTCATCAATTCTTAGCTCAGGAATGATAACAAGAAAACAGTTAGATAAACATTGGCTATTATTTACATAAAGGCTGTGAGAATCTGACTCCAAAAATGCAAACATTCAGAAAGCTGAAAAAGCAGGGCAACAGGGTATTGTTTCTAAAGAGTTGATTCTGAGGCTTAATGAATCAACTGAATGAGTCAATGAACCTCCATCAGTGATGTGAATGATAGTTCAGAACAAACCTCCAGTACATTAACAAATGACAGGTGGGGGAACATCTGATTCCTTGAGGTCAGAGCTACTGTTCAGAAAGAGAGATGAAGAAAAGGGCCATCATAAACTTCATGAAATTCAGCAAAAATAGCAAGCTTGTGCATCTGGGATGCATCAACAACATGCAACCGCAGCAGTTCTGGAGATGGCTTCAGGGTCCTGGTACATGACATGTCAACACAACAATGTCTGTTTTATACTGGGTATCCTAAAAGTGGACACAGTGTTCCTTATGGTTTCAGAGTAGAGGGAATCATTATTTCTCCATACCCGATGCCATGCAACCCATATTCTGCACAGTATACCTGAAGAGCCTGTTCTGGCAGGTTACAACACAGTCCTCATGTTATTTCAGACACTCAGTAAAAAAACACATGCACGCAGACACAAAATAAGAATTGAGTGCTACAGGAGCACCACACAGGGTTGAGAAGAGACTTAGCCAATCTGCTCTGGAAGGACTAGTGCAAAAATGGACAGGAGCCAGTCCATGAGCCACTTAACCTTCAGAGCCTTAGGCCATTAGAGTAAATAGCAGATACCTAGAAAAGTATAAAAGCAGGAGAAATGTACAGTGATAGTTGTCTTCAACACTCTTCCAACTGTGAGAAATGTACTTGTGTTTCTCTCCAGCTTTATGCCCAACAATTTAATTGAATGTCAGTAACTTTTCCTTGTACAGTAAAACATGGTGATCTACAATGACCTGGCTATTTTCTCCATATGTTACGGAGATCTCCAGCATCTCCTTTGACCTGAATCAATCATTTCCTTTCAATGTTGAATACTCTTACTCTATTTAATAATTCTGGTTGCATAGAAGTCTGTTTCTGATGATCTTTTTCCAAGCACCTTTGTACACTTACAAGCTCCTTAGGGTTTTTTTGTTATTGGCTACTTTGTTCGGGTTTTTTGTTTGTTTTTTTTTGTTTGGGTTTTTTTTTGGGTGGTTGGTTGGTTGGTTGGTTTTTTGTTTATTTAGATATGAGCAGAATTGAATGGAATGTTCAAGATGAAGGTCAAACATTTGTTTGGATACTAGTATAATGATGCTTCTTTTTACTGGCATTCTTAAAAATCTCATACATTTTGTCTTTTTTACAGCTGTTAAGAAGTGAGATTCACTAACTGTCCTCTAATTAACTTCTGAAAAGTAATATCTAATTTACAGATCATCATTGTGTACCAACATTCTTATTACTACATACTGCTATAACTAAAATATAGATAGTTAGGTTTATTTTAATTCCATCCTCCTTAATTTTAAAGGATCGAAAACATAATCATTTTTAGAGGTTAAAGAGCACAAGTTTCATAGGTTTCATCTCCTTTCGAGAAACTGATCATTTGCTCCCAACTTTAGCTTCCTATCCTCTAAACACTTATCACTTACCTAGAAAACCTGAAAAGGACTGAGAAAATTTTTCTTATTGAAAATCAAGTATATTTGACACCTTTATAAATCCACCTTCTGCAATCTTCTGTAAACAAAGTATGAATAATTCTCTATAATAATTATATATATTTTTATAACTTCTCTTTCAGTAGAGAAGTCAAACTAAGAGGTCTATAATCATCTCAGCCTTTTAAGGTCACCTCTAAAAAGTCATTTTCCAGTTGTCATATCCCATTACTCTGAAACTGGGGAAATGTAAGCAGGAGGGTATACAATTACTATTAGTTTTTAACAGTACTTATTGCTAGCCTGTAAAGTTAAAGCAGTTCCTTCTAACTCTATCCCAAGAAAAGAAAAACATTAAAAATTAAATAAAATGGAAAGTCATTTTGCCATGAACTGGTGCTCTGGCACCACCAACTGCAATTCAAATTTTCTCACTTTAGGTTGTATTTTCCTCTGGCATGTTTTTCAAAAGTGTGTAGAGGAATATTCCAAAGCAGAACCTAACCAGGAAGTAGTAAAACCATAATAGACCTAATTCTAAACAAAAATTTATTCATCTCTTATTTCTTCTTTCCTTTATAGAATGATTGAGTAGTTTGGGTTGGAAGAGACCTTAAAGATCATCTAATTCCAACCTCCCAGCCATGGGCAGGGACACCTTCCAAGAGACAAGGTTGCTCAAAGCCCCATCCAACCTGGCCTTGAACACTGCCAGGAATGGGGCACCCAAAATCATTCTTTGCTCTTTTTCATCACTTGGGCCTCCTAAAGCTGGCACTCCCTGTTTACCAGTCAGTAGAGCTAAACAAGCTTACTGCCCCTTAAAAGAGCTTGACCATACCCACAGATGAGGCAGGAGCATTGTGTTCTTGCAGTGACAGAGCATTTGCAAAATTATTTTCTTAGCCTGGAAGACTGATTTATTTGCAAAGGGAATTTCTTCAGTCAGCTGCATCTCATCTTACTGACGATGACCATGTCATCTCTTCTTGATCCCAGCAGAGTACTCTGTTCCACTACATCAACTCCCAGGGACACAGGAGAATAAAGCTGAGTATCTGTTTACCTCTCATACTCCTTATTCTTTCTAAACAACTACTTATAGTCACAGTTCAGATTTCCTAATACCCTGCTGTCCCCTGAATACAGCCTCCCAATCTCAAGGTGATGTAGCTGTATTAACTATATTCAGCTGTTTTCTTGTGATATTGATATCATCCTCAGCTCTTTTTGTGTAAATACTGTCTATGAGATACTTTCGCTTATTTAAACAAAATTCAAACAAAACCAAAAAATACTCTTGTTACAAAGAAAGAAAAACATTTCAAAGCACAAATATCCTTTCTGAGAACATATTTTTACTGCTGAAAACCTGAACACTGTTAGTATATGTGGCTTTTAATTCAAATCTCTGCTTCAACACAGAGTGACATTTGAATGGATTCCTTTCAATGAAATAAGACTTAAAAACACATGAGGTAAGGTAATTAGCCCTCTATAAGAACACATGCAGAAATTACCATTTTCAAATGGATAAACATAGGAATTATTAACTTTGACATATTAAATTATGGAATATTAGTAACAGTCCCTCTCAAAAACACAAATATTCAATTCTTCCCCCATCCCTTTACTCTTTGGAAAGGGAAATACTGCAGTTGCTACCATATCCAAGTGACTAATTTTCTGAATTAAAAGTGTACCTGAATTTATTGCCACAAAATTCTGCTTGTTGGAAAAATATTTTTCAAACATCTCTCAGTCTAAAGGGATGGAATTCCTTGTGAAGCATCTTTTGAATCCTGAGATTGGTTGGCTGAGGTTGACAAGCTCGTTTGATTTTTGATTCCAATTACAAGTCCTGAACCATAATTATACCTCTAAAACTGCACTATGCCCACAGCCCATTAGTTTCAACACATTTCATATGGGAGTACAGTTAGAGTATATATAATTTGCACTTAGAATGTGGCTCTGGATATGTGATTTTCAGATCAAGATTGTGATAGAAATACAGATGCAAATTCATCTAGAAATTTATAGTTCTTTTTTCATTCTACCTACCTGCAGTGTTTTAGCAAATGCTGAGTAAATTAATTTCGTACACTATTCAAAACTGAAAGAGCTGCAAAAGAAGCAGGAATGACATTAATTTTTTTTTTCATGTTTTGGCTCTTTTTATCCGCAAAGCAACAAGTATATCTCTAGAATATAATCACAGACACCTTCTGAAAGTCGAAGTACAGAAAACTGTCCCTTACCGTTTACAGAGACTGAAAAATCAGCTGCTGACCATCACAGAGGTTTTGCACCAACAGCCTTCCATCAGGCAGTCAAGGAACTATGTATCAAACTTCTGTCTGTCTACTCTAACATAATCAATGGCTCTTTTTGTAAATACATAATTTAACTCCAGAGGCAAAGAAGGCAGAACTTATTTACTCCAGGAAATATCTCTCTACATTATCAGTGCAACATTTGGGCTATCCACATTTACACCTGAGCTATGGCACTTTCAAAGTCAGAGGTGATAATAAGCAACACTGGGATGTGTGTGAGGGATTCATCTGATGTAGAAAAATCTACATTGGGTGAAATGAGTATCATCATGCCATTACCAAAAAAAATGTTGCCAGGCTTCCAAGCCACATGTGATTGCATCTTTGGTGGCTTGACCCTGACTAGATGCCAGATGCCCAACAAAGCCTCTCTGTTACTCCCCTCCACAAGTGGAAGGAGAAAGAAAATATAACAAAGGGTTTGTGAGTTAAGGACAGAGAGAGATCACTCAGCTAATACCGTCATAGGCAAAACAGACTCAACTTGGGAGATATTAACTGAATTTATTGCTAACAAGATCAGAGTAGGATAATGAGAAGTAAAATAAATCTTAAAAACACCTTTCCCCTAATCTCCCTCCTTCCCAGCTCTACCTCCTTGCCCAGCAGCACAGGGAGGCAAGGAATGGGGGTTACGGTCAGTTCATCACACATTGTTTCTCCCACTGCTCAGGAAGAGGAGTCCTTCCCCTGCTTCAGCATGGGATCCCTTCCACAGGAGACAGTTTTCCATTAACTTCTCCAGTGTGAGTCCATCCCACGGGCAACAGCTCTTTGCTGCAATGTGGATCACTCTTCCACAGAGTGATGTCCTTTAAGCACAGCCTGCTCCAACGTGGGTCCCCCACAGGGTCACAAGTTCCACCAGCAAACCTGCTCCAGTGTGGGCTCCTCTCTCCATGGGTCTGCAGGTTCCTGCCAGGACCCTGCCCCAGCACAAACTGCCCATAGGGTCACAGCCTCCTCTCAGGCATCCACCTGCTCCAGTGTAGGCTATTCCACGTGCTGCAGGTGGATCTCTGCATCCCTGTGGACCTCAATGGCGTGCAGGGGGATCTCTGTATCCCCATGGACCACCATGGGCTGCAGGGGCAGAGCTGCTTCACCGTAGTCTTCACCATGGTCTGCAGGGTTATATCAGCTCTGGTGCCTGGAGCACTTTCTCTCCTTCTCCACTGACCTTGGTGTCTGTAGCAATGTTCCTCTCACATGTTCTCACCTCTTCTCTGGCCACAATTTCATCTGCACAGCGACTTTTTTTTTTCCTTCTCAAATATGTTTTCACAAAGGTGTTACCACCATTTCTGATTGACTCGGTCTTTGCCAGCAGCGGGTCCATCCTGTAGCCAGCTGGCATTGGCTCTGCCAGACATGGGGGAAGCTTCTGGCAGCTTGTCACAGAAGCCACCCTTGTAGCCCCTCTGCTACAAAAACCTGGCCATGCAAACACAATAGAACATCTTTTGGTTCTCTTCTATCAGATGTATATATATATATGTGCATCCACCACTGCCATTTCTCTGCAGTTAATGGAGATAACTTAGATGCTTTTAGAAGTTCCTGACTGTCTCTCCTACCTAAAAAAAACATAGCTGACAACTTAGGCTAAATGAGTAATTTAAATGGATTAGAGATTAGATGAGTTGAAGCATAGTGCTCACTTCCAGACAGAATGAGAAAAAGATGTCTTTCTGAACATATGCTCCTGTGCATTTGAATCATTCCTAACTGCTTCAAGCCCAAAGTCAATACTTTCACAGACAGTAAGGACCTCTGCTGATCTCAGTGGTTTTTGAACCTGTGATTTTTACTATGTAAAATGACATAATAATTGTAGATTCAGTTGCTGTGTAGAAATTGTTCCCATGTTTATCACTGCTGCAACATTACTCTGAATTTTCACCAACCTTTCCTGTAGTGACTTAGATTGGGAACAATCTAGTTTAAAGCATTCAAGAGCCTATTTTTAACTACAAGATACCAGGATCAGGGTCTTAAATTGTTTTTTTTCCATTGACCTTCCTAAATATAACTCAATTAATTCAGAGTATGAAATTCAAATATTAATGCACTGAGTTTAGTTTGGCCTGAAGAATAAAAAGAATTATTCTCCATGATGTCACTATAGATTAGCAATAACTTTTAATGAGTAATTTATTTGAATAATTTTGTCCTTTTCCCTGGTCATGAAGGCTTCATAGTATTCTCAAAGGTAACAATCAAGTCTGAGCTATCAAAACTTCATAATACATTTTTTGTTGTGTTCTGAAAGATAACTGATTTGATATTTTCATATTTCTGTTTTGAAGAAATTTTGACTAGAAATTTACATTATATTTTATGAGTGAAGGAAATACCTTGTGAAAAAATTAAAGTTGCAGTGGTTCATTTTCTGGAAATACTATGTAACATTTGAAAACAATTCACAAATTGCATTACACTTCTTTGCAGTTCAGTTGCAGCAGTAGTTCAAAATGAGAAAAATCTAGTTGGAAAAAATGTTTCTGGCTTTGATTTTTTTTAAGAAACTGAATAATTACTACAAATACCATTATGTTTCCAATTATTAACAATATGAAATAAAAGTGATAATGGCAAGCAATCACTTTGCTCCTATAAAATAAAATTACCTGTTTCCTTTCATTCTTCCAAAGAATATGGTGACTTTTGTTTCCCAGGGCAATCAGAGAAAGTAGTACAAAGACATGGAGATTCATAATCAGACTTCAGGAAACTATTTTATCATGGAAGCATAGCAATAAATTGTATTTAAAAATGAACAGTATTCAATGGCAATATCAAAAACAACTCTTATTCTACCCATGCCATTGTACAGAAGAATTCAGAATACAGAATATTCATGTAGAATATTCACAGGTTTCTTTGGTTTCTAATTTTCTGTAGTCTTTGAGAACTCAACTGCATACCAAAAAAGGCCAGCACAATCAGTATCAATATCCAGCAAGTGCTGATTCCCAGTAGGAGCTTACTGGCAAATTTCTGGACACTTAAATAAAATTGCAGAGTCTTAATAAAAGACATCAATCAGAAGATGCCATGATCACAGTGTGCAGGACTTTATAGCAATTAATAGAGGAAAAAAAAGAAGAGAAAAGAAGAGAAAAGAGGAGAAAAGAAGAGAAAAGAAGAGAAAAGAAAAGAAAAGAAGAGAAAAGAAGAAAAGAAAAGAAAAGCAAAGAAAAGAAAAGCAAAGAAAAGAAAAGCAAAGAAAAGAAAAGGAAAGGAAAGGAAAGGAAAGGAAAGGAAAGGAAAGGAAAGGAAAGAAAAAGAAAAGAAAAGAAAAGACCAAACTTGCATCATTGCTTCCAAAAAAATTTTTGCAACATCATAAAATGGTAAACATTTTGACAATGTTTTAATAGAGTGCTTTATTTTATGAATAAACATATTCAAATTTTCTCACTTTTCTCAAAACGAAACACTGGCAAACTGAAAACATTTAATATATCTGAAAATGCAACAGAAAAAATATTTCCCTTGACTCTGTACTATTTACTTGTGCTATTCAATTACAATCAATGGGATATATACTGCCAACACTCTAATACATTCCCGAGTACAAACTCACACTCATATAGGGACACAAACTCTCCATTTTGTGTAGTTGTTGAGTTGCCATTTCCACATTTCAAATTGAACTACACCTAATTAAATTTAAAATTAATTCTGTGGGTAAATCCCTCCATGACACCTATTTTTCAAGAGCAGGAAGGTCACATTTCAAGGACATGGAGTAGTTACTTCTTGCTGTAAGTAAGCAAGTACTGCTTCCCAATCTGGCAGGCAGTCAAAACTCAGGTTTTTTTCCTGCACTAATTTTTAGGGTTTCTTTTAGGCCCCTGAAATCTGTGATATATATGGAATTGGACAACATTTATTTTAATATTGGAATGGTCACTAGAATTTACCAACATAAATATATACAGGCTCATATGCATATACATACACTGATACACATAAATATACACCCACATATACACGAACATATTTTGCATAATTTTTTTTTCTAAAGATTTTAGCTGTTTTCAAACTAAGGAATGTTTTTCTGGGGAAGTCAAGACCTTTCTGAAGCTGAATCTGAAAATGTGCAGGAAAGGCAACAAGGACTTCTAGAGGTCTATTGACAGTAAATGAAAAAGTGTGGGCCTGCTGCTGAACGGGCATGGGTACCTGGTGACAGGACATGGCAAAGGCTCAGGTGTTCAACACCTTCCTCACCTTGACAAGGTGGCAAGACCAGCATACATTAATCCCTGCCCTGAGACCTGCTGGAACTAGGAATATTAAAGGTCGATGGACAAGGATCAAGCTAGGGAACATTTCAACTGAATGGACACAGACAACCTCTATCTGGATGGGGCGCAGCCATAAGCGCAGACGGAGCCGGCCACCACCATTCAAAGCCTCTCTCAAATATCTTCTCAAGGTTAGGGCAAGACAGGGGGATTTCTGAGGTGTGGAAGAAAGCAAATGTTATTTCTCTCTTCAAGAAATGCAAGAAAGAGGACCCAGAGAACTGCCAGTCTCACCTCAGTCTCTGGTGATAAAGCATGCATTCTTAAAAGCTATTTCGAAACATATGAAGAACAAGAAGGTGACTGGATGTAGTCAGCATAGATTTATGGAGGGGAAAGTATGCTTGACCAAACCAATAACTTTCTACAGTGAAAGGACTAAATCTGTGGATGAAGGAAGAACGGTGATGTATTTTATCTTGACTTCAGCACAAGACATGACCTGGATGATGGGACAGAGTGCACCCTTAGCAAATTTGCAGATTATACAAAGCAAAGAGGAATGTCTGGTACACCAGATGGTTGCATCGCCATCCAGAGGCACTTCAACAGGATGAAGAAATGAACTAACAGGAATGTCATGAAGTTCATCAAAGGGAAATAAAGTGCTGTATATGGGGAGGAATAACTCCACGCACCAGTATGGGCTGGGGCTGACTGGCCAGAAGCATTGCAGACAAGGACCTGATGGAAGAGAAGTTGAATAAGAACCAGCAGTGTGCCACTGCAGCAAAANCCATTATCCAGTACAAGAGGAACATGGAAACACCAGAGGGAGTCCAGAAAATGGCCACACAGATAATTAAGGGACTGAAGCATCTGTCACATGAGGAGAGGCTGAGAGAGTGTCAGGACTGTTTAGTGGGAGAAGGAAGGTTCTGGGTGATCTTCTCAGTAAAGTAGTAGTAAAGAAGACTGAGCCAAACACTTTTCAGGGGTGTCCAGTTGTAGAACAAGAGGCAAAGAACACAAACTGATACATTTTATTTAAATAGTAGAAAAAACTTCTACTGTAAGTGTGATTGCTAGAAGTTACCCAGAGAGGTTGTGGAGACTCTAACCTTGACATTATTCAAAGCCCAGCTGGACTCCATCCTTGGCAACTTGCTCTCATCAACTCTGTTTTGAAGGCAGAGGGATTGGACTAGATGGTCTTTAGAGACTCTGTCCAACCTCAGCCATTCTGCAATTCTGCAATATATTGAACATATATATTGAATTCTGCAATATATATATCAGTAATTTAATGCAGGGAATTGCTGCTGTTACCAGAAGTATAGTTTCTCTGGCTTGACTTTTTGCCAGCAAGAAAAGAATCTTATATCTTGAAACAGAGTCCCTAGCGCATGCATACATACATATATGCACAGTAACGTGTATTTCTTTTTCTGTGTGTCAACATGAGTTATCATCTGAAAAAAAACCTAACAATATTTCTTGAATAAAGGTTTTTAGAAGTTTGTGTTCTTCCTGATTTAGGACTATCCGGACTTTTAAAAGTCGTTAAAAAAATCAAGGTAATTCACAACAGAAATAATTCACAATTTCATTTTGAAAGGACTTTTAAGTATTTTTTGCATCTCTGAATTGTTGCAGTTTTCTCAAAGCCCGCACAATAATAATTTCTTATTTCATGGTAACTCAAGGCTATCTTTTCTCCTTGTTAATCAAATATCCCCTGATCTAAAGTAGCAATCCTAACAACCATTTTTAAACCTAATTATATTATTTTAATGGGCTTGGATACATAGATGCTTCAGTAATTTAGTGTAATTTGCTCAGCTTGGTTAGGAAAAAAGAAAAGGAAACAAAGCTTAGTTTTCAATTTCATTATGCTGCCTTGAGAAGAAACAATAAAGAACGATCAAATTTATGAACAGTCTTGTTACAACTGAATATGTTAATTACTTTTCATCAAAACAACTTGATGTTACTAGGAAACAGAGCGACAAAGGCCACAGGTGGTAATGAAAGAAGGATGCCTTATCAGAAGTGACTAATACTGCTTGAGTTGCCAAAGTAACCAGATTGTCTCCTAAAAATGTATACTTTGACATTCACTTATCAATGCTACTGAAATACAGCTCTTATCATGACCGCATAGCAAATTTCCTTTCCATATAAGTGATGAATATGCAGATTCTTCCATTATTTCAGCATCTCATTTATTTCTTTTTCATGCACAGAAGAAAAGAAATGCTTCTTGTGGGTAGATTTCACCTCCTGAAAGGGATAGGCAGTGGCTTCCCTGATTTGTCTTTTGAACAGTTTTGCTTTTGGGTCTTGGGTAATTATGCCGTAGCTTTGCTTTGGATTGAGGGTTTTCTCTGAGTTTCTCTTTCCTTTACCAATTTCTTTTTGCTGTATTTTCAGACATCTCATTGCCTCTTTTAGCCACATACTGCTACTGAGATGAGAGAATATCATGAATGTGCTGTTTCACACAGAATCAAAGACTTGTTTCCTATTTGTTTTATATCTGTATTACCATAAAATCTCAGAAAATTGTTTGGATCTGAGTCACTAGACTCTTTGTTATACCTTTAGTTGCCATTTTCATCTCTGCAGTCAGTAAAGACAAATGTACACTTTTCTTAGCTTTCTCCTACAACATTACAGCAAAATATGCATGTTCTATATGTTACACAGAAGATCTACACAACTGCACACAGGGCTCTAAAAAGGGAAAATGCCTTTTTGTAGGTCCCTTAAAGCAAAACTAGGCTACGAGAAATGCCCTGGCAGCAGTATGGCACTGTTGATATTTTATTTATTTATTGACTCATAATATAAATGCAGCTGGTCAGTAGATCCCCAACCAGGAAGCCCAGCATTTGGGCAGGGACTCATGGAGTAGGAGAGAGACCATGGCACCATATGGCAAAAGTACAGGTGTAGTCATAAAGAAACACGGGAAAAGAATCAAAACAGAAGGGCAGGAGTCTCCTGTTCAGTGCATGAGACTTCACAGATTTGAGCTGCATAAAGCCAACTATTTTGACTTGCTAAAGTTCTGTTCTTGGCACACATGTAAATGACTACCAATTGAAAGAGTAGAAAATCAAATCCTACTTCCTTTGTTGATACAAAACAAGTATGACTTTCTCATCTTTGGAAATTGGCCATGAAAAATGTCTGTATAATTTTCAGCAACACAGGCATACAGTATCATCTTGGGAATTAGTGACTTCCAAAACTTCAGAGCAGGAAATCAAAATGTTTCTCAGCTGTTGAATACCGTTGAATATTGCTCTCAGTACAAGGTATGATCTCATCAGAAATTCAGCCAATAAGTTATGGGGTCCACCAATAAAAACAGTTGAAATTCCAAGTAAGGCTTTTCTGTTAAATAAATAAGTATTCTTCTCTCAGTGCAGTACTGATTGTCTAAAAAGGGGTAAGTTTTAGCTCCTCTAATTTCAGACATCTAAAAGTTAAATGTCCACATTTGAGTGTTGGGATNAGTCTATAGTATGAGGCGATCACAGAAAGTAAACATTAATCTTGAGAGAAATTGTATTATATATCAAAAAGTTTGAGAGCTATTTAAATTATAAATGGCTGAAGCAGTGAGCCTGTTGTACAAAAACCTTGTATCAGTATCATCCAAACTTTAAAAGCAGTGTCAAAATGTTAAAAAAGAGATGTATTTTCCCCTAAGAAATCTGTCAATTTTTGAAGACTTTACTTTGAGTATGATCTACAAGCCTTATTGCTTCATTACCTTATTACATTTGCTATAGTCCTACTGAATGCAGAGTCAATGGACCTACTTAGAGAACACATGACTCCTCGGTATCTCAGTGTGGCCAAGTCCAGTTTTCCTCAGTCATTGTTTTTTCATTCAACTCAGAAAGATTAGTCGAAGGCCAGAACTGAACTTGCAGGTCAGCTCCTCTCTCCATGAAAAATTGTGAGCAGAGTGAAGGTGCAGCAGAAAACTGGACTAGGTAGGATTTTAGATCTCCCTGTGCTGACGTACTAGAAGTAGTGAATATTCAATCAAGCGTTAGCAAAGATGTCAGACTTCCCATTCAAGCCCATCCCATTAAAAAATATTACTATTTTTTGGAAAGAAACAAATGAAAACAGACTGAATAACTGCAATTTATTCTTCTGGAATGCCTTCTTTCCCCTCCAAACGCTACGTGCTATATAAAAGCCAAGATACTTATTTAATTCTTCTTATTATAATTCAGATCCAATTAGAATTCTTTTCACAGAAGGTTAATACAATCTTATAAGCTTTAATATTCTTCTTGAATAGTTAATTCTAATGCTTTACAGTTAAGGTA
>WEIT01024159.1:0-15150 GCA_013389985.1 Dryoscopus gambensis
TTTAATCTGTATGCTTTAGAAGTAGATTCAAATGCTGAAGAGCATGGACTGAAGATTTCTGTTTTGAGAAGGTGCTTTCTAGTCCTGAGGCCATCTGTAAAAAGATTTTTCATAAAAAGAGCCTACATTCATCTAAGAATTCAGGAGGATTCATTAATGCCACTCTTAATTTCATAGAATTGTAGCATATTCCAAGTTGAAAGTGACCCATGAGGATCATGGAGTGNNNNGAGGATCATGGAGTGCTCTGTGGAGAAGACATAAGAATTCTGCATGGCTTTAACAGAAGACCTGTTACTGCAGGGCAGCCTCCTTGAGAGGTGGCTACTGAATTTTCATGGAGATGTTATGGTGCTTATGGATAGACAGGTACTATCTAACACTTTTACCAACTTGGGGTATCTTAACCTCTTAGGAATCCTTGTTTTTATTTATGCTGTTGTGAGTTGATGTACCCTTGAAGGACATGCTAGTATTTCTGGTTGACATAGTCACCTGTTGTATGTCTTGCAAATTATGGGGTACCTTCTGACTCTAAATATGTGCTTAATTAGCATTGCTGTTGCTTGGAAGGATGACAGAGCATAGGGCAGTGCTTTTCCCCCTGTTGAGCAGTCTTGCTACTGGTATTAAATGGGTCTGTTCTAACATCTCACTTGGAGATCTGGGGCATATTAAACCTGTTTGTTACAGCATGTTAGAATAGAAGTTGTCGATGGGGCATGCGTAGGGAGAAGGAAGACACGGACTTCAGGAGAGGCTAAGAGTTCCTGGGAACTCTTAACAATTGTGTAAGATTTGGTACAGTAAATACAAGTACTCCAGGTTTATCTTGGCACCCTCTCCAGCTGTGTATATTTTGTGTGAAAGGCCATTAGTCATGTTTCTGGATGCCAGAATAAGATAGAGAAGTTTATTGCTTGCAGATGGTGCTTCACATGCAGAAATAAATGATTTCTGCTTACATGCATACGTGACAATGTTACACGGCTTGGGTGTAACTTTTGAATTGTGCTAACATACATCTGAGGCTGGAGTTCTTGGTTTTGACCAGTCCTTTTCCTAAAGCTTATTTTGATGTTATGTAGACTGACTAAAAGTTCTTAACATGTTAGTTGTTACAAAGGAATCACAATTTACTGAAGCAATCTACTGCTGTCTCGTTGACTGCCTTTTAAAGTAGGATTGAAAGTCAGTATAGGAAATGGTCTTTGAGCCATAAAGACTTTTTCCTTCCATCATCCATATACTTTGAACCAAGTACCACACTCACGATTTAACATGAAAGGAGAGTCTGCACAAAGAGTAATTAAAATAATGTTGATATTACAGACTCTTGGTGGTGATGTCAGTCATTTCCTCTGTAATCTGAGTGCTGAAATCTCAAAAGTTTGAGGATTTTAAAATTTGTTCCTCTGATCATCATCATCACAGAAATTGATAACACTCTCTTTTTTTCAGTAATATTTCCCTATGACAGTTTTAAGCCATGTGTAACTATTACATGTATCTAAAGATAACTTCTTTAAAGACTTTTTATTACTTCATGTTATCATGGTGATATCCAAGTTCTAGCATAATTGGATGTGTCAGAACTTTGCGTTAATTTTGGTCCAACTTGCTATTTTGGTAATGGCATTAAACTGGTACAAATTTGACACTATCACATTCAAATTCTAAAATTATCCTTGTATATCAGAATGTGAGTAGTTCTCCATTGACACTGATGGTGGGAGCTTTGTTTCCATTCTCTTTTATTGTTACACTGAAATACAATGTAGGCTTATAATTAATAGGATTTAAAAACCCATGACTGTTAATCTGAGTAAGCATATATAATGTACTTAAAAGCTTCTGTCTTGTATCACTTCCTTTTGACTCTCCGTGGAAAAATTCAAAGATGTAGTCTCTAGAATACCTTACATTTCAACCTGGAGACAGAGTTGATGTATAGTCCATTATCCACAGAGACTTTAGGCCTATATGATGCCAGGTAAGGCCATTATATAAATATTAAATATGTATTGTTTATAAAACTATTTAACCTGAAGAAGCTGTTACTCTGCTTGGAATGTGTCTTACTAATGCAGTGTGTGTGTTAAGTAGACATTGTAGGGCTGGAGAGGTAGGGAGTTGTCCTTTCTCTTCAGCCTTACTCTTTCTACTTCTGATGCTTGCTGTTAGCCAAAATTTTAAGAGCATTGCCCTGGAAGTTTCTTTCCTTATTAAAAGGGTAGCAATATTCTTCTGTTTTGGCAACCCACTTCCACTTGGTGGGTAGGACATTGTTCTTGCCACTTCTTCCTCTCTCTGCCCCAGCTGTTGTAATGTTGACTTTGGAAGCAAACTGAAACTTCCTCTCTCATGTTTAATATAGAAAAGAGATTCTCTGTCATAGGACCTTCCCCAACTATGCTAAGAGGTCAATGTTTTTGCAAAAGCAGCATAAATCTGTTGTCATATCCTCTTGTGTGAGTTTTTTTGCACTTATGTCTGTGTTGAGCTTTACGTTTCAAACGATGCCACAGCTTCCCTGGTAATAGTACAGGTGGGAAATCAGTAATGATGAGGGAATGATCAAAAAATAAGGCAGTTTGTTAGGAATGTCTGGTATAACCTAAGCATATGGCTGTGTGGGTGGCCATAGACTTTTGGAAGCTCCATGCTTAGAAAACCTACCTAACTAATATTTGGATGATGCTCTAGCTAGTAGAGCATTCAGTTCCAGACACTTGGTAATCAGAATTTTTGTAGTCACGCCCACCACTCCAAATTCCTGTCATTCATCTGTCTATTTTAAATGTGTCTCTTGTGGAGTAGGTCTAAAATTACCCACTGTTTTGACCTGACAAATGGGAATATATGAGCTCCTCCTGCTGCTGTTCAGCTGGTGTATGGCTGCTTACACCATTGAAGTGAGATGATGCTTCTGCATGGAAGAATGGGTCATTTAAAATTATATGCTGACTCTTGCTGTATGTTTGACTTTTCTGTAGCAGTGACAGACAGGGTTTCAGCTCATGACTGCAGTGGTGAGAGCGCATTTTGTTTATTAAGTCGGATTTTCAGAGCCCCTCACTGAAGTTCAACCTTTACAAACTTGCTCCCATACAAAAGTCTGTTTTGCTCACCCTTAGTGGGCTTGCCCAGCCATGCTCCCTCCCTCAGCTTGTCTGGCCGTGCTCATTGCTCCCTCAGAATATGAATTTTTGTAGAATGTATTTGCACAAGGCAGTGAGCCATTTAACAGTGAGAGCTGGGAAGGGGGGCATTAAAAGTAATTCAGTAATAGTAGCTCTTTTGCTAGACTGTAAATTATGTCATTGGTATCAAATAGTTTGGAAATAGTGAGGTTTTGATTCAAATAAAACTGCTGTTCAGAGAAAATGGAAAGCAAGAGGGATCTGAAAGAGTTGTCACCCCATGTAGTGGTAAAGGAGAACACAGGCTTACTGGAAAAGGCAATATGTGGGAGGCAGTGGAAGAGGACAGCTTTTTACTTGTAACATAAAAACCCAGCCCTGCTTCCTCTTTGTCTGTTCCTCTTCCATTTTCTGATTAGTTCTTTTTCTTCTGACTAGCTCTCTTTTTCTGTACATGAACAGATTTGCATTTTGCAGCTACTGTAACCACTCGGTAAGGAGAGATGCGTTCTCTCACCTTCTAAGCATAAAATGGTGTTTCATGAATTCCAGATAGCATCTACAGTTCTAGTTCTGCCTTGCTGAGCTGCTGTCTAATTAAAACTTCAGCTTTCCTGGTGTCTCCTCTACAACCCAAACCTCCCATATTTTTTAATCTTTTTACAGTTCAAATTTCTTAAATACTAGTGGTGAATGAGTTTTTGTCATCCAGTAATTTGGATAATTTATCAAAAGTTTTAGAAAACCTGCTCAGTGTTAGGTGTGCAATTCTGTGAATTGTGAACTAAAGGAGTTCAAAGTCATTTATTTGCTGACAGACAGTGCTATGCAAATACTGTATGGTAGATCATCCGGTTGCTTAGCAATAACATTAACAGTCATGAGTGTTTATAAAGCAAATATAATACGATATGGTCAACAAGGTATGTGGTGCTTTTTGTATTACTTAAGTGTCTTGATAACTGTTGGAAAACGTTTATTAGGATTACACATGAGCAAGCACCTGACACTTAAGAGCAACAACTTGAATAAGTAAATCTGATAAATGATATGCCTGTGTTTTTTAATCTAAACCCCCACAACTTAAAACAAGTGGTGAACATGATGATTTTCCAAATACACTAGCTTTGAACTTTGAAGTGTTATTTTCATGGCTTTGATAAATACTCTTGTAATGGCTTTGGATGTTCAGCCTGGAAATATTAAGGGTGGTAGGTTATGTGATTAAAAGGCTTGTCCCTGTGCGCACAGCAAACCCGAGGCACAGCAGCAGGAGGGGGAACCTGGTAACCTCGTCAGAGAAATGAGCACCCCCTGACCTGGCTCCTGCCAGGGCTGTCAGTGCAGATTATCAGCCCTCAGGGACCTGGGTGACAGACACTTGAGTAAACGGAGATCAGCTTGCAGATGGGGAAGGGCGTAGATGCAGGTAAGAACACTTTGGAATTGTACACAGCTCAGAATGGGATGTTTGGGGAAGGGACAAGGTTGGGGAAAGGGAGGGATCAGGGTGATTTTGTGGGGAATGAATCATGAGTAAAATAGAGGGGCAAAGGGAGCTGGTTGTGTGTAAGCAGGTGGCTGGTCAGTATGTTTGTGAGGCTGTGCCCTCTTCTCATCAGTGCAGTCTCATTAAACTCTTAATTGTTTTAGTGTGTAAGGGGCTCAGTGCTTTGTGTGCCTGTGGGCCACAGCTCGAGTCTGCAGTGCCAGCAGCTCGAGTCTGACCGTGGGTCACAAGGGCCCATGTGGCGGGGTCAGGTGGTGGTGGGTGGGTGTGGGGTTTGATGGCTGAAGAAAATGAAGCAGGAGAGGAGAAGAGACTTGGAAGTAGCCATGAAGTCCAGAAAAAAACTGTGCACCTGCATGACACAGCTGGAGGAGCTGGCAGTCCAGGCCAAGTGCTTCAGAGACTCTGGGCTCTGGCTGGGACCCCTGTTAGTGTGCGTATCTGTGCATAAAGTAAGAGGAGGCTCTGGGGGGGACCAGCTTCTGGGTAGAGGGTCCAAGGCCACATCCCAGAGGGCTCTGTGATGAGTGTCTGCATGTTTGTGATGGAGTCTGGAGTACCAGCACCGGGAGGGGGGCCATGTGGGCTGGTATGCCCTGTGCTGCTAGCTGGGCAGACCCCAGCTGCTGGACAAACTGCAAGCAAGCCCAAGGCCAGTTACAGCGCTGGTTGTATTCTTTGTGTGAGTGCATGTGCACATATGTGCATTCTCTCCTAATGGACTTTCACCCCGGGCAGCGAGGAGCAGCAGGAGGATGTTGGTGCTGGCCGTATTTACCAAAGTGCTGAGTTTGCAGTGACCTGTGTAGCCAGACGTGTGTGCACTGTGCACGTGTTTTGTGTGTGCAGCATGTGCTCAGCCTCAGTACCAGGCCAGACCTTGGGACAAGGAGTTGGGGCGGTGGTGCCGCTGTTGGGCAGCTGGATTTGGCAACTACTGCTAAAGGGGCGTCGGTCTGAGAAAAGATGCCGAGGCTCTTTGAAAAGTCTTTCCTTACTAAAACTCAGAATGAACATCTGAGATGATTTACTTCAGGAGATACTGATTGCAGTTTTTAAATGTACTGTGCTGGTGAAACACATAAGAGAAATTGTAGTATAATTGGAAGTAATTTCAGTGTAAAGACTTACAGATGCTGGGGCTTACAGGAAGTCAGAAGTCTGAGCTTACACCGTTTAATTTAGAGCATGTATATAATGTAGAGGATAAAATCTGGTTTAAAATACAGCTTTTAAGTGGGCATATACTGTTGGACAGGATTGTTCCCCTGCTAGACCTCTACTAAGTCCATTTTCAGACTGGTAATGAAATCTTTTTGGTAGTATATTGTCATTTATTTATTACCGTTGCACATTGTTTTGAGGCATCTTAGGCAAATTCAGGGTCCTAAACTTGACCTTGAAACCTTTTCCATGCATGTGTACCCTAAAGCAAAATCCATACAAGTAGCATGTAATTAAGTGTCTCCAGTTTCTGGGATAGTTCTCTAGTTTGGTTTAGCGGAGGTTGCAAATGATAACAAGTCTGTAGTAAGTTTCTCTAGAATGATGTAAAAAACTTCATCTGAAGAAAAGCCATCATTCATAAAACCTTCTAGATACTTAAACTGTTATTTAGTAACATTGTCTAAACTTACATAAGTTGACAGTTTTTAAAAAATACTTCGGTGAATTCTTTCAGCCACCTGTTCAGCTGGAAGAAATAGCTATCAGTCAAAAAAAATTCCCAACAACCCTGATACAGAAAACCAGGAAAAGTGAAGCAATCGTGAATAAACGCTTGATGCTGTTGTGCTCTGTGGAGCTTCAGATACTGTGCTGCAAGGCTGTTTCAAAATGTCACAGGCACTGGAATAGATTACTAGTATATTCAGCCATATTCTTGTACCCAGTACAGGTACACCTACCCCCTTTTTTATTTATTTTATTTTTAAAATGAGGTCAGACCTCTGAGGAAGCTCACATTAGACATTTGGCATCAGTCTAAGGTCTCATCTATTTTAAAGCAAGTGATGTAGGGGAAAAATAAGGAATGGTTTGCTTCATACAAGGTACATATTTGTAAAAAATTGGAATGGCTTGTGTTGTTTGGGGACTGGTATGTAGCCCAGTGGCTGAAGACTGATGTAACGCAGTAGAAAAGAGAGTTAAAGGTCTCTGACATCTTAATGTGTGGAGTAAGTTAATGCAATATGTAAAAGCTGAGGGGGTTACTGAATCTGGAAAGAATGATTTCATTTAAAATATCTAGGTTGGAATGCCTGCCTCTTGAAGATGGAAAGAAGGGTCCTCTGCTGAACTTAAAATAAAAGAATTCAGACTGAGTTATTGAAAACTAGAAGTGCCTTATCTTTACTTTAAGTAAAAAAACCCAAACAGTTAATTTCAGCAGAGGAATCTTTTGGAAAGAACATGTTATGCAAACCAAGTTTTCAAGGAGTCTGTAGGCAAAACAGAGTTAAGAGCTGATACGCAAAATGATTCGTGTTCTAGTGCAATTAATTATTGGGGGGGGGTGTATTATCAATGAACTAGCGTAAAGGATTATAGTCATCCTTGAATAAATCCTTGTGTGAGGGTTTAGAAAGACTGACAGTCAGCCTTGTGTGACACCCGTGTATTGGAAACAAGATTTTGCAGGTCAGATTACCTGTAATGTCCTGTCTCTGGCTGTTGAATATGGGTCAGATCTTTGAGGGCTGTGGGAAGGTCTGAGTTCTGGACAACAATGAACTGATGAAATAATTGTGGTGCCTTTTGTTTTTTGTTTGTTTGCTGAGGATCATAATGGGCACGTGTTCTCTCAGCCTTTGTACATTCTTCCACTATGGCTACACGGCGCTTTTAATTTGTTCCGTTTGCTGGCTCCCGTAGCAGGTGACTTCCTGAGAAGTCTCCTGCTCATCACTGGCATCTGAATACTGTGGCTTCATTATAGGATTAAAACTTTGATTCACAAGTCATTAGCTTCATCCTCTTTGACCACCAAGTACTGAAATAAATGTTTTCCATTTTATGTTCTGTAAGCTTCTACAAGATACAGCTTGACTTCTAACGCGCGTTAGTATTTAATCATAATAAAAAAGGGTACGTCACTTACCTGTATACTTAGATAAGGACTTTTTTTGTGTCTGTGTAGTGTCTGCTTTCTGATTAGTCACTTTAAAATGCAAAACACTGGGGTATGGGAACCAATGTCTGCAGTGATTCTGGATTCAGTTTCATGATAATATTTTCCCTTCTACTTGTTAACATAGTTGCATGTCTATTCTTGCCTTCACTGGTCTTAAAAAGCTATTGGTTCTTTCCTGTTCTTGTTTTCCAAAAAGTCTTAGGCTGAACTAGTTGATGAAAATGTCTCTATTTTGCTGGTGCTGAGTCAGAAGTGTTTATTTAAAGATGATGAATTTAGTAATCATCAAACCATGTTTAAATCATCAGGAATGCTAATTATAGATAGTCCAACCTATATTTCTGAAATCCTTAATGACTTGAAGTTCAAATCCTCCTTGCTTAAGTTAAGAATAAATGTATTGGTTTCAGTTGGAAATAGGTGACTGTAGTTCACAAAAGATAAAAGTTGTAATTATGAGGATGAAAACATAAAACTTCTTTCCCATGATGTGGAGGGGAGAGAAGCTGAGTGAAGTTCTCTTTTTCCACATCCTTTAGGGTAAGAAAGGAATAAAAATCTTTTGAGATTCTTTTAAGCTATATATATTATTTTGATTATTTCATGTTGATGCTTTCCTGTGTTTTGGTATATTTAAAATATTTATTCTGCCTTTCTGACTGGTAATTTTTTTTTCTTAATTCTCATGGCTTCTGTTAGCATTTTTATTTGCTAATATTTGAGGATCATACTGTTGATTATGGCTAGTCTGTTTGAGAGTCAATCTGATGAGGAAAACAAGTCTTCCATCAAGCCTTTACAATTTATTTAACACTTTATTTCCAGTAAGTATTTGTAGTGGTAGTATCCTAGGAGGTAGGGGAATACTCCATTGAAAGCTAATTCTGTGACAAAGCTATTTTAGAGGAAAATGTGCACAGACAGGGAAACAGTTACTGAGGTAAACTTTGAATCTAAATTGTTATAATTTAATTTTTGTCCATTACATGTGATGGGGAAATATACAGATTGTTGTGCCTGCCCTTTTTTAATCTGGAAATTTCCATTTTCTTAATGATTGTGAAATGTATTGACATTGCAATGGTCCTGCATGCTGGTGTGAAGCAGCACTCTTTGACTGAAAATAGGAGCCTCTTATATTTTCAGAGGCCAGTTTCTCGTTTTGCTTTTAAAATGGATGGAAACCTAGGTACTTACTAGTAAGAATCTATGATAAAAAGAAAGATGATGAAATATTTTAGTGTCTGACTAATTTAGGTGAAGAATCTGTCCATAATTACACCTTATATGCTTTCATAAACTGATCACCAGTTCTAAGGAGAAGTTTTGTTCAGTTAAAATTGGCTGAAAAATGATTATGTGCAGCTTCCTAATAGGGAATGATTTGAACTTAGTGGACCCTTAGATGTTATGCTAACTGGTGTTAAATAAAATTAATGCAGAACAGGCAGGTACAATTACTCTTACTTAAGTTACTGTTAGAGTGTCTGAATTCAGGGTGTTTATGAATGTTATTTCATCAAATTTTAAATAGAAATAATGAGTCTGATGGGCTCTACTGGTATGCAACAAGGCATTAAGTATTCTTTATTTTCCAAAGTGGAATGTAAAAAAAAACCAAAAAACAAACAAACAAACAAAAAAACCAAAAAAAACCCCACCCCAACCCCAAACTGGAAAGCATGTTTCCCTGTAGACAAGATGGATGTGTTTTAGGGGCTGGGGGAATTGCTGCTATGATTTTATTTTTTCAGTATAAGACAGTGGCTTCAGGAGAAATGGTATAGACTGCGTGTGAGAGCAAATAATGCTAAATTGGCAAAATTTATATTTCTGACAAATATGGGAAATTCTATGCAGTTAATGAAGGCAGATTCAATATGGCAGCATTGCTGATGCAAGGCAGACTGACTTACCACATTACGTGCTTTGCTAAAACTCTCCTTTCTGCACTAGCCTACTCCTTCAAGTTTAGTTTTACAAGGATGCATATAAGGGTAAGACTACCTTAGGATGTTTCAGGTTTCTGAAAGCTTTGGGAAAGAAATGACTGTGACTCCCCTGAAAAGAATGTGTTTTATCAGAGGTTTTCTTCAAATTCTACCTAAGATTGAGAACAAATATACACACATTGTCTGATACCAAGTGTGAGCTCCTCATTTAGTGTTGGGAAGAAAATAAGATTTTTATCTTGATGATGGGAAAAACCCAAGTCCCAGCACCTATTATCTAATTCTCTTCAGTGAGTTCCTGTTGTGTCAAATTACCCATGGCTTGTTACTTTTTTTCTTTTTTTTTTCTCCTGTGACCTGAATCTCTCAAAACTTTGTGACAGCAGGGGCTTGTCACCTCATTAAACTTTTGTGTGGCTTTGGAGCCAGGACAGTCAGTGTTTGAGAACAAATGAGTCTGAGCATCAGAAGAATGTTTTGTGCCTGTGTAGAGTCCCAGTTCATAACTGCCAAGTTTAGGGAACTGCTTATCTTTGGGCTATTCTTAACCTCAGCAAACATGTATTGCAAACATTTCCAGCATGTCTAACCTTGCCGTTAGAGCTCAGTCTAGAGTACAGCTTTAAAAAAAAAAAAAAAAAAAAATTCCATCATAACTTTGTGACCATCAAGTTTTTGGAGCATTGTCTTTAACTGTTAGAAGCTATAGAAAAGTGTGTTTAGTATTGGCAGTGAGTGCAGAAAAAAAGTATCTGGTCTTAATAGGCTTCAAAGACACTTAATATTGTACTTATGTAACACAGACATTTTGAGAATAATGTTAAATGGGATGATGTAAGGTTAAGGTATATCTCCAGTTCACTTACAGTCTTCATGTAACCTGCTTGCTTTTTTTTTCTCTCTTGCAGTAATAGGCAATGTTGATTTCTACATCTCTAATGTTTCGGTTTGTCTTCTCTGCTGTATTTTGCATTTGAGTTGTGACTGTACAGAGCTGTACCCACTGAGTTACTAATTAAATATGTATCTTTAACTGCTAATAGTGGCTTAATTCAGGCAGCATTCATCTAAACACTTGGACTGAAACACTGGTTCAGAGGGATAAATTAGAAAGCAGTCCCAGGCTACACAGGTGATGTGCTTTGTGGATGTGGTCATTGGAGTATTACAGAACAGAACCACAACATATAAAGCTTGTGCAGATTCATAGGCGTGTTTTTAACTTAAGACCAAAGTATTCTAGTTTTTGCCTGCCTTTTAAAGTTGTTTTGTGATATTGTGTGTGTGTGTGTGTATATATATATATATGTATTACAGATGTGGCATTTTTAAATGAATTCTACTTGGTGTAAATGTTTTGGATCAGTCTCTCAGGGTTCTTTTTAGATAGCATCTCTCTTGTCAGTTCAGATATGGCCTTCTTTCAATGCTGTCTGCACCCCGGATCATGATATCATACCTAATTACAACATAATTGTTTGTGACCATTGTTTTTAAATATGTAATTGGATCTAATTAGCACAATCTACTGATGCAGTTACTGTGCTGAATTATTGAGGTTTCACAGTGCTTCGGAGCTAGAACCTAGTCCTATTTACATTTGCAAGGCAAGAGAGCAGGGTTTCACCTGGGACACTACTACAAAACCTGCTGCCTTCTGTGTGACTCTATTTGGTGATGTTTTCACTGTCATTTCTCTCTTTGATACCCCTCCTGCCCTAGTTCAAATGCAGTTTGGGCATTTATGAAAAGGTTTAATGTACCTAGTTTTCGTGCTATCTTTGGCTGTTGCCTTGATTACCCTTGCCAGTAGAAGTCTGAGGGCATGAGACCTTCCTCCTTAAAAACATACACGAGGGAGGAGATTTATACTTTCTATTTTTCAAGCTAGTGTGGTCTCTTACCTTAACCTGTCACAAGAAGATGAGTATGACATACTAAAGGCTACTGCTTCTAGAGAGGGGAGATTCTGGTTTGGTCTCCAACCAGGAGGGCAGAAACCAAATAGCTGAAGTAAACATAGCTTAATATAAGGTATATGCTGATGAATTGCCTGCTGTACTTTTGTAACTACTTTTGATGAACTGTACAGTTTTTCCTGGTTCTCATATCCTAGAGCTGTAGTATTTTGGGGACTGATTGCTGGTTCTTCGGATACTGTGTTCTTTTCCTTTCTGCTGTTCCAGGAGGTAACTTGTGCTGTTTTAGTTGAGGGTGGGGGATCACAAATGTGTGGCTTTTGCTGGTCTGAGTTGCAAGGTCCATATGAAGTTTGCACCATTTTTGTTCACTGCTCTTCAGCATTCCTAAAGCTGTGTCTTTTAGATGGCACCTTCCAACTACTGTCACAGTAGTAGTGCTCATGAGCTTTGGGCTCTGTCTGTTCTTGTACCATTGCTTCAGAAGGCAGCCTCATGTAATTTTGAAGCTCACCTTATTTGAACAGGAGGTTGGACTAGATGGAAGCCAAAGGACCCTTCCAGTTTAATTTTTTTTGTTATTTTGTGGTTGGTAACACCTGTATTATACTTAACTAAGTGCTTTTGAAGTCTTACATTTTACTTACTTTGTTTCATTCCTTTTTTTTCTTTTTACTGGATTTGCGGTGTTATTATTTGTTCCTGTATGTTGAAGGCAGAAACTTTCAATTCTCTAACTTGTAAAGCCTATAGCAAGAGACATTTGGTCAATTAAGAATACTTGCCCATCAGTATTCTTCCCTGCGCATCCTGGCAAAGGTCCATTTTCAGAGATTTTTCCCATGAAGAAAACTTGCTGCCTGCTTCACTTTTCTGTGAGGTAGAGTAGAAAGAACTCAGCTACTTGAGGAAAACTAAGATGATTCAGTGAAATAATGGAATAAAACATTGCTTTGATAATTAAAATATATGTATGGGTTTGATAACTTGTGGAGTCTGCGTGCTGTAAAAACCACCATAGTAGAAAAAACTCCAGGTTGACACAGTAACAAAAGATTCAGACTCTTGTGTCAAATCCTGTTATGACAGTTGATTCAATACTAAATTTGGAAGAGTAGGTTGCATAAAGTACCTATTTTTCATTGAGTTCACAATCTTGCAGGCACATCTTTTTCTGTGAAATACTATGTTCCAGTGTAGGTGTAGGTAAGTCAGTGAAGGGGAAGGTGAGGTGGAGGAGTGCAAAAAAAATCAAGGCTTAATCCCCTTTTTTGTGATTACCTTTGCCATTTCTTCAGTCACTTGGGTTTCCGAACATATGGATCTTCGTATGAGCTGGAATGACTGTTTGAGGTGAATCCAGATCTTTTTTTGATGATGATGTTTTGTCTTACAAGCTTTCACACTGCTGGGCTAAGAAAATTAACAATAGTTCCCATTAATGCTTGACCTGGCAATGTGTATGTTCTGCCTCTTCAGAGGGCAGGCCAGCGTTACTAACAAAACAGTGTTGACATCACTTTTATACTAGTGATGCTTTTGGCAGTTGAAGAACAAGTCTTTGCCATGTTGGCTGATGCTCTGTTAAAACAAACAAACAGAAAAAAAACAAGGAAGGGAAAAAACCAAACAACAGTACCTTCAAGTGTTTGTGTGTTCATAAAAAGGAAAAACACTGAGCTGCATGTTCACCAGCACTGAAAATGGTTGCACAGTGGAATACACTCTTTAAGCTTCACATTTTTCATAAAGAAACACTAAAAAACCCATAAAACCAGATTTTAAAAAGTATATTCTAGCAGTAAAAAGTCTTGAAAATTAAGAGTCTGTAATCTCTGTGTTCTGACATAAACCTCACTTGTGTGCACTGTGTACATACACATACTTGTGTGTATTTTCTTAAGCTAGGTTCAGCAAGGGCATGTTTCTTGTGGTATCCCTGGGAACAGTGGCCAGATCTGAGTGTACAGCATCTCACTGATTCAGTATTTGCTCACAGGTAACCACCACCAGCTGGGTTGGAGGTGAGAGTGCGATGACCTTTTGGCAACTTCAGCTAAAACAACTCTTTGAGTTGTTTTTATTTCCTGTCATATGCTGTGAGGCTAGCCCAAAGGACAAGAGTCTTTTCTCAGTAAAGCCCAATGCTGAGGGCATGCATTGGTTGTGGACTGGCTAATGACCTCCTAGCAATAGGAGGGAATAAATTTAGGGATGTTTTCAGGAAAACATGAGGGAATCTGGTAATCCAATTAATGCAAGCACTGCTTCAGTCTGAGAAGTGACGATGGGGGAAAAAGAGAAGGTTTCTTAAATATATTGTCAATTCAGTCTTTGGAAAGGAAAACAAAAAAATAGGTCTCTTACACATTATGCCTCCATAAATTGAAATGATCTTTTTTCCACTTTCTCATTAAGCATGGATTTTCTGGTGTCAAACCAGTATCCTGCTACCCTTGTAGCCTGTGGTTTTTTTGCTGATGAGAGGACTGAAGGGAAGGGAGCACATTGCTTTAGCTTGACTTGAGTTGGCAAGTGTGGTGTACTGCAGCCTGTCTGCTGTGGTGTTCTGCAGGTTACTCTCCCAAGAAAAACATGGTGTGCTCAGTCTTGATTCAGATCAGTCTCTTTCTGCCTCCATTCACTAGCAGGCTCCAGGAATCAAAGCTTTCCTGGCTTCCTGTATGTGGCACACCAGGGAGATTTTTCTGGGCTTCTCCTGCATGCACACAGCCTTAAATATTTGCTTAGAGGGAAAAACCAACAGTGGTTTTGGCCCCAAGCTCTTTTTGGACCTGAAAGTGTAGTGAGTGACTGATGGATGCCCTGTGGAAGAGGCTGGTAGTGGGTTTGGAACAGCATCCTGGAGGCACCCCCTTTGTCAGGGCAGTCAGTGAAATGAGTTGCTGGTGGGAGTATGTCCCAGGGTAAAGGTTCCCTTTCTCAGGATTTTGGTAGGACTCTGTCCCTGTGAGCTTCCCCTTGGCACATTCTTAATGCAATGGGACTGTAGTAAAAGAAGGCTGCTAGGTGGGGATGTATAAACCAGTGGGAGGGAGGTGTGTGGCCCAGGCCTAGGGTGATGCACAGTAGCTGGGGCCAGATGTGCCCAGCAAGTCCTGGTTTCCCATATCCAGCTGTGCTTCACCGTCATCCACAAAACTGCCTTTCACCATCAGTCGGGTTTTGTCTGCTCTGATACTCTTATATATATACCCAGCCTCTGTGTAAACCCGAGATATTTCTGTGCCAATGCGCTTAGCCGTTATCAGTGTGGGTGAAGGCCAGATAGCTGAATCGTTGTGTCTCCGTTCTCGGGCTGTTTTCAGGGAGATAAAGCCGTTTTCTGTAGGCAGGAAGGAGGGGGAGCTTGGACCGCTGCGTGCCGTTCTGTGTGTGTCTCACGGTTGATGTGCGTAGTTATTTATCTGCAGCAGGTGCGCCGTGGCGCCGAGCGCGCCTCGGGGCCCGCACGGGGAGGGTCCCTCGGCCG
>WEIT01024159.1:15189-34575 GCA_013389985.1 Dryoscopus gambensis
GGGCGCGGCCGGCAGGTGGCGCGGCTGAGCCACCGCCGCCTCCTCTCCGTCCCTGCCCAGCGCCGGGGGCGGGCGCGATGTCCTTAAAAAACCGATCCCAGCGGCGCGGACCTGGCGGGGATCAGGCTGCTCCGAATTGTGTCGAGTTAATGTACACAGGGGAGGCGACTCGTGTCTGCGCGTCGGAAATAAAGCTGAGTCCACATCTGGTCAAGCTAACAGTAGTTAAGATTAGTGGGGAGTGGGTCAGGGCAAGGGACAGTGATGCCTCTACAAGAATGCAGATTCAGACTGTACGTGACAGTTGTGAAATGCACTCAGTAAGTCAGGCAGAGCTTTCAGCTGACCTTATATATGGGTGTCTTGGGAGGATGGCATTGATGGAAGTAGTTTATAGCATTAAAGTTGCTTTTTGCATTTATGTATCGTGGTGACTATTCCACCTCCTTATAGATTGATTTTGCAGAGTTCTGCAGGTATTTCCTATTTAAATTTCACCTCGATTCAGCTTTTAATTTAGAAGATGTTTAGAGCTAGACTTCTGGGGCAAAGTTGTCACTAGGTGTTTGCCCGACCTCTGCAAGATAGCTGTGTGTCTGACCAGAGAAGCGTCTGCCTCTCCAAGCCCACGGACCCTTAAAGGAGGGAAGCATCAAAAGAAGGAAAGACAAAAAAGCTTCAAAGCTGCCAGGGCTGGGTGGTGTTCAGCTGAGTCTACAGTGTGAGCAGTGTGGTGTATTAGAATAAAGTTTGCTCAGGTATGGTATTCTCAAGGTATCCTTAATTATTGTAGTGGTTGAATAACTCCCAAATTGAAGTTTGGGAGAAATATAGTGAATACCTGTGTTTACACTTTATATCTTTCTTGTTTGTGTTCCCAGCAATAAACAAGGGAGGCTTTTCTGTCTTAGTGTGACTGTAACAGATAATTCCACATAAAAGGAGCTTTCCAGCGGCAGGGTTGATGGTGATAACATTGAGCCTTCCTGCACTGAGAGTGGGAAATTTCTGGTTATGCAAGCAAGCATTATGTACTTTTAATTCTTCTTTTTGGGCACAGTGTGCTGTATGGGAAGTTCAAAAGTATATGTGATCTCTCTGTTTTTCTGCAAACACTACATTATGTACATGGTCACAGGATGGCTTCTTGTGGTTTAGGGGGATTTTGTTTGGTTTGGCTTTTGTTTTTTTGTTTCTTTTTAAAAAACTGCATTTCTATTTTAGATATCTACTCGTAGGGCTGATATTAGTGGCAGCTTCATCTTGCTCTTAAGTTGGTACAAAAGTAAAATAAAACAGAGAGGAGTGTTTGTTGCAAAAATGGATTATTTGTCTTTTATGCTTGTTGCATGTAAATGAGTGTTCCATAGGCTGTTGAATTATTATACAAAAGGGGCTTTGAAGAAGAAAGCAGGCACCTAACTGGTAAAGGGAGTTTCAGATCAGCCTGAGTAACCACTTGCTTTAAAAAACAAAATCTGGAATACCTTTTAATCCTGGTAAAAACTTTCTTTTATACAAGACTGGCAATTTGAGACTGAAAGCTATCTAATCTTCTCTTAATTCAGGGTGGCAAGAAAATAATGGGGGAAATGCTGAAACAGCAATGAGATGATAATGTTCCAGTTTCGTAAGGTACCTTTTGCTGTGTAATTAAGCAAAGGATCAAATCTTAAAAAATCATAATCTTTTGTCATCTTTAATGGGAGTTGCTAGACATTGAGCACTCTTTTTGAGTTGTTGAAATAAGTGTAAAAATAGCTGAAACTAAAATGAGTTTAAGGTTAGTCCATGCAACTTAGGATAATATATAATGATTTTTCCTTGTTTTTTGTTGGTTTTTGGTTTTGGGTTTTTGTTTGTTTGTTTTTGTTTGTTTTTTTTATTGTTGTGGTTTTGTTTTTGTTTTTTAATCTTGTTATCTCTGGCTTTCTTAAGGGTGCCAGACTGACCTTTTTGTGTGTGCTGTGGATTTCAGCTTTCCTTACAGTATGGTGTGCCACAAGACTCTTCCTGGATTCTCTACTGAGACATCTGCCACTCAGATTAATTATGTATGCTCGGTATCCATTGCCTTCACCTTCTACCCCCCTTCTTACGCTTCCCTCATGCTTGGAACTTCATTGCCAACTATGTCTTCTGGGAATAGGGGAAAGGAGAACACCTGGAAGGTTTATTATGTGCCAGTTTGGTAAACCAAAGGGAAAAGTACGAGAAAGAATAGAGAAAAGAATACAGCAGAGGTGGGAGTGGGTAAATGGATGGGCTCAGAAGCCAGCACAAAGCATAGGAATACAAAACGTGCTACTAAAATCCTTTCCAGTAAGGGTCTCAGTTTGAGTTATCTTGTAAAGTCATAGTACCAGTAGCTGCTGTGCATAGTAGATTTTAGCTACCAAAATTCTTTTATGACTTTGGGGTTTTTGTGTGCTTGTGCTTTGTTTGTTTTATAAGCTTTACTTCTGGCTTATGCTGGCCACTGAAAAATCTGCTTTATGGGAGGGAAGGATATTTATAAATGCTAACCTTAGTTCAGGATATTCATTCTGCTGGGCTGTTCATTCTGTGGTTTCTGTGATTAGTGGAGAAAAGGCAGTGACCCTGGGTGCTATCCCCCAGACATCTAACCTTGTCTGTGCTAAAGTGAGCTTTAGAAACACCACTTGATATCCAGTATGTGAATTATTTTTACTAAACTTGCAAGCAGACCTTTTTTTAACCGTGCACTTACCTTGCAGGGTGCCTTTGAATGGACCACACACGGTCACATGTGACAAATTCATGACTCTTAATAATACCTTTGAATAAAGTAATTGGATAATGCTGTATCTGTATCAATACCTCTCTCTTTCTAGGCACAAGTGATTCAATCACTTCTTGAGTGACCCTGAAGTAACAGGTTTAAAGTTAATTGTACTTGCTGTTGCGTGTTTCTTAATATAATAATTTGGATTATAACTGAGATTTTTTTTTTTCTCTCTTCCGCTATCATTTCTACCTGCCTGCTTATCTTCTTTGGAATGTGGTTCTTCAACTGTTCTGATAAACTTCTGACACAGGTAAATACCAGTCTGTTTGTATCTGTATTTACTGAGCATGCCCTTTGCTTGGCAGTGTGCAATGAATCTTGAATCAGACATGCCACACAGCTGTAGACTGGGAAAGGGAAATGCTGTTGCCATGATGTGCATCTTTAGAAAAGATAACTAGACAGGAATATTTATTTCCTTATCTGCTCTTTCTCATTCCTTTCCCATCTTTATCAACAATAAAATATCCAGATAGAAAGTAACAAAATTTCATATTTGCTTTTTGGTGGTAGCATATCCTGCCTCATATTTCCTGGAAGACCTTATGCTCATAATGGAGTTGGCATGTGTGCAAGGAGGGGGAAAGCGGCCTAGAAAGAAAAATGTTTATACCGTCTCACTCTTCCCACTCTGCTAGGCACTCATTTCTGCCTTCACTTTTATATTGTTCACATGGAGTAGCAGGTGGTAATTTTTGGTTTTCCTTTGGATCCAATGAAAGGGGAAGGCAAAAACATGTGGGCAGGATGAAGTAGGCGAACCTTTCACGGCCGTTAGTTGGAGCCCATTGTGAAATACAGTAGTGGAATGTGTGTAATGGAGTGAGAGTACAGCAATGTTATTCACCTTGTCTTGTTAGCTACATTCGTGCCTTTTATTAAAACATATGAAGTTCAGCCTTTGTCCACGGAAGGCCTGTTGCCACGAATGCTGAGCAGGTTACTTACATCTTTGGACTTAGACCCGTATGTATGTACCGACAGGGATCACTGCAAATGCTTAATAAGAAACATTAATAAGAAACCTTGGAAACAAGAACTCTTGGTTCTTTTAACTTGATAAATTGATATTTAGAAGCCAGAAGTACAGAGAGTTTTTGGAATACATTTAGAACCAATTATCCTTGCCACTTCTGGTGCATTTTTCAGTGAACAGTATGAAGTGTTAGCCATTATTAGCTACAGATGAAATGCGCAAAGGTCAATAAACTGGCATTGCATACATCCATCTATCTGTCCTTCCCACTCAAAATGCCTGTCCTCTGAAGAGGAGTGAAAAAAGCAGCATATTGTTCAGAGCTCACATGGAAATGCTCCTCTCCTAAAAAATCCTCATGCATGCGGTGACCAAATGGGTGGAGATTGTGGAAAGATGGATGTAGGCTGGGTCTTTGCTTTGAATGGTGTTTAACCAACCTGCACTGAAGGGCAGCTGCTGTGCTGGCTACACGGGGGGCTGCTGGTGTGTGGCTGAGCTGCAGTGCCCCAGGCAGGACATCCTGCATGGTGGAGGCATTTTGGTGCATGGCTGCAAAAGGCAGGACAGCACAGTTCAGGGCTGGATGTGTCATTTTGGAGGGAACTACACTGTCATCTTAGCCCTTTCCAGAGGGGTAAGATGAGCCATGTAAAGGTCTTGGCTAATTTAAGTGGTTTACTTCTGGTACTTCAGGTTAAAGCATTTCTCTAGTACACTGTATTTGGAGCATGAAGTAAGGACAGAGTTGTCACAGGCTGGATGTCACAGGCTCATGTACGAGGAAAAGGAAGATTGAGAGTCTGAAATGTCTAAATTTTTTTTTCCCTTTTTCTTTCTCTTTTCTAAAAGTTGTCATCGTAAGACAGTTATCCCATGGCATTAGGTTATCAGTGGAAGTGCTGGTCTGCCAAGAGGCACTGCAGGGCTTTGGCAGCTGCTTGCTGTAGGTTTAGTTTCTTAATTCTTTCCTTCCTATACTACTTTTTTTTCCTTGAAAAATACAGCATTTCCAGAAATGCTTTCTGTTTTTCAGATGTTGTATTAAATGTACCAAAAAAATAACCTCTGCTGTTACCTTTCTTTTGTGTATTTTTAGTCAATAATTCCTTTATCCTCTTCGCTCCCTCATGCAGTTCCTAACCCTTCTCTCTTTAATGCTTTGCTCTCCTAACTATTTGGCTTGCCCTGGCTACCTTTTCTCCCTCTTTCTTCCCTGCTTCCACTTGCTGTTTTATTTCTATTCTTTGCTTCTTACTGTTACATCTTTCTTTAGTTCACTGGTATGTTTCTCTAGTTTCCAAATCCATAGTTTGATGGTTCTGTTATTTAATATTTAATTTCATTGTAAATGCATTTCTCAGTCTCAGTCATAGTGTATATAAAAATAATCTTTCTACCTCTGAGATGCAGTGATACTCTTCCAAATGCTTATTTTGGTCTCCCAAATAACCTTCATAGTTTTTTGCTCACCTGATTAGAGCAATTGAATTCAAGAAAATCACTGGAAATTACTGGCTATGGAACTGAAGTCACAGTTTCTGGCTTGAGGGGCGTTTCAGCGCGTCTTCAATGTTGTCACATTCTGTGCTTCTGATTGATAAGGGAAGAAATGAAAAAAAAGTCAGAAGGTCTCTGAAGAAAATGCTTTGTCAGAAGCAGCTAATTTCAGAATTGCTGGCTGTTGTTACATAGCCAGATAAGAAAATCGAAGGTGGTGACTTTCAGTCTTTTCTTTAATAAACATTGGCAGAGGCAATGAGGTTAGGAGTATACCAGAATAGATACAGGGTAGGAGTTAAATGTTCACAGTAAAAATTATAATGAAGTATAGGACTAGCGCTGTCTTCCTATGCCTGCTAAAGGAGCTAATGCTTAATGTTAGGGTGTTGTTGACACTTGAACTAATGTAGCCTAATCATTCCGGGTGGGCCACTGATGGGATTCGTTACAGGAAAAGACCTGTGTGGTGGTATCAGTGTCTCAAAATGGCAAGGTATTTAGTTTGCCACCTGTGGTGTTACTTCGTTGATGCTGTTTTCCTGTCAAACCTCTTTAAGCATTTCAGTAGGTTTCACAGCATGATAGAAGTCATTTTATACAAGAACAGGTAACACACAGAACACTTGTCAGACCCCGAAGTTTCAGTTGCAGCAGCGAGTTAACACCCTTCTTTCTTCTGCATGCACAGCACTCTCCTTGTGCTGCTCATGAGGTGCTTTGGGGTGGAGCAGGAGCCCAATGCTTGGGCCTGGTGAAGCCAGGGAAGTGGTGTGTTAATGGAGGGCTTTATTCTGGTTTAAACATCAGAGAATCACTTTTTAGCTAGATCTTGCCTTGCAGAATTTCCGGCTTAGTTGAAGAAGAGAGGCAGGATAACAAAGCGTTGTTCCTTCCATGGAAGAATACTTGGCATGGCAGAGAGAACCCCAGTCCATCCGGTCTCTGCAGCTTGCTTAGAACAGTGAGGGTCATGTTAGAACTGCTGTGCTCGCAATACCAAAAGGTGTTGGTTACTCTTGTATGAATTGGTGCTTTTGTAGTGTCTCAGAGGTGATGTTCTACTTGCCTCCTTTTTTAAACAGGCTGACTTCTTAAAATAAGATGGTAGCCTTATGGCTCCCAAAGCTTACTGGGCCTGAATTGCTACTTGAGTACAGGCTGCTCTCTGGAATCTGAAAGAAAGGAAGAATTTTTAACTCTACAGCTATCTTCCCCCAGATTTTCCTATCTTGATAATGGTTTCCTATCTTAATAATCCTTTAATATGGATGTCACCAAATGCATACAGAATGTCCGCTGTAATTTAGTTTCATAAAGCTCCAGTATTACTGAGGAAGAACATCATAGGCATAGCTATAACTGGTTCCTGTTAGCTCACACCTAGTAATGAGTCTCAGGTTACAGGTTTGGACAGGACAGAGATTTACTTTGCAATTTTCCTGTGAAGATTTTGGATGGCCCTTTTCAATAGGAAGCTCTGAGTCTTTCTTCATGGTGCATTTGTCTGTTGAAACTGTGAGGCTCTATTTCATGGATTGTATGACTGGCTACAAATACAACTTCATAGTATTCTCAAGTTTTCTCTTGTATGCTTAAGTTAAATGCCAGCACCACCAAATGTGTTTGGGGGGGGCCGGGGTCCCCTCCCCTCCAGTCTGGCTGAATGTCTGCAAATCATTCACCTTAAATTTTGTATTCAGCTGATGTAACATGCAAAATAAATTGACAATCCCTTGCAGCAAAAAATGCTTAGCTGCTGTTACTGTGCTGTGTCAGTTCATGATCATCAGGCTTCTTGTTAATCAGAGATTCTGCTGGTTTGTGTTTCTCAGGTGCTACAGCAAAGGAAAGGAGCAGTCACTTTAGACTAGGATAACAAAGTATAGCCAGGGTAGAGAGACACCTTACTTGTGGAAGTGGAAGAGATATTGGATTTAATCTACAGGCCCCTGTAGGCTTAATCTCATTTTACTCATCTCCACAGCACAAAAAGCAGTAACCAGTAACTATTCTAATGGGCAATATGTGTTTAGTATCAATGCTAACAGAGTTCCACGGTTTGAATATGCTTTGATGACATTTGCTGTTCTGTATGATTAAATGACAGAAGTTCAGTGACTTTCAGTTAGTGGTATGTAAAGCCCTCACTGGCAGATGGCTCACTGTGATTCTTGGACAAGACTGACTCCTGTAGCTGCTTCTTCATGCTTGTGCTGGCTTCCAGGTGTTTCTAATGTGTGTTCTTAAATCAGGACTGCTCTTGAGATTCAAAATTATCTCTTTAGAAGCCAGGGTGATTGATGCTTCATATTTGATAGTTTAAAAGATGTCTCTTCCCTGGGTAATTAACTCAGAATTAACCAATCAGAATTTTACAAAAACTTCAGAGCTATGTGGTGTAAGTAATTTCTTGAAAGGAAAACAAATGGACCAGTTATTGGAAGAAAATTCTCTTGCGTCATTAAACACTAAGTTATTTCTTGTGCAGGAGCTCCTCAAGCTGCTCGTTGCTGACAGGTTGGAGGATACTGTAGGAAAGTTGCATTTATCTGCCTGCCTTTTTGGGTTCTCGCCTAAACGTCTGCCTCTGGCCATGCCTCGAGGTGGCTCCCAGGCTAAATGGATGTTTCAGATCCAGTGAGATCTTCCCTGTATGTGCTCCTTGCTCTTTCACACGGGAAGGATTTGCTTTTCAGCAGTATATGTAGGAGTACCAAGATGAAGATAAAAATTGAGTGTAAACTAACAGGCTAAACATATGTGACTGTAGTGCTTATCTCTGTGTTACTGAAAGCCATCCATACCTTTGGTATCTCTTGGTGATGACTATGAGGGATGTATATGAAAATTCCTCAGATGTTCAATTAGGATATTAATAGCTAAAGACTCCTTTTAAAATTGCTTAATGATGGACTGAAAGCTATCTCCTCTAACTGCACTTCGTTATAGCCATTCAAAATATGAAGATAGCAAAAGTACAGCAGTGATTTTTGCTGCTAGCATTTGGAAATGAGATACTTCCCAATTTGTTGTCCATGTTCTCATCTTTCACTTCAGTGCTTTGGTTTTCACTACAGTGCAGATGTCTTTTTACAGGTTTTTTGGTTCTTTTTACCTTTTCTTGTCATCAAAACGATTTCCTTTGATAGTACAGTATACATTACTTTACTGATGGGTTCTAATATTTTCTGAAGTCAGTTTCAGTTTTTGTGCGCTGCTGTTGCTGACTAGCAGCCTTGCAAAACCCCTGTGCCAAAGCACTCCATAAAGATTGATTTAAAATAGGAGGGCACAAGGTAACAGGGCATTAAAAATCCTTTAGGTTAGGATGCAAATGGTGTATGGGGCATCTCCCATAACAATAAGCACTGTAACTTCATATAAAGGTTTCTTTATTTGTGAAGTATTTTTTAACCCTTAAACATCTTAAGGATTGCATGTTTGTAACTTTAAAGTTTCCAGAAGAGCTTGAATGCCCGGTATATTTTCTGCTTTATTAAGCGCTCACGGGCACATCCGAATTTTAAATTTATTCTTAGTTTGTTGCATCGTGTCAGAATTGATGGTTGTTACCACAGGGTGTTTTATGTCTGTAGTCTAAAGGTTGACTTTATTTTCTGATTTTTCTTATGATGAAGTCTGCATTATTCAAACAGTGTCTGAAGTCCTTTATATAATGTGGAAAGTGAACTGACTAAATGTTTACCCTGTGAAGGTATGGCAGCTCGATCAGTGATGTGTGACATGCTGAGGAGTTTGGGCTGAAGTGCTACACCTTATTCAGACTGACATTAACAGTAAATTCTTCTGGATGAATGCCAGATTCATTCTCTTACAGGTTGGATTTAAACTTGGGCTGATGTATTTTTTAATTTTTTTTTTGAAAGCAAAACTGTCAAGGAGTACCACAAATTAAGAATCTTGAAATAGGCTCCCTCCTCCCCTTTGGACATAAGAGCTATGGGTGGGGGAGAACCTAGGTACTCCGATGCCATCATGCATGAAATCTTGTTTTTTGTTTCATTAAATGTTAAAATTTGCCTGTATCTGGCATTCTAGTGTACCCAGAGTGATAATTCATCTGTGCGCAATCTGTCACTTTATATAAGAGCCAGGATAGTTCAGGACAAAGGCAGGAAAGCATAGCTTGATGCTGAATTCTTGAATGTGACAGGAGAAGAACGAAGATCCTTGTACTTCTGGCATTTTTCAGTTGCAGCTAGAGGCTATTTTTCAAAGTGGTAAAAATATTTGGTCTCTTAGTTAATCTAGTTGTCTTACAATTTCTTTGTGTTTTCTATTACCTGTAAGTTGTTGACTTACACATAACTGAGTAATGCTTTTAATTACTTGAATGCACTGGAACCAACTTTGTCAAATTCATGGGAAATGCATATGAGAAAAAGGATGTAGTTGTCAGAATACCTGCCTCTGAAGCAGTTGTGTTATCACTTTAATTTGTTTTCAGTCTGGTAACTGACAAAGCATATTCTTTGCTGTCTTTCATGAAGGAGAGAAGTGGAATTGATAAGATTGCTCCAGGGCACAACCACCCCCCAAATAAAAAGTTGATTAACTTGAATCAGGTGCTTTTAGATTGGTGATACAGAAACCATTTTCCTTGACATAGCTAAAGAAGTAGCATTAAATGAAGCCTGTGAGTGTTGCCTTACTGTAAAGTTGTCACCAGAATTGGGGCTGAAGCATGAGGAAAGGTGACTTGTGTTACCAGAGATGGGGTTACGTATGGTTTTTCTTTGTGGCCCCAAGCGGTGAACTTGCTTCTTTGCAGAATGAAGCAGCTGAATATATGCTGTAGTCCCCCATCATACGTGCTTCAGTGTGTATATTTTGCTTTTCACTTTCAAACTGATTCTGATGTGGCCTCTTTTAATAAGCAGAGCAAATTACAAGGATTTTAGCAGAAATTCATGAGAAGGATGCTGCAAAAATAACTACTTGCAGTATCTTTTTATTTGTGTGTGGATGTGAGTTACAGTGTGGCTGTGAGTACAGTTATTAATCTTTCATAAATTTTATTCAGTGCTTAGATTTGTGTCTCTTGAAAAACTGCTTTTGCCCTCCAAGTAATCTAACATTTAGTGATCTTTCTGGCTGTATGGGAAACCCAGATTGTCAGAACAGCATTGGAGCTGAGCGATGTATTAGTCAGATGTGCATAACTTACTGGACCCTGTTTTTAACTCTCATGACGCAGCTGCTAGCATGATGGAGCTCCTGTTCAGAGGGCATCTTGGAACAGGAAAGGAGAAAGTAAAGACTGTCCGCAGGAAAGGTTACTGTCACTGCTTTCATCCCTTTCCCACTCCACCATACGTCACTGTGTATTCATTGTGTCAGACATCCTGGAAAACACTTGGGACCAGTGCATGTACTGTATGCACAGTAGGTATGGAGAAAGATTGTCCTCCTACCTGGTGTCGACTGTGCAGCTTTACAGGCAGCAGAGATGGTAAGAAGGATGATAAAGAGTTAGAAGAATGGCAGCTTAAAACCTATCAGCTCTGTTGGTGCAGTTCTGTGGGATACAGACTTAGCTGAGCCTGACTGCCGTGGCTCAGCTGTGTAGAATGTCTGAGGGAGACTGTAGCATACCTGATATATGAGATAGTGTAACCAGTAGGATTCATTAGGAGTTATTACTGCACTGAGTCTCTAACTCTGGAAGGATATGTAAGGATGCCACTCAAGGTAAAATTTGTCTTGGTTCACCTTTCTGGAATTGGTTTTGAGCATTCTTCTAGTCAGCTTGATGCTTCAGCTCTTTAAAATAAGCAAGATTCCATGCTATAAGTAATATTTCATCTTGAATACTGAAATTGTTCAATAATACTGGGTCAAACTTTCTCAGTAGTTGTTTATTAGTATGATTGCTGTTTCCTTTGCTCCTTGTTTATATTTCATTGAAGCCTGTTGATTTTGATTCACCTCCCTCTTATATGTGGTTGTACTGAGTGAGTATCCACTTGAAGCTTTCAAGAGTAGCTCTGCTTTCAGAGTAAACATCCTTCTTTTAGGGCTGTTACATCAGTCTGCTTCTTCTCCAAGGACCAAGATCCAGGAATACAACTGCTCCACCATCTGAGTGGTTCCACCTCTGTGCCGTTTCAGTGGGAGTGAGAGGAGAATGCTAAAATCAGCCTTGACTGTTACCCATTCCCATGCTGTGCTGAGAGAGATGGACTTGATGTAATGAGAGAAATATTTATTGTAAAGTGTAACTTCTCAGCTTCAACTCCTTGGTGTGCCTTAAAAGGAACACTATGCTCTGTCCTTGTAAGACAGGCGTACAAGGCTCTGGGAAGACCATTTACTAATATTCTGCCCTCTTTCACAGTTACAGAATCACAGAATCACCAGGTTGGAAGAGACCTTCAAGATCACCATGTCCAGTCCATGCCCTAACACCTCAACTAAACCATGGCACTGAGTCCCATCTTTTTTTAAACACATCCAGGGGTGGTGACTCCACCACCTCCCCAGGGCAGACGATTCCAGAACTTTATCACTGTTCCAGTAAAAAACTTTTTCCTAATATCCAACCTAAATTTCCCTTGACGCAGCTTGAGACTGTGTCNTGACTTGTACCAGCACTGAGTACAGGGGAAGAATGACCTCCCTGCTCCTGCTGGCCACACTATTCCTGATGCAGGCCAGGATGCCATTGGCCTTTTTGGCCACCAGGGCACACTGCTGGTTAGTACATCTGAAGCCTCATTTAAATTATCTGAATTCTCTCTAGGCTTTGGGAATGGGGAACTAATCCCACTGGATCCTTCATTTCCAAGGGAAAACTATTTACATTTCTTCTTTTCTTTGCTTCCTCACTACCTCCTAAATAAAATATTCCCTCTGTGTGATGGTAGACTTCTTGGTTCTAAGTAGAATAGGTTTTAACTCTCCCTTCCTCACCCAAGCCAGACTCCTTTTTTTTTTTTTTGCGTAATACCTACTTCTCTTGCCATCAGTCACCTCTTCACCACATTGGCAAGGTACAGCAGAAGTGCAGGTAAATAATATATGGCCATACTCTGAGCCAGCTGACAGAGGGCAGGTTTAGATTAGATACCAGGAAGAAATTCTTTACTGTGAGGATGGTGAGACACTGGTACAGGAGGTCCAGAGAAGCTGTGGATGCCGCATCCCTGGCAGTATTCAAGGTCAGGTTGGATGGAGCAACCTGGTATAGTGGAAGGTGTCCCTGTCCATGGCGAGGAGGCTGGAACTAGGTGGTCTTTAAGGTCCCTTCCAACCCAAATAAATCTATGATTCTAAGAACTTGTTCAAACCTTCCATTTGGTTTCTTTCCAGTATATTCTTAAAAGGCAAATTATACTTGAGGAAACACATCTGGCAACACGTTAGCAGTCAGCAGTAAGCCCAAGTAACATTTGCTAGGTTGGATTTCTGGTTTTGTCTCTGCATTTGTGTGGTCTTGGTCTGATGGAAGGGTGTAACCATTGTAATCAATGCCCGTGCTCTCTGGTTGGTGGGAGTTCCTGCATGTGTACTGCAAGAAGCTGGCTATTTCCATGGTAAGGGGTTATCTCTCACTCTGTTGCTTGCCTGTGGAGTAAGGAACTGAATCTTTTTTGCTTCTCTACAGTGTACTGTGGGCAGTCTACTTTTCTTTCCACTGAAGAGCATTCAACAGGGTTGAGGAAGGAAAATGCTTACATTGAAGCAAGTTGGATAATAAGCCTATGCATATAGGCTCATAGTTACATGGCAGAGAGTTACTACAATGCACCAGAACCTCCTTATGGCAATCTGTGTTTCTGTGAGGAAGAATATGCAATATTTGATTGAATTTTGGCCTGATACATGATGAGTTGCTATCTTTATCTGACTAACTAGATACATGTCTCCAACTCTCATCACTGATTCTTCTAAAGTAGCAGTGAGGGACAGGATTTGTCTGTGTAAAATATTTTCTGGCAAACAGGCTGCTGTCACTTTTGTGGCTAATTAGAATTGCCATTAAGCCTTAGAACTTTGATGTAAGAAACAGTACAACTTGAGCTGCCTTTCTGTAAGCAGAATTAGCTACCTATAGTGATTAACATGTGCTTCACAAAAGTGGGAGCAGGTTGAATCAGCTTCAGAGTTGGCAAATTTGGCGCTGCTGAGAGAAGATGCATTTGTTTGAGATTTGAAAATGTAATCATGAAGATTTTAATCTCTTTTGATGCTTTATGTAACAGAACACCATGTGACCTCAGGATCTGTGGTGTCACTGTTCGCCCTTCTTGTTTTTCTTGATCATGACCAACCAGTATTAAACTTGGCAAACTTTGAATTGAAGCAAGTGGATAATCTTTAACGGTCAAGACTTTGCGATTCTTTAAAGTGCTGCAGAATTCAGGACGTGTGGTTAATAGTGGAATGCTAATGCTAATCTTACAGCCGCCAAGGACTGAAAGGTATTTCTTCTGACCCTCCACCTGGGGGAAACTAATCAGCAGGTACTAAATAGATACATCAATGAAAGTGACACTTCTCCAGAAACAAGGTCCTGACCAAATAATCATGAAAGTGTTATTTTTGGAACTGGAACAACATCTAAAGAGGTATTTATAAAGTTTTTAATATGTAGATGTCTGATTTATTTGTTTTACTTTTGGGGGGGTTGTTTTATTTTGTTTGCAGAAGAATTTAATACTTCTAAGTCAAGGTGCTTGGCTTGTTAAAACTATTCCAAGCTAGGAATATCATACTGGTTGAGAGTACTGTCATGCAGAGTTGATTTGTTATTCAGTGAAAATCTACATGCCTTGAAATATCTTTACTGCAGTATTTAAAATAATCCATATTATAAAACATTTGCTCTTACAGTACTTTTATTTCTTCGTTTCAAAAAATGTTATTTTAGTTATTACAAATGTTAAGTAATGTAATACTAAACTAAAGAAGAGAATTTGAAAAAACAGGATTTGAAACTCATTATCAGGTAAGTTTGTTGTTAATTCAAATATTTTTCATATGTAATATGCACTGTCTTCTGTACTGTCACATGATGAAAGAAAGGTTTAGTTTATCCGTCTTGTTAAATGGTTGGAGAGCACTGAAATACAGCTTCGTCTTCCACAACCTCCTTTTCCATATAAACAGTGAAATATGAACTGCATGTTTTTGATGCGGTTCTTTCTAGTGTTTAAAGTAAATACCAAATAACTTGGTGAATTGGAAGAATTATTTTACTGAGTTAAAAATACATGACAGTGAGGGGGAAAAAAATCCCCTGACTCTTCATGTTGCAGAGTTGTTTTTCTGTGTACAGAAGGAAAATACCCATCTGTGGGAGGGAGCATGGAATTTGTTCCTAACTTCTGATCTCTAAACTAGTGCTTTTGTTATGCCACACCCGTAAAATCTAAACCCCTTGATCTTATATAAATGTTTACATATATCAACTAATACATTTAACTGCATACTTTTGTCATGCTATGTTTATGGTATTGCCTGTGGAGAACAGCTTTCCTCTGTGAATGGTGCCTCTTTAAAGAATATAAAATCACACACTTGAAAACATTTTTTTTAAAGGCTCAATTTTAATTTTTGTCAGTAATTGACAGTTTCTGAAAACATACTTGAACTTTCAAATGAACAGTAAAATTGTACTAAATAAATCTGAATGCTTAAGGATAAGTATAATGGAAATCTTCTATAATAGCAGTTGATATATAATGGCAACAGGTATGTTATGCATGAGCAGCGCATGGATACAGCAATGACTGGTATCATATATTACTGAACAAGGAAGGTAGTGTAGTATTGAGGAGATTGTTTCCTACCATCAACCAAGCTATTCCACAAAATATGCAATGAAAAAGGTGTGGTGGAGTAGATGTGATTTTCTTTAACCTTTCTGCGTTATTAAAAGGTTTTGCTGTGACTGACTTTTACTGATACACACAGGAGCATGATGTAACACTTCTAGTAATAAACCAAAGTCTGCATCTGTTAACATTATACAGAAAACACAGACAGTTTCTCCTGTAGTCTTACTCTGCAAGCTACTTTGTATTTAGTTTTCATTTGCCTTTGTTTCCCCTAGTTTATCTGGCAGAGATGCTGGTTTTCTCCCGGTTGTTTTTCTGTGAATTCAGGTTGGCTGGTTGCTATGTCGCCATTAATTGCAAAAATGGTAAATGGCAATTGCAAATGGCAGCCTTTCTTGGCTAATATTGCATGTGACTATATGATTTTCCCGAAACTGGCCCTGCTGAATACATGGGTCAAATACAAAGAAGCATTTAGGTTTTTCTGACATAGATGCAGAATTTGAGAGCGAGTGTAGTTGTCTCTGGGTTTCTGGAGGAAAGAGAAGTGATTCTGGGGTCAGGCATCTCATTTAAAACTTAGAGGATATGGATACAGTTGGTGAATCTTTTCCTACGTGCAGTCCTTGGTCAAGGGCAGTTTACAGCATACTGAGGACTTGTACTCTTAATAAAATTAAATACTTAATGCATATTTTCCATTTTAAGTTTGGCTGCCAGAATGAAGTCCAAGATTCAGAGTTTAGGCTCTGGAACTCCACCGAGTTATTTTGGAAAAGCAACCCCTAATGTCTATGTGCCACCAGGGAGCTGTCTAGCACTAGACAGCTGGAAATGGTGATTACATGGGTGTGCAGGAGCTCCAGCCTCTTGTGTAGTGCAGACTGCAGACAGGTGACTGTGTCCACTTCAGATGTACACCAGCATCTTTCCATATTCATACCGAATGAATGGTGGTGTGGCATCCTCCATATTTCTTCTTGAAACTTGGTTGGAAGTGCAGAAGGTGTGAGCCTGGGGAGGTTGGGGGGAAGTAAACACAGGTCAGAAGATACTTCAGCCTCTGATTATGGCATAAACTGGAAGGAGGAAGCACTAGGTACACCTGCTAACTCTTAGGATGGGTAAAGTGGGCTGTAGTTGGTTAAAATACATGAATATTGAAGGCAGGCATGAAAACATCTGTTTTGCTATTATTATATTTAGGTCATCCCTATCAGAACATCAGTAATTTAAATTTGTTTAAAGTGTACCTGAGAGATGGGCATCCAGTCTCTATCTGACAAGTGGATTTGGCCATGTTAGGTTTTACAGTTGGACTCAATGATCTTAAAGGTCTTTTCCAACCTAAATGATTCTATGATATCAAGGAATAGAAATCCCACTGTACTTATAAGCTAATGTTCTTTTTTTAAAAAAGACATTTTAATTCATCATTAGGTAAATATTAAGTAGTTGCACTCTACTATGAAGAAATAATAAGGAGCTGATAGCTCCTTAAACCTTGTATTTTCTCTATTTAAAGGTAATTTTTCATTTAAGTCACATCTCAGTCTTTCCAAGGATTTAAAGGATTCTTTCAAGTACCTTGATGTCTTTCAGTCTATCAGTATAAGTAAATTCCCCTAACCCCAACCTTGGAATCGGTTTAATGTTTCTTTTCTACCTGCTTCAGTTTATTGACAGCTTGTTCTAAAATGCTGAGTTCTTCAGAAATGGGGCTGAAAAACAGGTTTGGGCAAACTAATTGAAGTCAGGAGCCTATCTGAGTGGCAGCAGTGCTACCCTGTGACTCAAACATTCACTTACAAATATTTCTGTTTATAGTTGTCATGATTGCTTGTACCTGAGCTGCTGATTGATGTTACTGTTCACCTGGCGAGGGCCTCTATCAGTTGGTAGTAGCTGGGAAGAGTCAGAGAGGAATTCCCCTGTTCTGTACCTTGTGTGGGAGGAGGGATGCCTCCCTGGATGGGAGGTTACTGAGTGTGGATTTTAGAAGAGATCCTTCTGTCCTCTGTGCTTGGTGGGACACTACAGCAGTGGTTCCCCAGCTCTGTCTATGGAGCTGGAAGAGGGGCTTTAAATTCTGTGTTGCAGTAGGGATTTTCTCTCCTTCCTGTATATTGAGAACAGTGTGGCAGCTCATTGTGCTGATGCTGTAGAAGAATGGCCACTGGGCTAACACCTTGTGTAAGAATGAAGAAATGTACCTGGGAGCTGTTTTGGACTCCCATGCGTTACTAACTGGGTTACCCAGACTTCTGATACTGCATGTTATAAGTTACTACACTGCAGTTGCTTTGGTTTTGTTTTTGTGGGGGTTGGGTTTTATTTTGAATTGTTTTAAACCACAGAGGTTCAGGGTGTCATTATAAGGATAGTGGTTTCTGGAGGATGAAGTAATTGTTTTTCAGAAGTGTTAGGTGCCTGACATAGTATATACATGAGCCTTGGACCTTGTATATACAAAAGACCCTTGGACATCTAATTAAATGTTTTAAGTGGATATCCACCAAAAAACATGCATCAGCAGTTTTAGGGAGAAGACAGGAATGCTTCATAAATAGGGTGCCGCTCATAAATTTAGCCGTCACTGCATAAAGACGATTACCCAGACACTGATTAGGTTTGAAATGATATGCTGTAATCTTGCCTTTGCAAGTTGTGTATTAAAAGATAATGTCTTCTGCTGTTTGCAGAATGTCTGGCTCAAGAGTGGCTAAATGTCAGTGGTGTGTGCCTCGTGTGGCCACCACGGATCCAACAGTCTCAAGGTATTTGCTGCTTTTAAGCTAGAAGATGCTGTCCTGTGGAAAATTAGAGCTTCTTACTGCCTGAGGTTCCTTTACAGGATCCGTAGGGTACCGAGGAAGGCTGGATCCCATTTGAAGGAGAAGCAGGACTTCAGGATATACGGCCTTTTGTAGATCACCTGGGCCCATGCCAGCTGTTTGCAGTCTCTGGCCTAGAAGGTGCTCTAGGGACATACTCAAAATATGCTGAGCCAGCACATCTGTGTTCTGTTCTCTTTGGTTTGCAGTGTGGCAGGGTTTCAAGAATGAAGTGTTGTGCTGAAGTAGGTAATACATACCTAAAGCCATAAGGCACAGCCAGGTCAAATTAAAATTTCAATCAATCAATTCTTTAGGTAATTTTTAAGTTTTGAAGCACACCTCATTTCATAGTCTTACATACTTTCCCAGGTATCTTGTATTCTATTTCAAATCAGTATTGCTTTACAATTTATTCCATCAGCAAGGAGAGTGTAAATGGAGATACTCTGTTGGGATTTCGGCAATTGTGAGTCAGCAGGATTTGTGTCTCTTACATCACTGAAGCTGTGCCTGGATTAAGAACCCTGGGAATGCTTTCCCACTCCAGAGTTGAGCTGTACCTGTTTCTCAGTGCTGTACTGAGTTGAAGCGTGGGCATTCATCAAATTCCTCTCATATGCTTGGTTTCACAGATGGGGGGAAGGTCACAGGGGGAAGCTACAGGTTAGGCAGGAAATTGTCCCACAAATGCTCAACTCAGTGTCTGATAAAAGTAAAGTAAGATTTTGGAGTACACTGCACTGCACAGTAAATCTGGTCATAATCTTATTTGTTTGTGGAAATTCTCCCTAAGCTCCCTGAATGGTTGGAGGTACATGGGGTTTGATTTCTAGAAATGAAAATCTTCATTCAGGTATAAAAATACCTTTATATATGCTACAGTAAATTCAGCTTGTTAAAGTACAGTTCTTTTTGGATGGTACAGAAGGCCTTTAATTTTCCCCATATTTTTTTAGGAAGTCACCAAATTATGATAAACTGTGGGTTGTGGCATTACTAGACTAGAGTATTTTGACCACTCAGATTAGGAAATATGGCATTTCAAATTTGTGTAATATGCATGCATTGGAGTCAGGGGAGTTACTAAAATCATTTACCTACTTGTTCATTGGTACTGCTGATACATGTGAAGCCATTTGCCAGTGATTGCAGAGAGACTGAAACTGGGCGAGGGATAAATGGGCAACTGGATAGAGGTCTGTTGTCTTAAAATTCCTACTGAGGAAGAAAAGTGGCACTGAACTCTGACGTATATTTTTCTATACGTGTAAACGAGTTGCAGTGTTGGGAATTTATTACTTAACAGAATGACCTTAAAATGGTTCTGCACAGCAGGGTGGTAACGAGGGATCTGCCACCACAAAAGCTGAGAAGTGGCCGATTTTCATCCTCGTTCACGGCAGATCGGATTCCATCCCGGGTGCTCCTTTCCCACACTGAGGACTTAGGTTTTGTTTC